>JASPKZ010003444.1:532500-1132500 GCA_030220185.1 Diploptera punctata | reverse complement strand
GTGATTATTGTTCCTAGGTATTTGAATTCACTCACTTCCTCAAAATTTCCCTCATTTGTCATTAGCTGTCCATTTCCATTATAGGCCTATAATGTATTTCTATATGTGACCACTAGTTTTATTGATACGAGTATTTCTCCCAGTCTCAATTTCTTAGTGTTACTTAATAGTTTATGCGTATTGGCCTTTAGTATCTCTTCGGTATCACCCAATAGTACTACATCATCACAATTTTATTATAATATTACAATAATTTCATAAAATCATGATCAAATGAGTGAATTTCATATTGGTCTCATACTCTTAAAATAATGATAATAATGATGATGTCAATAACAGTGATAATTGTAAAGATAACGATAGGATATAGGGGCACGCCGTAGCGTAGTGGTTAAGGCACTGCGCTACAAGTCGGAAGGTCGAGGGTTCAAGTGCCGGTGGGGTCAGGATTTTTAAACTGACCAAAACCTTCTGGCGGCAGTATGGCCCTGGGGTCGACTCAGCCTCTAACGGAAATGAGTACCAGACGCTTGTTCTGGGGGTAAAGGCGGCCGTCACGCAGGGCTGACAACCCGGCTGACATCAAGTGCCGATTGTCTAGAAAAAGTGGGAGCCTTAACCTCCTACTACCCCAAGGGGCCTCCGGGTCTGTTGTGGGATCACTTTACTTTGCTTTACGATAGGATATAATTTCAGATAGTCCTCCTCTTGTTGTATTGGATATACTAAGTCTTTATCTGCAAGTAGAGGATGCCTGTTATGACCTATTGTTGTTGAGTTGTTGATGTTTCAATACAACATTCAAATATAAATGTGGAGGCTAAAAAAAAAAAAAAGAGAAAAAAATTATCAACTCTGGACACATACGGTAGTTCAAAATTGGATTCCATCTAAAATCATTGAAATTCCTCGAATGAAGAAAATTCGAGAATATAACTATTTTTTCTCAGATGAAGCTAAAAGGAATTAGTCCTGTGACTCACAATGTGTCGAAAAATTGTCATAGGAGTTAGTTACCTGTGTTGCCATTATGCCCCCTATCTCCCAAGTCTTCAGCGTGATTGCGAAGAAATTAGTAATCCAGAGCTTCCAGCATTTTCCACATTTGATGGTATCTCGTAGTATTTGCGCATGTTATCGATTATAAAAGTGATTCCCTGAGAAGTAGCGATTTTTTACTGTAAGCTTACTTAACAATTAATTCCCTGTAACCTCAGATATGTGGATGTGGAAAATATGTTCCCTGATAACATTTCAGAAGTAGGAACTCATCGCTTGCCATCGTGATTGACCTGGAGAAAACAACACCCAATATTTTTAAATAGGCCTATAAATATGTTATACTCTGTGGATACGTTATTGTTTTAAATTAATTATATATTTAGTGAAATGCAATTGGTAGCAAACTAGTTTTGCGAGCAAGTAATTCAGTACAATATCTAGAAATTCACTAAATCTTGGCACACTATATTTAAACTACATTAAATTATGTATTAAAAACTGAACTATGCCCGGGAAAGAATGTTTCCTCCCATAGACCTTCGTATTTCCTAATTGCATTTTTGTGTACACAGAGCAAAATTATTAAATATGACTATTTATCTCATAGACGGGCAATCTTGCCTCTTCCTGTTGATAAAAGTGCCTCTTCCTGTTGATAAAATTGCCTCTTCCTGTTGATAAAAGTGCCTCTTCCTGTTGATAAAAGTGCCTCTTCCTGTTGATAAAAGTGCCTCTTCCTGTTGATAAAAATGCCTCTTCCTGTTGATAAATTGCCTCTTCCTGTTGATAAAAGTGCCTCTTCCTGTTGATAAAATTGCCTCTTCCTGTTGATAAAAGTGCCTCTTCCTGTTGACAAAAGTGCCTCTTCCTGTTGATAAAAGTGCCTCTTCCTGTTGATAAAAGTGCCTCTTCCTGTTGATAAATTGCCTCTTCCTGTTGATAAAAGTGCCTCTTACTGTTGATAAAATTGCCTCTTTCTGTTGATAAATTGCCTCTTCCTGTTGATAAAATTGCCTCTTCCTGTTGATAAAATTGCCTCTTCCTGTTGATAAAAGTGCCTCTTCCTGTTGATAAAAGTGCCTCTTCCTGTTGATAAAAGTGCCTCTTCCTGTTGATAAAAGTGCCTCTTCCTGTTGATAAAAGTGCCTCTTCCTGTTGATAAAAGTGCCTCCTCCTGTTGATAAAAGTGCCTCCTCCTGTTGATAAAAGTGCCTCTTCCTGTTGATAAAAGTGCCTCCTCCTGTTGATAAAAGTGCCTCTTCCTGTTGATAAAAGTGCCTCTTCCTGTTGATAAAAGTGCCTCTTCCTGTTGATAAAAGTGCCTCTTCCTGTTGATAAAAGTGCCTCTTCCTGTTGATAAAAGTGCCTCTTCCTGTTGATAAAAGTGCCTCTTCCTGTTGATAAAAGTGCCTCTTCCTGTTGATAAAAGTGCCTCTTCCTGTTGATAAAAGTGCCTCTTCCTGTTGATAAAAGTGCCTCTTCCCGTTTGTACTGAGATATATCTCCACATACTAACTTCTTTGAAAAGGATATCGATTGAACAATATACGATCGATATCGTACAGCAAGAAATGCCAAAAGAAAACAACTTAAAAAATTACCAAAATAAGTTAGTTCTGTTGTTCTAAAATTTTATTAGGCCTAAATGTTGTGTAATGAATCTGCATTATTGTTAATAGTGTTATTTCTCATAGGTCTATAATAATCTGTTATTGATTTTTCCCCAAGCCCAAAGAGATTTAACAGTAAAAATATGCTATTTATAGCTATACGACCGGCTTAAAAATCGTCCGGAAGTAATATCGGAATACATAACCTCACATTTTGTAAATATTAAATATAATTATTTTTAGCTTCTGATGTATTATTCGCCAAATAGTTAGACCCTACTCCAAATCCAACGCGAGGTGTGAGTTTTTCATTAGACAAAATCACTCACGACTTTGTCGCTCGTAATTTTCTCAGAAAAAACACAATCGCTTGTTAGATTACTGTTGATAATTAATGTTAATAATTTTTTGGCGGCACCCATAGTGTAGTTTGATAAGACAATACGCCTAGAAAGGCGGGATTCTGAAACTTCCTACTGCCCCAAGGCCTTTAGCCGGGTCACTGTATTATATGATTGATCCCCGTTCGTCCTACTGCGGGTAAGTTACATGTCTGCTTCCCTAGACTGGAAGTTTCATAACCAGACGAATTTAGTTGTGCTTATTTCCCTGCAGATGTCATGAACGGCATGTATTTTACCTACAACCCAATGAGACGTCTAGTAGTAAACTAAAATATTACGTGGATGACTGAAGGTCGGTAAATTTTGCAGAGAGGCCTCTTTTATCAGATTTAAGGTTCTTTCATGAGTAAGAAAATATTTAAACTTGGAACCCATGGCTTAAAGTCCCTCCCGGAGGACTTGTTCCTTCTATATTTCCATCCTAAAAAGTCCATCATCCTCGGCTGGGTTTGGACTCACGACCCTTGGAGCTAAAGGCAAGATTTTACCAAATAAAAATGTAATATTGACATTAATGTACTCTGGCAAGCCTTCCGCTTGTAATCGGTTATTTAATACAACACAAAATATTTATGCTTGAACCGATATTTGAACCCAGATTCTTCACTTTTCGCGGTGGCACTCGATGTTTCGATCTTTGAACTACCCAGGCATCCACGGACAGACCCCTGTATAGCTCAAAGGTAGAGTTCCAGAGCGAAAAGCTTGAAATTATAGGTTAAAATCCCGGTTCAGGCGTAGGCCTACATTTTTTCTTTTTAATTGTAAGGCCTAAAACTAAATAGACCTACATTTTTATCGTTTTCTTCAGGTCAAGTGTTGTCCAGTTTTGTTTACTTTTAGAACATCAAGTAGGCCTAATTGCGGATAAGGGTATAGCCTAACTAAATTCCCATTACAGGCTTTGAGGACGTGTAGTGGGGACCAAGACGATTATGTTATGTTTAGGATAGAAAGGCATATGTCCGAAAACGTATCTTTTCCCGCTACAAACAAAATACCATAACACATGTTCAACTCTCCAGCATTTTCGGTGCCAAAGACTACGGTTTTATGTACGTCATTCACCAATCACCGATGTCCCATGTCCACTACAAGTTTGTTTACATGCCAATCAGTTGAGTGTGTGTTCCGCCCAGAGACGTTTACGTGCTTTTGTGCTAGTGGTCTTTGTCCATCCTGAACTAAGCTATTCGTACTACATTTCAATTGCAGTGTGTTGTTGATGACCATGGTGAACTCACACGTTTGTGGAATACGCCAACATGGTGTTATTGTAGCCTACGGCGAAGCACGGTATAGTGGGAGAGCTGCTCGTCTGAGATCATCTGGACCAACGATTTGGGCAGCAGTGGATAGATCGTGGTGGCTAGATTGCTTGGCCTGCACGTTTTCCCGACTTGGCCCCGCTAGACTACTGCCTGAAGGACAACGTGAAATCCATGATTAACGAGACCTTTCTGTCATCCGAGAAAGATCTACTGAACGTGTTATGGCTGCGGCAGTACTGTGTTGATCTTGGTGATCGTCACATCAAGCCCTTCTTGTAAGTGGACCGAGACGATAAACAGCAGGCGTCAGAGACGCCTTCGAATACTAGTTCCTATAATCAACGTAGCCATTTTGGTCCCCACTATACGTCCTCTAAGTCTGTAATTTAGTTACATCCTGTATGTATTGGGTTATATAGATCCATCGCAGGCCTAGTCTTCATCTGGTCCTGCGAACAGTACACTCTAATTCAACCCAGGAAGTTACTACAGACCTTATGGGCTACCCTATGCCAGTTTCCCTCTACCTACATAGGATAAATGTTGCCAAACTCATAATATAAAATTTGTTAAGGAGAGGTGGAGCGGCAAGGTTAGTAATAATTTTTCCAAATCTATGTAGCCTACTATCTACATTTAAAAAATATAGTTTTTCTTTTACGGCATGCAAACTAGTTTTATAGTGGGCCTATATATGAGAGTCGACACTTTCACACAGGATAGTGCAGATCCGCAAGAGCTCAGTGACAAGTGGTAGGCCTAACTGTTTTTTTTCTTTAAGAGGGGGTGGCTTGGACCGCTACAACTTATAACTATGTACCTGCTGTGTTGCAATCTTCAGTTTTATATAAGGATTTCTCTCAAGAAAATACTGTTAAAATGGCAACCGAGTTCCCTATTCCAAACACACAGTAACTTACTTGATTGAATCTGAGTGTAGTAAACATGTGAAGCTTAGCCCTATAGTATATTTACAGATTACTTTTAGTTGGCTATGATATTCTGTTATCCATAGAAGTTAAGGAAGAATTTAATGTTAATAAAAATTAGGTACGAATTATTGACTAATATGCAATGAATTACTCTCACGTACTTTTGACCCGCGTACGTGCTAGATAATCTATAAAGCCTTTCTGGATGTAATTTTCGGCTCCTTTATACTTTCGTATGCAGAACTGACCATCACATACAAAAACGATTTAGGTCAATATGTTATTATTGTTTAGAAAAGTGTTACTGAATTACCGGGATGCTGGAAAGATATAGCCTATAATCATTATTACATTAAGTACGCCCAAACTCTGATGGAAGTCGTGATGTCTTGTTTTAAATGGATACCTATCAGTATGCTTATCGCTTTTTGCTCAGCGACGGATCAGCACACTGAAAAAATAATTTGAAAATTTGAAAACAAAACAAAACCTTTGGCTTGTAGCAACAAATGCTTATGTTAGGACCTACCTATGAATGAAAATTTAAAAAGACTATTTTTTCGGGGGTTTTCCTCACCTTTAAGACAAATGTCAGGAAGCTTAGGACCCAACGGTCCCCGAAAATCATCCAGTCATCATCATGATCCTTATCATTATCATCCATTACCGGTGAGGAGGCAACGGGAAGCTTCCACACCTATAATTCCCTAGTAAAGCTGCATAGCATAGCATGAAAATGCTATGATTGCAGTGTAGGACCTGCCCTCGGACAGAATTACTATGGATGGATGGAACAAATAAAGAAATAATGCATATAAATAAAAACCTTAGTGCACTATAGGCCTACTATAAAAAGTTTTAATAATTTCAGATAAAGTAGGACTGCTGTGGTCTCGGGGTAGCATCGCTGCCTTGTACCCAGCGGGCCCGGGTTCGTTTTCCGGTTAGGACAAGTTTCCTGGGTGATAGTTCTTTCGGGGGTTTTCCTAACCTGAAAGACAATCTGGGCATCATAATCATATTCGCCATGTTTAGTATGCATTCGATAAAGTAAGACTAGTCCAGGAGTAGGCCTACACAGTTGAATTAATCTCATTTATTAATTCCATAGATTTAGACAGACTTTAGAGCAAAACAAATCAAATTCAATGAGTAGAACAAATAGAAAAAAATACAAGTGGCCATAGAAAATTAATTACAACAATTTTTTTTTTTGCAAATAATTTTATGTAAATAATTTTGTAACTGAAAGCATGTAGTATTACTTTCTTTGTGATGGAACATGCTGAAAAATAAATAGAAAAAATGTTTAGTATGCATTTGTTTGTGTGAATGGTATGTTTCGCCTTAATGTTGATTTGTCTCGGAGCAGGTCCTGACATCGAGCTCATTCTTCATTGGGCAGGCTCTCTATTTTCCTTGTGTGTGATCCATAATTTAAATCTCTCTTCCGAAAGATCGTGTCACTGTAAGTATCGGATGGCATGAGGCTAGTACAATCCTCTAGGCCTATATGAAATTATACAAAACGACATGTACTGTACAAGTTGAAGATGGAAGCCGACTTCTGAAAGTTCTGCATTTTAAAATGTTTGACCTAGTTGAGGACGACGGCGTCTGTCAACGTATTTATTTTTAATATAAATTATGACTATTTACCTTAACGGAATTTTTTTAATACTAGTCACAATTTTAGACCTATATAATATTTTCAAACTTACAGACCGAATAATTAAATATAGGAACGCCTGGAAAGAACATGTTGATAGATTGCCAGAAGAAATAGGGCCTATTAAACAAATTATTGCTAAATTATAAACCGCACTGAAGGAGAAATGTTGGACGCTCACACAGAAGATGATCTGAACAATTTTAACAGTTCTAGCTTTCACGAAACCGGAACGATCCAACAGGCTTAATCCCTGGATGTTGATGATAATTTTTTTCCACTATCGATTAAAAATTAGCATGTTTATAGGTCTATTGGCATTTTTTCTAAATGTCGTAAATTCAATTAATACATGATTGATAATTTTAATTTTTTTTTTCTGTATTGACCAACCATAGTCCGATACTCTTATTTATTGGTAGATGGAAGGAAACCTCATAATTTGTAATATTCTTAACAATTTCGCATGCAAATAAATGATGTAGGCCTAAATTATAAGCACACGTTTAGTTCTGTTCGATTTTACTTATAGTAGGCCAATTAAGTAGGCCTACATATTTAATTTTTTTTTCACATGTAGGCCCTACTGTACAAGCTTATATTTGAAGCATAAGGCTGATGGAATGTGGGTTCAATAGATCTTCATCATCATCTTCACTTGAAGGTTTAGGCGATTCGCCTTTTCCGAATTCACAATGATTCCATCCATCTCTTCCTGGGTCTTCCTACATCCCTTAATCCCTTTGGTTTATAATTACACGCATCTTGGGCAATCTTTTTTCTTCCATTCTCTAATCATACTCTTCCCAGCCGACGCGGTGTTGTTGATTTCTATTATTTATTGAATATATTTCTAATTCACTTCTTATTTCTTCATTTCTTATGTGGTCCAATTTTGTGCATCCTTTGGTCCTTCATAGAAAAGTAATTTCTGCACTTTGTATTCTACTCGAACTCCTCTTATTTGTTACTCAGGACTCATTACCGTAGGTTCAACAGATATTTAATACATTCTCCTTACCTTCCGTTGTCATGGTATAGACCTACATTATTTTACTTATGGAGACTGTTCACTGCTCACGAGAAATCTGATCCAACAAGACTCTCGGTCGTTCTCCCTGCATCTTTCTACCTCGCTTTCGTTTGCATTCCCCTCCCACTCCCCTGAATATGCCAAATACCTATGTAGAAGCAACGAGACCGGAAAGATGGGGAGCGAGATTCGAGTGGGAATGATTGTGAACTTGACTGGCTCTAAATGGTTCCATCCTTTCGATGAAAACCTGATCAGCTCTAAGACAGAACTACCTTCGGCATGGCAAACGCTATTTTATTTACGCAGCAAGTAAATTAGATTCACTAACGGTAACTAACTGAAAAAAAAGACGGTTAATTTTTGTCCTCTATTAGTTTTTATATTTTTTTTTTTTTTTTAATTTCAATCTGGACAAAACTCAGTGCTGATTTATCGTCATACAGGATGTGTAAATTCAGTGCTACTGATTCTAGTTAAATTTAAAAAAAAAGTGAATATTTTCCTTTGTTACAGGTGTGCTGTATTTAAATTTTGTTCAATCCTGTGTTCACTGAAAGCAGGCAGATTCACTACTCCCATGTTCGTGGCAAACAGAGTAGAAGTTAATTTAATACCGATAAATTATTGATAAATAATAATTTAATATTTATTGGTCATTGTAAAGTAAATTAAGAGGCAGAATTTCTAGTAGGCCTAATAATGCATTTTTCTTACATAACCTCAGCTATTCAACATATTGTCGGACCAACGGATCTGTTCCCTTTGGCGCTAGTCATTGTTAGAAAAGTTAACGCTTGAATACACTTCATTCTACGCGCTTCCCTCCCATCAGGTCCAACAGCAGCCAGGATAAATTTCCGAGTAGTGATGTTGCCAAACTTCCCCCAAACAGTGTCATAGATATTGATTAATGTAAGAATAATTATTACTTCTTCATATTTAAGTAGGTATAATGACGCTGATTGAATTTTATTATTTGCTTAGCAATATTTCTTTCACCGCTACGAGCTACAATGTTCATGTTGAGTTGACAACACTGGGCTGCAAGTTCGAATAACCTATCCACCAAGAAGGCTCAAAATTGTGAGTAGCGGAAGGGGCTAAAGAAAAGAGAGAGATAGGAATGCAGAGAGGGAAGTGATTTACCGAGGCAGAAAATACCCCAGCCACTGATTATCTGGCCCTGACGTTTTCACGACAGTGTTGCCGATATGGATATACAGTGGGAGAGGCCGCTTTATGTATGCGTTTAGCAGACATACAGCTGACAACATTTCAACAATTTCAAACCTTACTAGCGCGCTATAGCTGCGTCAGGAGCAGTGATTGGTTGTGGCAGACGTGCACTCCTACATCAACCATTTCCTTATTGGCAGTAGAGGGCGAGTTATTCCCTTTACCGCTCGTATAACCTAAACTTCAGGGCCGTAGATTCAGTGGCTGTAGTGTAGTGTTTAGTTCTCATATTTTACTGGGGCACAGATCCGTTGGTCAGACTATAGGCCTATATGTTCAATTTATGTTTAATGGCGTAGCCAATGTTAAGCCATAGCCTCTCCTTTGTTAGGAATTACTAGACCAAGTTAATTTGGTTACGCTCATTTGCCCACAGATGTCATGAATGATATGTGGTCAACATACCGACACAGTCAGACATCTGCAGTCAGATTCAACCCAGGAAGCTACTGTGTGTTTAGATTAGGGAACTGGGTTGCCATTTTAACTGTATTTTATTGAGAGATATCCTTAAATAAAACTGAAGTATACAACACAGCAGGTACAGAGTTTTAAGTTGTAGCCGTCCAAGCCATCCCGTCTTAAAGAAAAAAACAGTTACCACTTGTCACTGAGCTCATGCAGACCTGTAGGCTACTATCCTGTGTGAATGTGTCGGCTCTCATATTTACTATAAAACTAGTTTGATGTCATGAAAGAAAAACTATGTTTTTAAATGTATAGTAGGCCTACATAGATATGGAAAAAAGTACAGCTAACTTGCCCCTCCACCCCTCCCTAAACAAACAAATACCGTTATTATGAGTTTGGCAATATCTAACCCCTGTACCTAGGGGGGCATTTGCATAGCCCGTAAGGTCTGTTTAACTTCCTGGATAGAATTAGAGTGTAGCAGACAACTAAGGTATTAGCCTACTTGGATGTTAAGATCGGTAAATTTTACTTAGAGGCCTTTTTATTCAGATTTTAAAGATTTTTACGAGCCTGAAAAATCTTCAGATTTGGGATCCACGGCTTGAAGTCCCTCCCGGAAGACTTGCTTCTTGAACTGTTCCATCCTAAAAAAAATCCATCGAACCCGGCCAGGTTTGAACCCACGACCCTTGGGACTAGAGACAGGAACATAAACACTAGTTCACCGCGGCCGACAATTCAACATTTTTATTGAGAAAAAAGAACCTATAGTTTCAAAACAGCACTAAGGGCCGGTTTCACCAACAGAGGTAACTGTATTACGCCAGTTTAAGATATGCATTATACATGGGGAAAACTGGCGTAATACAGTTACCTCTGACCCTAAATGGCAAAATATGTAGGCCTACAGCGTTCGCTTTATCCACACGGTTCAGTTCATCCCGGAAATTTAATAACTAACTAACTCACTGGCACGACCGTACGGACATAATCTCTCCATACATCCCTATCCTGAGCCACTTTTCCAATCATCCCCTGTATAATCTACTTCCCTCATATCATAGTTAATGTTATTCTCCCACCTCATTCTTGGTCTACCAACTGAGCGTTTTCCCTCTTGTTTTCCTACAAGAAATTTAATAGCCTACTATTCTCCATATTGTTAGAATTGTAGTTGTTTCTTTGTTCCCAATGTCCATTTCTCTTTGTCTAACTGTAAGCAGTCTCTCTCCTCAAATTCCCTTCTTTCAACGCCTCCTGAATATGATTTCCCAACTGTATTTCATTCATCCTCATCTCTTTCTCCCTGGTGGTACCCATTCTAAAACCATCTTTACAATCTTGTGTTTTCCATCACAACTGTATAGCCTACCCATACCACATTAACTGTTGTTTCTGTACTTCATCGATGGTGTCTCTATCTCGTCCCATACTCCTACTACAAGCACGACAGGGCTAGAAGGCCCTTGGCCTACCTGCCGGCTGCTGGCTTCACATCCATATATGTTAATCAGAGGTAGATGATCATCGAGCTAGTGTAGGAGTGACATGTGGTCAGCATGTAGAGTGCCCAGCCGTTATAGCTGGTCTTCTCAACCTGGAGTGCTACTTATTGTAGCTACCCAAATGCCTCACGTTGGTGGATGGGCACCGATCCCATACTGGCCGAAATTCCATGAGAAAATGTCTTCCCCATGAGGAATCGAACCAGCTCAAGTCCCATAGCTCTGCGCCAAGATAATATATTATTTTATTATTATAATTGATATTATTATTATTATTATTATTATTATTATCGTAAGTATTATTATTGTTATTATCGTATAAAATGTTGTTTGTATACATAGAATTTACATTGCTACATTTAATGTATCTTTAACTGTTTGTAATTAGTATAGTGTAGCCTATAATATTTGTCAAATATTTATTTGTATTTGTGCTGGTTGAGTGGAAGAGAAGGCCTTATGGCCTTAACTCTGCCAGAATAAATAAAACATTATTATTATTCCCTTATTCGTCTGTTTAGCATTTTATCTGATTTTGTTTTCTTCCAGACAATTTCTAATTGATGTAAAGGTATCACTAAATATTCGAACTTCTCGGTTTCATGATGTAATAGAACTAAAAATAGTCCTACACCTAAATCATGTAGCCTAGGTATAAACGTCCATGGGAGATTCTATTATTTTAGTAAGTTATGTGATGTCAGTATTTTGGCGTTTAAAAAGAGGCAAAATGATTTATGTATCCATAAAACGTTAATACCATTTAAGTGAGGTGAAAAGCCCTTTCACATCCATCTCCCGACGAGCCAGTGTTCCTTTGAGACAATTAACAGATTACAAATACGGTTTGAACCGCAACCTTAATTTCATAATTTCTTTACTGTTTCTGTGAATGCTATAAAAGCTGAAACATTAGGCCTACATGGTCTATTTAAGTCATGCCCCAAATGGAAGTCAATGACCAATCACGTTTCAATGAATTTTGTTTTACAACCAATCACAGTCGTGTTTCACCTCGAATTTTGATTACCAAAATAAAGAAAGCTCCTCCTCTTTAATATTCTGAACAGGTCAGAGCATTATTTTGGAGTGATTGACTCTATAACAAATACGTCGAATATAGCAAATAATTCCTTCGACCTTCACATTTGATAATTGTGTGTTCAATAATTGTGTTTTTAAATACTGATTTTACTGATTGTTTCCGAAAAATGAATTAATAACCTATAATGTTGGTTATAATAAATAATTTGTTTTTTTCTCCACTAAGGTGCATTCTTACAATATTACGATCATATTTGGCAATAAATAGTATGATCAATTTGCAGTGATGAACAAATGAAACATAACCAAGCATTTCTCAATTGTTTTCAAACATCGCCGTTTACATTAAATATATAAATATTTTAAAATAACTATATTTAAATAATTATTTTGAGTAAACAGCTTAATTGTATTCGTTAAATAGTCCTAACAAATGCCAATCTTGATGTCCAAATGCTCTAGATAAATTGGAAATCACGAGTGGCATTACTTATGATAATTATGGTTAGACTTCTTTTTGCTAGGAATTGATTTGATCTATATTACGCATCGTAGAATACTAAGTTATGATTATCAATCATTTTTTGATTAGTATTTATGATTCTGATGAAACGACGCGACGTTAGGAAAAAAACCTTATGTCCAGTTGAAGATTCATTTGCATACACTTCGCGCACTATAACTAGCCATTCCAACCCTAGTATAGACCTGAAAGTAAAACACTATCACTGGTGTTTGTATCAGTGTTGAGATAGTTTAAGCAAAACTTCTGACTGTAAAATCATCACAAGTACAGTAGCACACGACAGGAACTATCTCAACACTGAAATGAAGACGTTGAGAGCAATAGCAGGATACCAAAGAACCGATAAAAAGAAAAACGAAGATATAAGAACAGAACTTAATATATTTAATCTCTGTGAAAGAATAAAATATTATCAAAATGCTTATCTTCAGCACGTATTACGAATGAATGAACAGCGCATACCAAGAAGAACGTATAATTATAAACCAAAAGGGAGAAGAATTTTGGGAAGGCCATTGAAGAGATGGAAGGACCAATTCGACCTATAATGAGATCGGAACAGGCCATTGGGCTTAATCCTTGTTGATGATGATGAAGTTTTGCTTAACTTAGAATTAATCATATTTGAAATACCTCTTCGGCACCACACTATTCGAAATATGATAGCAGAAGCCTTTGCGAGATTATGGATACACAGTTATGAGGAAGTTCATGGTGTGGCCACTAATGGAAGTAACAGACGAATAGATATTATTGCATTTAGACCATCTTCTAAAATTGGTATGATATTAGATCCTACAATTCGTTTTGAGACTCATAGTGGCCAATCTGAGGAAGTTGATTGTGAAAAGAAAGCCATATGTGAGCCAACAATTTACTATTACAAAGATAAATACCAACTAGATGGTATAACTGTCACAGGATTGATGACCGGGGCAAGAGGTACTATACCAGGATTCTTAGCCACATTTTGGATTTCCTTAGATTTGGACTGGGTGTATCTTTCTAAAATTGCCATCGCTGCCATTAGAGGATCAATTTCAATTTTAACAAAAACAATTTTTACAAAATGTTTACTTTATAGTATGTAGGCTTATACTTCAATTAGGCCTACAATTTGAATTTTTTTAATGCAGGCCTATTTACAAAATGTACTTCATCAATTAATTGTCTGTATCACTTTGTCCTTCAGGCAATCCTCTAACAAGGAAGGTTGTATATAATAATAAACCAGATGAGTCGATATTTTTAAGTCATTTAGTAGTACAATTCACCTCTTGTTTACCCAAATACAACAACGTCGTCATGGACCCGCCAGTTAAGAGTGCGCGAGGTATACTAGACTATAGTCTTGAATGAATTTAATATAATTAGGCTTACACTAGCTGCATAGACCAGTGCCTTGTATTTCCAAAATCATTTAGAAATATTTGTGTAGGCCTACTGTATGCAAAAGACCGCAACTCATTTATTTTATGGATGTTTAATCAAACCATCTTTATTATTGTAAAATGTATGCATAGAAATTATTTGCATATATGAACCAAACCAGATTACTAGGTCACAACTTTGTAGGGATACCATATAATGAATGGTCTCCCTACCATTATCATAAGTAATGCCACGAGTGATTTCCAATTTATCTAGAGGACTTGGAAATCAAGGGGAATTTTCTTTTTTTCGGTAATCAAAATTCAATAATTATCGAGGCGAAACACGACTGTGATTGATTGTAAAACAAAATTCAATGAAACATTGACTCCCATTTGGGGCATGAGTTAAATAGTCCTAGTATTGGGCCTTCCGGGATTAGCTTAATGTAATTTGCATTGTACACATTCCATACGTGAATTAATTTTGTTATAGGCCCTAGTCTCTACAAAAGAGTATTGGCCTACAAGTCGACACAGCAACAAACCGTATCAGAAATAATGCGAAACAACATAGGCCAACATAGGCCAACATAGGCCAATACTCTTTTGTAGAGACTAGGGCCTATAACAAAATTAATTCACGTATGGAATGTGTACAATGCAAATTACATTAAGCTAATCCCGGAAGGCCCAATACTAGGACTATTTAACTCATGCCCCAAATGGGAGTCAATGTTTCATTGAATTTTGTTTTACAATCAATCACAGTCGTGTTTCGCCTCGATAATTATTGAATTTTGATTACCGAAAAAAAGAAAATTCCCCTTGATTTCCAAGTCCTCTAGATAAATTGGAAATCACTCGTGGCATTACTTATGATAATGGTAGGGAGACCATTCATTATATGGTATCCCTACAAAGTTGTGACCTAGTAATCTGGTTTGGTTCATATATGCAAATAATTTCTATGCATACATTTTACAATAATAAAGATGGTTTGATTAAACATCCATAAAATAAATGAGTTGCGGTCTTTTGCATACAGTAGGCCTACACAAATATTTCTAAATGATTTTGGAAATACAAGGCACTGGTCTATCCAGCTAGTGTAAGCCTAATTATATTAAATTCATTCAAGACTATAGTCTAGTATACCTCGCGCACTCTTAACTGGCGGGTCCATGACGACGTTGTTGTATTTGGGTAAACAAGAGGTGAATTGGTACTACTAAATGACTTAAAAATATCGACTCATCTGTTTATTATTATATACAACCTTCCTTGTTAGAGGATTGCCTGAAGGACAAAGTGATACAGACAATTAATTGATGAAGTACATTTTGTAAATAGGCCTGCATTAAAAAAATTCAAATTGTAGGCCTAATTGAAGTATAAGCCTACATACTATAAAGTAAACATTTTGTAAAAATTGTTTTTGTTAAAATTGAAATTGATCCTCTAATGGCAGCGATGGCAATTTTAGAAAGATACACCCAGTCCAAATCTAAGGAAATCCAAAATGTGGCTAAGAATCCTGGTATAGTACCTCTTGCCCCGGTCATCAATCCTGTGACAGTTATACCATCTAGTTGGTATTTATCTTTGTAATAGTAAATTGTTGGCTCACATATGGCTTTCTTTTCACAATCAACTTCCTCAGATTGGCCACTATGAGTCTCAAAACGAATTGTAGGATCTAATATCATACCAATTTTAGAAGATGGTCTAAATGCAATAATATCTATTCGTCTGTTACTTCCATTAGTGGCCACACCATGAACTTCCTCATAAACTGTGTATCCATAATCTCGCAAAGGCTTCTGCTATCATATTTCGAATAGTGTGGTGCCGAAGAGGTATTTCAAATATGATTAATTCTAAGTTAAGCAAAACTTCATCATCATCAACAAGGATTAAGCCCAATGGCCTGTTCCGATCTCATTATAGGTCGAATTGGTCCTTCCATCTCTTCAATGGCCTTCCCAAAATTCTTCTCCCTTTTGGTTTATAATTATACGTTCTTCTTGGTATGCGCTGTTCATTCATTCGTAATACGTGCTGAAGATAAGCATTTTGATAATATTTTATTCTTTCACAGAGATTAAATATATTAAGTTCTGTTCTTATATCTTCGTTTTTCTTTTTATCGGTTCTTTGGTATCCTGCTATTGCTCTCAACGTCTTCATTTCAGTGTTGAGATAGTTCCTGTCGTGTGCTACTGTACTTGTGATGATTTTACAGTCAGAAGTTTTGCTTAAACTATCTCAACACTGATACAAACACCAGTGATAGTGTTTTACTTTCAGGTCTATACTAGGGTTGGAATGGCTAGTTATAGTGCGCGAAGTGTATGCAAATGAATCTTCAACTGGACATAAGGTTTTTTTCCTAACGTCGCGTCGTTTCATCAGAATCATAAATACTAATCAAAAAATGATTGATAATCATAACTTAGTATTCTACGATGCGTAATATAGATCAAATCAATTCCTAGCAAAAAGAGATCTAACCATAATTATCATAAGTAATGCCACTCGTGATTTCCAATTTATCTAGAGCATTTGGACATCAAGATTGGCATTTGTTAGGACTATTTAACGAATACAATTAAGCTGTTTACTCAAAATAATTATTTAAATATAGTTATTTTAAAATATTTATATATTTATGTAACGGCGATGTTTGAAAACAATTGAGAAATGCTTGGTTATGTTTCATTTGTTCATCACTGCAAATTGATCATACTATTTATTGCCAAATATGATCGTAATATTGTAAGAATGCACCTTAGTGGAGAAAAAAACAAATTATTTATTATAACCAACATTATAGGTTATTAATTCATTTTTCGGAAACAATCAGTAAAATCAGTATTTAAAAACACAATTATTGAACACACAATTATCAAATGTGAAGGTCGAAGGAATTATTTGCTATATTCGACGTATTTGTTATAGAGTCAATCACTCCAAAATAATGCTCTGACCTGTTCAGAATATTAAAGAGGAGGAGCTTTCTTTATTTTGGTAATCAAAATTCGAGGTGAAACACGACTGTGATTGGTTGTAAAACAAAATTCATTGAAACGTGATTGGTCATTGACTTCCATTTGGGGCATGACTTAAATAGACCATGTAGGCCTAATGTTTCAGCTTTTATAGCATTCACAGAAACAGTAAAGAAATTATGAAATTAAGGTTGCGGTTCAAACTTCCAGCTACTAGGCCTAATATTATCGTAGTTACAAATTCCTCATGAGACTGGGTGGTTAGGGCTACCAGTCCATACAGTGGTCGAAATCCACGAGATAATTGATTTCGGCCTAATCATGGAGATTCGAACCAACGCAGATTTCCTTAACACTGCGTCAGGGCATGATGTCTTAGACCACTAGGGTACGCTGCCGATGATTTCCTAATCTCTCAATTTAACCAACCTGTTTTTAAAATTCATTTTCAACTAGCAGTTAAATATTTTAATATACCAGTTTCTGCGAGTGATCTGGCGAGAAACAATTGAAACTGGCCAGTTAATTTTAATAGCCAACAATTGTTTTCCAACTTTGTTTAGAAATAATCGATATTTTGACTGGTTTTATTTTTGGAATGCAGTAGATAAGTCTAAAGTGCAAAGCTTCACTAATTTACAGGTTATTATATCAGATTCCGCGCCGTAGCCGAGTGGTTGAAGGAATGATGCCTTGGTGCAGAGGTAGGCTACTGGATTTGCCCTAGTTTCAGTCCCCATGAAGGAAGAATTTTTCTCATGGAATTTCGGACAGTATGGAACCGTTCCCTACCAGCATCGTAAGAAATTTGGGTAGCTGCAGTAAGTAGCAGCTCTAGGTTGAGAAAACCAGTTATAACTCGAAGTGCTGACCATATTGTTATCCTTAAACTAGCTGTATGATTTTCCACCTCTGTAAATGTTACAAATGCATATGAGTCGAATATCCAGTTGAGTGGTAGGCCAAGGGCCTTCTAGGCTGTCTATTTACATCAGAGACACATATACCATGGGAACGGGTTTTCCTTTTTATAATTTAATTTACACAGATGAGAGAAACATACTCTCTCCGGAATGAATAGATATTTTACTGATCCTTTTACAAGTTTTAATATCTTAATTATTCAAAATTAGGCCTAGGCCTATATAAGTTAGATACGTCACATTCAAAACTTGTTTCATTTGAAGGTTGCCTTCGTTATTTCTTGAGATTCAACTGTAAAATTACAATTATAAAAATATATTGGTTAGAAGAAAATATAAATACTTTTAAATTTTAAGGAAATATAGCCTAAATGGGTGGTATGACTTTATTATGATTTAAAAACTTATAAAGTATGCCTATTATAAATCATACATTTTATTTAAGCGGAAGAAAATTGACAATATGTTTTCCCTTAACGTTAGCACATCTTGTAATAGACTATATTTCAACTTTCCACTTTGTTCTAAAAGGAAGAAGCTGTCACGTAATTCTAAGGGTCAAATGATCTTGAAACCGGAACTGAATGTGATAGCTATAAAAGAAAGGCGGTAATACTTAACTACATAATTTTGATTACGATCTTCTGAAGGCTGTTCGCAATAGCCATTAATTTAGAAACATAGACGTACTGGATGTGATAGTTCAGTGAAAGATTACCTCTCAAATTCGATTGTTAGGCTGACAAATGGTTTTTATTGCTGATCCTTGTCGCAATAAATAAATCAATTGATACTTTTTCAGATCATTTTATCTCTTAAAATAGGCTGAGTAAAATCACCTAGCCTATTTTTGTTCGTTTTACACCGCAAATGCGTCGTAGAAAAAAATGTAGAGCCGATGAAAAGTTTCGTAGTTGAATTGAAAGGCATTTTGATAAACGCAATAGAAGCAGTAGATGCATTGCAAGTTAAGTTAGTAATTTGAGATAAGAAGCTCTTCAATAATAATCACACACAAATCTTAAATGGTCATATTTTCTAGAAGTTAAACTAAAATACGAATACTTGATTTTACTAATTAACTAAACAACATTAATTTTTTAAAAATATGAAATACTCGTATATATTATTAAACATAGGTCTAATTCATGTAATCCAAATAGTAAATACAATTGCTTGTTCCAAATTTAATATTCAAGCAGTTACACTGAGCCACAAAAAAATAAACTTTTTTTTTGTCTCAGAAAGAAAAATATGTGATTCTGATAGTAATTTTTCTCCTGAATTCAAATATTATATCGGTTTTTCTCCATCACGCAAGGTTTCCGAGAGACAGGAATTATAATTTCAAACACTTTAATATTTTCTACATTCGTAACTACACAATATTCGAACATTCGGACTCACCTAGAAAGTAAAAAATTACGATTTTCTGCTATATTTCGCCTGTGGGTGTCCCTCTTGATGGTCCAACAATAATCGGCCAGCATATTGGGATTCCATAGCTGAAACCATTTGAGTTAGCTCATTTGGTTTTATTTTACAATGGTCAAACGTTTATTAAAAAATAATTATTTAAATCCATTAATTGGAATTGAAATAAAAAAAACTTTGGGTGATGGATAAATTCCGAATACATATTTGAAAACACGAAAAAAAACTTCATTAAGTACGACTATTGGTACTCATGAGACAAAAATCATGTTGACCAGTGTAATTAATAAGGTAACATATCCTATAATATTCGATAGTAGACCACGTAGCGATAGATAAACCTGAAATAAATACAACTTCAGTATACATGACACGGATACAGGCCAATGTTCTCAAACTATTGTTCGAAATAAGTACGCCCATGTTTCTCAACTAAAATACGTTCCCAATCAACAAAACATATCAATTTTATAAGAACATTAAAATAACAATATATAAGCCTATTTTTATATATAAAAATGAGTGTCATTCTGTCTGGTTATCCTTTAAGGACTCAAAAAAAAATACAAGACTAATTTGAATGTTTTTTTTTTCATCAATTAGAGATTTTTTCTGGGACAATTAACGTAGGCTACATAACATATTACCCTACGTACTAAAAGCTCAGAGCTAAAAAAAGGCGTCGGTGCACAGAAAAAAGTAGTTTTTTTTGGGCTCTCAAATGTCTTACACTCCCTAAAATATTACAAATACACCAAATTAATGTACGCAGAATTGAATATCTAAAAGAAATGTACAAAAAGAAAGTACGCGACAGCATCCCTATCTATCTTTTAAGGATAATTCACTATACATTTTTTTTTTCAGAGAAGTTTCGTGAAATACCAAGGCCATGTCGAAAAACATATATGCCGTTTTTAACTGCAAGGCAGAGAAATTGAAACCAGAATCCAGCTATGATAACACATTGTACGAAGTAGATGGACTCCCTGCATGAGTCAAGCGGTGTGTAGGCATTTTGTGGGGGTTATCAATTTTGCCAATTTCACCAATTCAGAAATTGTATTATTTCCTTGTAGTTTAAATGAGAGCTTTGGTGCTGTATTTTAGTGTATTGCAGTTAAAAACGGCAGATATTTTGGACACAGTCTTGTTACATCGCAACACTTCTCTGGTAGAAATTTCAAGGTAGGTTTCGGCATGCAATGGTTCACTGTTCCCTTGTAAAAATAAGAAAGAAAGGATAATATTAAAAGATACCGGGCTATGTGGCCGTGGTCTATAACTGGTGTTTCTTCCAGATGTTTCTCCCTCAACTGCAGAGAGCATCTTCAGTGGCGAGTGCTTCTAGATGGTGTTCTCTGTGAATGTCGAGTCTACGATAAGGGAACGCCATCTAGAAGCACTCGCCACTGCAGATGCTCTCCGCAGTTGAGGGAGAAACGTCTGGAAGAAACATCAGTTATAGACCACGGCCACATAGCCTGGAATCTTTTAACATTATGATTACTGGCCGTGAAAGCCTGAATTCCACAAGCAATGAAGACTATTCTAGAGAAGTAATCTAATTAGAAGTCTCAGAAAATTTTCTTTCCATTAGTAGTTAATGCAGGATGCCTTCGCGCAGAGCTACGGGACTTGCGCTGGTTCGAGTCTCCATGGTGGGAAGAAATTTTCTCATGGTATTTCGGCCAGTATGGGACTGGTGCCCACCCAGCATTGTGAGGCATTTGGGTAGCTACAATAAGTAATGGCTCCACGTTGAGAAAACCAGCTGGATGACTCGACATGCTGACCACATGTCACCCCTACACTGGCTGATGATCATCTACCTCTGTGATTGACACATGCGGATGTGAGGCCAGCAGCCGGAAAGTAGACTAAGGGCCTTCTAGGTCTGTCGCGCCAGGAGTTTTAGTAGGCACGCCAATTGTATTGTTCCCTTAAAACCTACGTACCTGATCAATTTTTGCTAAATACGTTTCTTCTGAAATTCGCTTAAATAATTCAATTTCTGTCAATGATATTTTTGAGATCGACATTTTTTTAATTTAAGTTAAGACCTACTTAACTTCAAAATTCCGAATTCGTGAATAGAATATAAATACCCGCATTAAAACACTTGTCTAAAAATCTGATGGCAGTTAGTCAAAATTTAAACTACACTTGGTCATTACCATCTGCAAGAAATAAATTACATTGACAGCATAACTTATTAAATGACATTGTATATTATACCAAACTTCGCATTTCCCTCGTCTTGCTGCTAGCAGGTTTCGTTCACATTATGTAATTATGTTTGACTTTTATCAAACAGGAACAAGGAAATAAATTAACAGAAACAAAGATAACGTTTTAATTTATTAGGTAAACTTAATTTTAAAGATAATATAATGCATTAAGTAAACCCATGCATTGCCTTAATTTTCCACCAAGATAGACTGGAGGAACAGCAAGTTAATGATGAATTAGCATTCATAATTAGTAGATACAGAACCGGCTTAGGAAACATGGTGTCAAGAACAAGTGAAGATACAGACTTCCAGGTTACATCGTTTGTTCAATTTATGTAAACACTTGTTATTAGAACAAAGAACAGGTCTAAGGAACTTAAAATAGTTCATAATTTAGCAGAGACTTGCGGTCAACAACCATATTTATGAGGTCTATAACATTATTTTCTCTCGTATTATTTAAACTATCCCTAGAAATATAAAAAAATTCCTGTGCATCATACACTAAAACATAATTATAGAGGAAAAGTAAGCTAAGTCAAGCTAATGGGTTCATACCCCATTTATAGAGGAAGAGCCTCTCTTCTCTTACAGCAATCATTTGACTTTGCTATTTGGGGTTTCCAGATTATATTCCTTTTAAAATATTATTTATTTTAACGTGAAGAAAATTCGGGGGCACGGCTTCATGTGATAGGGGAATTGAGAGTCTCCAGTCCACCGCTGTGGTCCCGAGGTAGCGTGCTGCCTTGTCACGCAGCGGAACCGGGTTCGATCCCCGGTCGGGGCAGTTTTTCTGGGTGAGGTTTTTATCGGGGTTTTTCCTCACCTGTAAGACAAATGTCAGGCCCAAACGGTCCCCGAAATCATATGGCTATCATCACCCTTATCATTATCATCATCCTTCACCGGTGTGGAAAGCAACGGGAAACTACCACACCTACAATTCCCTAGTAAATCTGCAAGCATTGCATGAAAGTGCTATGATTGCAGTGAAGGACCTGCCTTCGGGCAGAATTACTATGGATGGATATATTCTCTGTCTCATAAATGTGTGAAAAAATGATATTCACACGATTATCAGGTGTAAGAGCGTATTTTTTTGGTATTTAGAAATATTTTAAAACGTGATCAAATGAGGGCGTTGAGTCAGACCATCGTGTTTGACATTATTCGGGACGTCCTGAGTATCCCGGCGACCTCCAATCTGACCGGCGGTTCTGGTTTTCTTTAATGGTGAAGAAAAATAAAACTACTTGGTCGAAATGTCATTAAAACGATTAATTTATTGATTTCACCAACCTGAATTGCTATTGTACATTTGTTTGATGTAATTATGTTATGTGGATTGCACCGAACACAATTTACTGTCCATACTGGTATAATTTTGACACACACTTATGACTACTATATCCATCCATAGTAATTCTGCCCGATGGCAGGCCCTTCACTGCAATCATAGCATTTTCATGCTATGCTTGCAGCTTTACTAGGGAATTGTAGGTGTGGTAGCTTCCAGTTGCTTTCCACACCGGTGAAGGATGATGATGACGATGGTAAGGATGGTGATGGTGGCCATATGATTTCGGGAACCGTTTTGGCCTTGAAGTTATCCTGACATTTGTCTTAGAGGTGAGGAAAACCCCGGTAAAAACCTCACCCAGAAAAACTGCTCCGACCGGGGATCGAACCCGGGCCCGCTGCGTGACAAGGCAGCACGCTACCTCGAGACCCAAATAATTAATTCCATAGCGGGACAGGCCTTAGAAGGCCCTTGGCCTACCAGCCAGCTGCTACAAGTAAATAAATAAATTTAATATAATTAAAAAAATTTTATGGGAAACCAGATGTAATAAGAGCAATTAAGTCTGTTGATTGTAATGAAAAATGGTTTGGAAACTTCTTGTAGGAAAGCCGGAGGGACGTAGACCAAGAATGGGAAATAACATTAACCATATCATTATAAACATGAATTAGACTATAGGCCTACAGGAAATGATTGGGAAATATTAATTCAGGATAGAGATGAATGGAGATCTTATGTCCTCGAAGCCATGAAAATCCAGGTTCGATAATGCCAGTCATGTTAGGGACTGTCAATCACTATCATTATTTAAATCCAAATTAACTGATACCTTAAGTTCGACACAGTGAAAACATTAACTGCATAACAACTAGGCTATATTTAGCATTTTGTAAATAATCATCTACGAAACTTTACTTACTTAATTTTATTTTATATTATTTTAATTTTATTATATTCCATGTTTTTTGTTAGTATTAGCTAGTATTAGATCACATCACCATTGTCTTTTGTTTAAGTCTAAATTTTAATAATATCTTAACATTGTAATAAATACGAAATTTTTGTATAATTTTACTATTCGCTGGTTGAGTGGAAGAGAAGGCCTTATGGCCTTAACTCTGCCAGCTAAAATAAAGCATTATTATTATTATTATTATTATTATTATTATTATTATTATTATTATTATTATTATTTTTATTATTTTTATTATTTTTATTGCGGATGAGCCCATGTAGGACTGCGCAAAGTACTTAGTGCCGTTTCCTTTGAGCCCAAATTTCTTTCATTCTTTTACTATGAGCTTGTTTTCTATCATCTGACCAAGTTGTTCCAGTTTTTTTCTTCGGTTTGTCCTCTTGGTCAACTTGCCACTTATTCACCTTAATTCTAAATATATCTCTGTTTGGGATATCTTCTTTAGTAATTCCTGCCAATTTTAAGTCATTTTTTATTTCATCAATCCACTTCATAGTATCCACTGGAGCTTTACTTCTGTTTTCGTAGAATTCCATTATCTGTTTTGTGAGCCTATTTGAGTTGATTCGTTTAATATGTCAACTTTTATAAGATTCATGATGTGTTCCGTTGAGGTATTATTCAAAATTAATACAAAATTATGGAATATTCACCTGAAAGGTCCGTCTCCTCAACTTAATTAATCATTTAACAGTTAAATGATTAACTTAATTAATCATTTAACAGTTAAATGATTAATTAAGTTGAGGAGACGGACCTTTCAGGTGAATATTCCATAATTTTATATTAATTTCGTTTAATATGGCCATACAATTTTAACCTATTATTATTATTATTATTATTGATTTCGTGCATCTCATTGATGGATAAATCATATTTGAAGAGAAAAATTATACGCTCAGACCGGGACTTGAACCCGGGACCCTTGGTTCTCTAGACCAAGTGCTCTAACAACTGAGCTACCTGAGCAAGTACCGATCTAAACGCAAATCTTTCTCTATATACATTGTAATTCCCATCCACCAAATGCTGTGAAGCCATGCTTCTATCTTGCAAATGGCGGCTCCTTTATTAAGAAGACATATTTGGGAATTATACATTACAGCCAGTACGGCTTTTTCCAAGTTTTTATTATTGATTTCGTGCATCTCATTGATGGATAAATCATATTTGAAGAGAAAAATATTTTTCTCTTCAAATATTATTATTATTATTATTATTATTATTATTATTATTATTATTATTATTATTATTCCAGCGAGTTAATAAGTTAGTCAATCAATACAATTAATATAAGTTGCATCGGTTCTGGGTATCCTGTGGCTATCGTCCTCGCGTCTGGATCCAACAAAGTATTCGAGTTTAAATCCTGTCGCGATATGATCGAAGATGTTCAAGCGTCTTTCTATTCTCCATCCCTTTGTAGAACTTACATTTTCAAGACAGTGCCCTGCACTAGTCTCCTGTAGGAAAAGAATACTTCCTCAGATCCATACATTAGACAGATACATAATGGCGGACATTTCTGAACCTGTAGTTGGAAACGTGTCTTGACTACTGCCGAATATAGTAAAATAAAACTTGCAAAAAAGGGACAAATGCCCAGAATCAAAGTGAAGATTTAAATTTTCCTAACCCGCCGCGAAAAGAACCCAGAGCCCCAGGATAGAATATTGTGGTTAATGACTATAAAATACTAAAAGGAAAATTAAATAAGAAAAAAATTAAGTAAAAAATCACATCCGCAGCCGATCATAAAAATCACAATTTATCGGTCGTGTTAAATTTAGAACAGACCAGTTACAAACAAATTAGGATATTGTACACTTACAAGATCCGGTAATTTATGGTTATAAAGCTGACAATGACTTCCTGTTGAAGATGTTTACTAGATTCAGTAAATCTTAAACAGGATGAGAGACTCCGTTAACAGATTGAGATGACCATCAACTGGAACTATTGAACCGTAAAAAGTGAAATAAATGGCTCTCAAACCTCTTAATTATTTACATTGAGTAATCAAATATGTAGAGCCTAATGGGCCATTAAGCCAGAAGAAAATTATAGAGTATCAGTGTAGTAAAAATAAAAAATAAAAATATTATGCAATATAAGATGTTGCCCTGTCCTATTGACTAATAATTGCACATCATACCGGAATATGTGAATTTCATTTTATATGAGAACATTTCACAAAAGTACTGAAAGGGAAAAAAGTAAATGAGCAATGATTTAATTAAATATTAGTATATATTTTCTTCTTAAGTTTAAATTAAATTGGGGGACTAATTGAAGATTTTTATACTCGTAGTTAAGTAACTATAGCAATGGATAATTCACATTTGTTTGGATTACTGAATTGTATGTCATAACTTATGAGTAGAGCTAGGATTTTTATGTAATAAAAGATAAGATTGCAATACAAATAGTATATATTATTCAACTGTTTGTGTGTTAAACCGAAACAAAAGACACTCAGAAGTCTAACGTCTCATACTATTCAACTGTTTGTGTATAAAGCAAAAACAAAAGACTGTCATAAGTCTAACTTCTCATTATACTACGTTGCAATCTTACCTTTTAGTAGATAAAACTCTTAGCTCTACTCATGAGTGTTCATATATAGAGAAAAAAAAACATAAATCCTTCTGTGGATTGTCCTCACGGGGGGAAATAAATTTTCTCATGAAAGTTCTGCCAATATAAAGGATAGGTGCTCTCTGAGTAGAGTCCGGATTTCTGTGTAATTACATTTTTTCCCTCGGTATGTACAGTATCAGTGTAGGAATTTAAAATATTTAAAAAATGTTACTAGACCATTATATTTTCATGTTCATGACACTTTTTTTTTTTACATATTCCGGCGAATATATTTTAAACATAATTACATATTTTTACATAGTAAGTCAAATGCTTGGGCTATTGAACGCATACATCCGTTTTCTTAAGTATTCACTGGTGATGTTCTGTGATGTCGAGTTATCATTTTCACAATAAAATAAAATATAATAGCCTATCTGCTCATCGACAAAAACTAACTCCTGAAAATAATGAGAAATATGACTCTATGATAGACTTTAGGATTGTGCTTAATCCCTCCTCATCACACTACCAATTATTCGATATATTTTACAGTTTCTCTTGCTAGAACATGGAATTCCCTTCCACCCTATGTCAGAGACTGCTAAACTTTACCATATTCCAGAAACAGACTGAAAATAAAATTATTAGCAGAAACAACTCACTAATATTACTCTTTAATAACTAATAATTTGTTTTTTCATTATTTAATAAAAATAGTTTCAAGATTTATCAACATATTTACCTAATGCCTTATATAATATGCGATAGATTAATTCATTATAGTTCATTACTTTCTTTGTATTTTTTTCTTTTCGTTTTATGTATAGTAGATTCGAGCTGTTATTCCTTTCAGTATACATTATTTCATTAGTTTAATTTTAATTGTATTTAATTTCATTGTATTATTAGACATAATTTTCATTATTATTCAGTTTGACAGACAATTGTTAATATGTGCTATTATTGTAATTGTTTGTATTTAGATGTAATATATGTTTGTCCTGGTGAGTGGAAGAGAAGGCCACATGAATTTAACTCCGCCAGGCTAAATAAACCTAAATCTAATTTGATGGAACATGTTGTAGGTATATTTGTGTGTGCAATTTGTGTATAATAATTCTTCACGTTTTTATTTGCATAAAAACACTTTAAAATCGTGTAATAGCTTGGGAATATGATGAAATGCTTTATCCCGGATTTAGAATAGGCCTAAATTGATTTATTTTAGCAAGTTTCACAATATCTTCCTGCGTCCAATTAATCTACTGTCATTCTCCCCCACATTTGTCATTCCAATCTCCATCGTCTAATGCTTTTTCCCCTCATGCTGCTCAAAACACAATCGAATGGCCGTCCTCTTGTTATTCTAACAGATGGCACCCATTCTAGTATTCATCTAGGGAATCTGTCTTGAGCCATCATTAGAATAAATTATTAATTAAAATTTGTAACTTCTTTGTGGGTTGTAAGGGGTAGTGACGTGTGTATAACCTGTCCTACCCAATTCTCATCCTCACCTTCTCGTGGTACAACCCGTTTTCACAAACGAGGCTCTGAGGACCGAGTCACGGCGGTATAACCGTTCCATCGGGTACTGAGTAAATGCGGTATCCTAATGTCTGTCCAGAGACTAAAAGGTAGCAGCCCTACCACTGGACTACTTAGCGTCGGGCCAGTAACCTGTCCTAAGGAACTTCAAAACTACTTTCAAGTCTCAACATGAAAAAATCCAGAAGGAATTGAAAGATCACACAGAATATCCAAACAAATGTTAAGATATCAACCTGCAGGAAGAAGAAGACCAGGACGTCCACTCAAAAGACTTTTGGATGATGTTTCTCTTGAGGCCGAAACAGGTCCACAAATGGCCTAAATTCGTGAATGATGATGATGAACTTCTTTGTGATTTTGATTTTACATATTTATTATTCAGGCCTATTTTGAGTTTCTTGTTACATATTTTTATAGGCCTATGCATTTCATAGGGTTATAGCCTACTATATAAAAATCCCTTCACTAACCATGAGAAATATGAATAACTACGATAATTAGCGGCTTGAGGTTTAGAAAACTAGCTTTAACAGCTGGAGAATCCAATATGTCGTCCCTATACTAGCGTCGCGTCGTGGAGTGGAGAATTATTAAGTTCTGTCTACAATTGATTTTACTTGCTACTAGACAGACCTAATAGGTAAAAAATAAATATCGGATTTTAAATGTTGTTCGTATTTTTTTCCCTAGAATGAATAAATAAGAACTAATGATGTAGGCCTATAAATTTGATGAAGATTTATACTAACTTGGGTAAAAATGTTCAATTGCGCCTAAAATGTCTATTTTACCCATTAATTTTGTGTCTTTAAGGCTACAATCAACTCTTTAATTTTATTGTCCATAAAATACCTATTTTTTATCCGTATTGTGTTTTCTGAATCTACAATTGCCTTACAAAACTACATAGGCTCTATACATACTTTGTCTCAGTTCAAATTTCAGCTGAAATTTTCGGTTATCTTCTAAATGTTATCAGAACATACGAAATTGAGTGAAAACATATAGGCCTACATTTACTTCATTTGTACACTTAAAAGTATCAAGTGTTAATAGCTCAATTGTAAATAACTTTGTAGGCTATAGGCCTATAAGGGAAACCTTGGCAATGGAGTATCACAGTAATGTGTTGGAACATAGACCTACTGTAAATACATTTTAAAAAATGACAATTTTACTTTGTGGTCAATAAACCTACATTTAGTATAATTCAATCTTAGACGCTCTTCACAAAGAATTTAAAACATTAATCGGATATAAAAATATTAATAAGGGAAGAACATTTATTTTTATTTCACTATTTTCAATCATTATATTTAATAACTTTCTAGGACTATTCCCATACATTTTTACTACATTAACTTCATTTATTTCATAATCATTCTTACAGGTTTTGCTGTTAATCATAGTGATATTGTGATATTAACATTTTTAAAAGCCTAAAGAAATTTCTAGACTATTTTATAATTTTTTGAAGCCTATTTTAGCTGTATAAATCCACATCTCTTAAGAGCCTAAAGATCTGACGTCTGCTTATACTTACTTACTTACTTACTTACTTACTCACTGGCACTATCGAACCCGTAGGTTCATGGCCGCGCAGACATAAGCTCTCCACACATCCCTATCCCGAGCCAATGCTTTCCAATCATTCCCTGCATAATCTAATTCCCTCAAATCATAGTTAATGTTATTCTCTCACCTCATTCTTGGTCTACTAACTGGGCGTTTTCCTTCTGGCTTTCCTACAAGAAGCTTCCATGCAATTCTTTCATTCCCTATACGTGCAACATAATAATAATAATAATAAATAATAATAGCTTTATTTTACCTGGCAGAGTTATGTCCTGCCCATCGCAGTCTACGAGACTTAACTGTCCTTATTATATCTGGCTTCCTATAAAGATCATGTGATTCACTATTATGGAGTCTTCTCCATTCACCTGTCTGTTCATCTCTCTTTGGTCCAAAAATTTTCCTAAGTACTTTATTCTCAAATAGGCCTACTTGTAATCTCCTTTCCTCCCTTAAAGTAAGAGTCCATGTTTCGCACCCATATAATATAACTGGTAGAATAATAGTTTTATATATTTTCAGTTTAACGTTTTTTGAAAGGAGTTGGGACATCAAGAATCTCTGCAATGCATAATAGCACGCATTTCCAGAATTGAGCCTATGTTTAATTTCTTTGTGCATCTCATCCCTATTTGTGATTATTGTTCCTAGATATTTGAATTCAGCCACTTCCTCAAAATTTCCCTCATTTGTCATTAGCTGTCCATTTCCATTATATAATGAATTTCTACGTGTGCCCCATTAGCTGTCCATTAACTAACTAACTAACTAACTAACTAACTAACTCACTGGCACTATCGAACCCGAAGGTTCATGGCCGCGCGGACATAAGCTCTCCATACATCCCTATCCTGAGCTAAAGCTTTCCAATCATTCCCTGTATAATCTACTTCCCTCAAATCACAGTTAATGTTGTTCTCCCACCTCATTCTTGGGCTAACCAACTGGGCGTTTTTCCCCTCTGGCTTTCCTACAAGAAGCTTCCATGCACGTTCTTTCATTCCCCATACGCGCAACATGTTCCTGCCCTCGCAGTCTACGAGACTTAACTGTCCGTATTATATCTGGCTTCCTATAAAGACCATGTAGTTCATTGTTATGTAATCTTCTCCATTCACCGGTCTGTTTTCATCTCTACTTTGGTCGAACCAAAAATTTTCCTAAGAACTTTATTCTCAAATACTCGTAATCTCCTTTCCTCCCTTAAAGTAAGAGTCCAGGTTTTCGCATCCATATAATATAACTGGTAGAATAATAGTTTTATATATTTTCAGCTTAACGTTTTTTTGAAAGGAGTGGGGACATCAAAAGTCTCTGCAATGCCTAATAGCATGCATTTCCAGAATTGAGCCTATGTTTAATTTCTTTGTGCACTCTCATTCCTATTTGTGATTATTTGTTCCTAGGTATTTGAATTCAGCCACTTCCTCAAAATTTCCCTTCATTTGTCATTAGCTGTCCAATTTCCATTATATACTGAATTTCTACGTGTGACCATATATTTAGTTTTACTGATATTTATTTCCAGTCCTAATTTCTTAGTGTTACTCAATAGTGTGTGCGTGTTGGCCTTTAGTATCTCCTCGCTATCGGCCAGTAGTACAACATCATCAGCATAAACTAACAGCTTATTAATACCATTGAGTTGTAAGCCTTCCTCATTCTCTAAAGATTTAATGGCATGCTCTAGTACAAAATTAAATAGTAGAGGAGATAGGGCATCTCCTTGCTTCAACCCATTCTGGAATTGCAAAAGTGTCTGAAAACTGTGTGCCTACACGCACCCTACTCTTTGTGCCATTTAGACACATTCGTATAAGTCTAAACTAACTTTTTAGGAATTCAAAACTCCAGCAGGATACTATATAACTTCTCCCTCTTAATTGAATCATATGCTTGTTGGAAGTCTACATATAGTTGATGTACAGTACACTTATAGTTCCCATTTCTTCTCTAAAATCTGTCTTAATAAACTGAAAATCTGATCTGTTGTAGACCTGTTTCTTCTAAATGCACATTGGTGAGCTCCTAGAATGTCATCGAATATAGGGAGTAAGTCTGCTTACTAATATATATTGGTAGAATTTTGTACGAAGTTGAAAGTAATGAGATGCCCCTGTAGTTGTTGCAATCAGTTTTATCTCCTTTCTTATAAATTGGTATGATAATTGATTCCTTCCATTCATCTGGAAGAGCTTCTTTTTCCCAAATCATACTAAGAAACAACCAGCGTATCTTGTCCATCAATTTTTCTCCCCCTGATTTTATCAGTTCTGCTGGGAATCTCATCTGAACCTGATGCTTTATAAATCTTCAAATTGTCAATCGCCATTTCAACCTCTAATGCGACTTGGTTCTGCGACTAGCATTTCTGCTGTCTGTAACATATCCTCCTCAATGTCCTGTTCTGTATGTACATTTAATAGCTGATTAAAGTAACCTTTCCATCTATTTAATATACTCCTATGAATCTGCAATCAATCTCCCCATTTTCATTCCGAATTATGTTTGTTCTACCCTGAAACCCTTTCTTCTCTATACTAATTCCCTGATACTAATTCTCTAATGTTCCTATTTTTTGCATTCATTTCAAGATCATTAATCTTCTCTCTCAAATATTCCCTTCTTTTTACTCTTTAGTAACTTGGTGGTTTCCCGTCTAACACTACCCAATTGCTCTAAATTTACCTCATTTGGCTCGTGCAACCATTTCATTTTTGCTAGCTTTCTTTTCTTTACAATGTCGACACATTCCTCATCAAAACCATTTCTTGTTTTGCCTCTTTTTTCAAACAGCCCAATGCTTTCTGATGCTGACAATTTAATAGTATCTCTTATAGCTCCCCATTATTTATTTATATCAGTTTCTTCTTGGTTTGCCACATTGTCATCTGAAGATTCCAGACTACTTCAAATCTATTAGAAAATTTGATTTGGTATTCTGTCCCGCATTTCATCATTTTTCAAGTTTTTTAATTCATATTTTACAGAAATCATCATTAGCGTTCGTTCCTCTCATAAGCGATAGCCGTTGTCTGATTTTCACTCTGACCAGATGATGATCCGAATTGCAGTCTGTCCCCTCTAACTGAGCTAACATCAATGATGCTACTGTGGCCAGCGTTTATCCACTAATACATGATCTATCTGGTTCCAAGTTTCTCCATCTGGGGACGTCCAGGTGTATTTATGAATATCCTTATGCTGAAATGTTGTGCTCTTAACAATGAGATTCTTCGATGTGGCAAATGTGACTAATCTAACGCCATTGTCGTTACTATCTTCATGAAGACTGAATTTGCCTATTGTTGGGTTTGAATATATCTTCCCGCCCCACTTTTGCATTAAAATCTCCTAAGACAATTTTCATATGATATCGTGAAAGGCTATCAAATAAGCATTCTAATTCTTCATAGAACTCATCCTTGATCTTGTCATCTTTATCTTCTGTGGGGGCATGTACAATTACAATTATAAAATAATGTTCGTTTAACCCTTTAAAATTATGTATGATATCCCATCACTAACAAACTTAATATCTTCGGATAGCGGATAGGATCCTCCTTCTGACTAAAAAACCCGTTCCAAATGCAAGGTCTTTCTGCACCCCCGTAGTATAACGCAAAGCTTCCTGATTCCTGACTACCTTCTCCTGGCCACCTAACTTCCTGTAAAGCGACTATAATCCAAGGACGAGTTATCCAATTAATTCCCGCGTTAATATCTCTAGTTCCCCCCTATTGGTATAAAGTCCTAACATTCCATGTTCCTAGGAACATGTCCCTGTGTTTGGAGCCTTTGGCATGGGTTCCCTGAAGTAGTCCCCGCCCGGAGAACCGAATGGGGGACTATTTGACCTCCGGAAAATTTTACCCCAGATGAACCCATGTCCGCATTTCTTGACTGTTGTATTTTTACGGTGAAAGATCGTCAGTCTTTCGCCCAAGGTACTTTTTTCATCTGGCTTATCACCTTCGACCAGTCCGGCATGGGTAACCCTATCGGCAGCAATGCTACCGCCGGCATAGCTCTCAGGATCATTTAAGCACGCAAGCCACTCCACCACGACAAGGTAAAGATACCATGGAGGGTAGCTGTCCATTTCCATAATATAATGCATTTCTACGTGTGACCATATATTTAGTTTTATTGATATTTACTTCCAGTCCTAATTTCTTAGTGTTACTCAATAGTGTGTGCGTGTTGTCCTTTAGTAGGCCTATCTCTTCGCTATCGGCCAACAATACTACATCATCAGCATAAACTAACAGCTTATTAATACCATTGAGTTGTAAGCCTTCCTCATTCTCTAAAGATTTAATGGCACGCTCTTGTACAAAATTAAATAGTCTGCTTATAACGTAATTAATATATTTATTTAAAGAAAACATTTCCTATATCCCTACAAGAACTTCCTAAATACATTTCTCACAGTTCTTAATAGTACTTTCAATATTCACCACTACAAAAGGAACTCGTTATTGCGTCGTGTGCTATAAACCATTACAAACTTTGTTTTTGTAGAATAACGAATGATACATAAGCATCATAAAATAAGGTGAATACATAAAATATAGCACGGCTCACATGCCGACCACCTTTCTGAAGGTTTATTAACTCAGATAATCTTGAATTATATTTCCTCATTACATCATAAAGTTTCCATGATAAAACCCCAGTTTTTATTAGGGAATTCTGTGTTAACTGATTGAAGAATGGGCTTTGATAAAACCCGTTGTCTAGAGAATTATTGTTTTAACAATATGTTTTCACGATAACACATGTATTTAATTTTAACCATAAACATTAATATATCAATAAATTATTTTTCTTGACACGTAATAGATGCATATTTATAACTAAATGAATTATTGAATACCGACGTTCATGACTGCGCGGACATAAATTCTCCATACATCCTTATCCTGAGCTAAAGTTTTCCAATCATGTTCTGTATAATTTACCTTCCTGAAATCATAATATTAATCTTAATCTACCACCTCATTTTCGGCACTTTCTCTCTTTTTTTACAGTAAGTTTCCATGTCCCTCTTTCAATCCCCATTCGTGCCGCATGTTCTGCCCAGCGAAGTCTACGAGATTGAACTGTTCTCATTTCATCTGGTTTCCTATAAAGATCATGTAGGACATTTTCATGCAATTTTCTCCATTCAACTGTCTGTTCGTCTCTCTTTGGTTAAAAAATGTTTCTAAGAACATGCATTCTCAAATGACTATGGATTATTTTATCCTTCCTTAAAGTAAGAAACCATGTTTTGCATCCATATAATGTAGCTGGAAGAATGACAATTTTATATATTCTTGGTTTAAAGTTTTCTTAGAACATTTAGGATAACAGGAATCCATGAATCAATACTTTTAAAATTCATGACGAAACACCGTTGAGGTCATAAAATAAGTTAAAATATACCTTCTTAGGTAAAATCAGTCGTCCTCAACTTATTAAATATGTAATATTTATGCCTGTAGGCCTTTCAGAACATCCGTTCCATCTTCAGCAGGCCCCTCTTCGCTACAACATCCAGTATGATAGTTGATGGTTGATGTAGCAGCATCAACCATCATACTGGATGTTGTAGCAAAGAGGGACAGACATAAAGATTACATATTTTATAAGTTGAGGACGACGGATTTTACCTAAGAAGGTATATTTTAACTTATTTTATTTTATGACTCTCCACCTCAACGATTTTAACAATGAATTTTATTAGTGTTGACCGTTGACGTCACTAAACTTGTAAAATTTAAAATATACAAATATATACCTGAGATCTCAGTCTTCCTCAACTTTGGATCCAAAATTGAGGCAGAGTGAGATCTCAGGTATCTATTTTTATATTTTAAATTTTAGAGTCCATGAAATAAAAAATTATAGGCCTATACTTTTCTAGAGCTGAGCCAATGTTTAATATTTTTGAACATCATTCCTGTTCGTAATTATTGTTCCTAGGTATTTGAATTCAGCCACTTTATCGTGCCGTCCTACATTTTTAGAGCAACAGAATATCAGGAATTATTTTTGCATAATAGATACTTTATCATTATGAGGAATGCCTTTTCTTGCTTGATCTGATTCTAAAAAAATAATTTTATAAATACTTTAAGATATTTAAATATTTTTGGTATTTTATTTTACTTTCCAGGCACAACGAATTTAATTTGTCCTCGGAAAGAATTCGTATTCTTGAATTTTTCTCAGTAAAATAAAATATATATGTCTTGTCCGCAATCTAACTGCGAAATTTCTTATCCTGAACCGGAAGTTAAACCTATCCCTAGACCACCAAGAGCGATTATTGTGTAAACTGAAGTGTACTTTTTATTTTATTTACTTGTTTGTAAATAAAAGTATATAGACTATTACCCAAGCCCAATAACTTACTTGTTGTGATTCTTAGTTTTTGTTTTTGAAGGAAGAACATAACTCAAGTCAATTTCTAGCGACATGTTCTGAACAGATTGCTACATTCCCACATCCGCTTTCACGTAATTTAGTTGCTGTTGAACTTAGTGTTGGTTTATTCAATGTCATAACTCTGGTAGCTTATTAGGCCTGTAAGTAGATCCATACATTGATATTTTCACAATAATTGTGCTAAAATATATTTTTGTTCACACCATCAACAGTTTTAATTAAATAGGGGCCTATGTGTAAAAAATCATTATAAAACAATTTTATTGAATGATCCTTTTTACAACTGAGATTAATTTGACTGTTTAACTCACGCCACAAATGCTAGTCAATGACCAATCACGTTTCAATGAATGTTGTTTTACAACCAATGACAGTCGTGTTTCACCTCGCTCTTTATCGATTTCTCTTTATCAGCTCCTGCTTTTGTGATAAAGAAAGCTCCTCCTTTTTAATGTTCTGAACAGGTCTAATCATTATTTTTCTCCAACAAATACATTCAATATAGCAAATAATGAAAAGATTCCTTGATTTTACTGAGTTGTTTACTAAAAAATAAATGAATAACCCGTAATGTTGATTATGATATATAGTTTGATGTGTTTCATTATTTCTCCACTTGGGTGCACTCTTACAATATTGCGATCTTATTTGACAATAAATATGATCAAGCAGCAGTGAATGAACATAACCTCACATTTCTGATTTTTTTCAAACATCGCCGTTTACATTAAATATATAAATATTTTAAAATAACTATAGTTAAACAATGATTTGTGAGTAAACAGCTTAATTTTATTCGTTAAATAGTCCTAACAAATGCCAATCTTGATTTCCAAATTCTCTAGATAAATAATTTGGAAATCACTCGTGGCATTACTTATGAAAATTACCTCATAAGGTCAAAAATCTCTTCCCGATTTTTTCGATAAACATAAAGCCTATTTAAAAAATGGGACACGTGTATCATCTTCTTCGACTTGAAGGTTAGGCTGTAAGCTTGTGCCTACACAAAGCACATCCCTCCATCTGGTCATGGGGCGTCCAACGGAAGGATTACCTCTTGAAATATATTGTAAAGCATGTTTGTGCTAGACGAGATCTCTCCATTCGATTTATATGTTCAAACCATGGTGCATTAAGACCATATTTCATTAAAAATTGGTTAAAAAACTTAAGGCTCTGAGACGTGCATTTGTTATTAGGATATTTTTATGATATGTTGGTTCAACCTCGAGTTATAATTTTCTTTGTTTTCATTATTGAAAAATATTATTTTAATTATGGATTAATTTGTGCACAGCAACTCTTTTCTTTGCAAACATAGATCTGCACGAATTACGAAGCTGCAAAATATAGTTGCTGAAAAAGACAAGAATGATATACACAAATTATTTCATATGTAGAAATACATATCTTAATATTGAAAATAAAATTAAAAAATCGTGAATCAAAACTTCATATTTCGAAGATCTATCGGCCGATGTATATCTCAGTGCCTGAAGTACCTATAAACATTCATGATTCTCAACAAAAGTAGAAGAAATAAACTCCATGAAAGGACAAGCTTAGAAGGCCCTTGGTTTTTTAATTGATTGTTGGCCTCATATCCACATGTGTCGTTGTCCATATGGGGACTCGAACCAGCGCAAGTCTGCAGCAAAGCATGATGCTTTAAATTTCCCGGCTATAGCGGGGGGGGGACAGGACTATTTAATTAAATATGCTGGTGGTCTTAAAGCTTAAACTATTGTTAGGTGTTGGAGGCCTATTTAATGCCGGTAACTAAAACCTAGTGGCATGAGAATAGCCAGAATTTCATTCAGACACAGACCGTAACAGTTCTTCTAGAAGTACCCAACACATAGAGGGATAATGGTGACTAGAGCCCGGATTTGTATGCAGTATTGCCCTATGACATCTTAATATATTAAAAAATCGTGTCACGTTGTTTGTCCGCGATGGAATCCTAAACTACTGAACCGATTTTAATAAAATTTTGCATACTGTGTGCAGTTTGATCCAACTTAAGACTTAGGGTAGTTTATAACTAAATTTATAGTCGCATTATTTTTTTATTGCAAATTATTTGTTTATTATTTAACAAAGTGTTATAATTATCTGTGAGTTCCATACGATTTTAACAGATGGCGGTGTAATTATCTGTGAGTTCCATACGATCCTAACAGATGGCGGTGTAAGGTAATTTGGTAAGGTAATTGGTTTATTATTTAACAAAGAGAGATCCAGATGGCTGTGCTTTTTGTTGCAACCGCGAATTTCAATTGAATTACAAATATTGATTATTTCATAATTTAAGTGTGTTCAGTGTTTATTTTATTTTCAATATTATTAATTTCTTGTGTAAGTATTAGTTTTAAGTAATCTGGCTGAAAGACAGCAACTTAATTTAAATTTTTAACTTATACCTTAGCCACATCAACGCGTGGCCGGAACTTCTAGTGTGTACATACATTTGTAACAAAATACATATGTTGGCTAATATCAAAATTACAAAGATAGGTTTAAAATGTGTAATTAATCGATTTATTTATTCTAATGGCGGAACGTTAAATTTTTAAAATTATTTTACGTAACCAAAAAGGTGAAAAAATGTGACACAAAATATGTTTCGATATTTAAAGGAGTGGGGCACGCCGTAGCGTAGTGGTTAAGGCACTGAGCTACAAGCCGGAGGGTCGAGGGTTCAAGTCCCGTTGGGGGTCAGGATTTTTAAACTGACCCAAACCCTCTGGCGGCACTATGGCCCTGGGGTCGACTCAGCCTCTAACTGAAATGAGTACCAGACGCTTGTTCTGGGGGTAAAGGCGGCCGTCACGCAGGGTTGACAACCCGGCTGACAAAAAGTGCCGATTGTCTAGAAAAAGTGGGAGCCTTAACCTCCTACTACCCCAAGGGCCTCCGGGCCTGTTGTGGGATCGCTTTACTTTACTTTACTTTATTTAAAGGAGTTAGGTTTGTCGATAGCAGAAAATGTATTTTTATATTGTGAAAATGATCGCTCATCATGACACAACATCATTGATTAATACTTAAGCAGATTTACGAGTGCGTTCTATCAAGCATTAGACATAATATGTAACTATGTTTAAAATGTGTATTTATTTAATTCATCATCATAATCGTCATCATTATCCAGGGATTAAGCCTGTTGGTTTCGTGAAAGCTAGAATTGTTAAAATTGTTCAGACCATCTTCGGTGTGGGCGTCCAATATTTCTCCTTCCGTGCGGTTTATAATTTAGTAATAATTTTAGAAATCTTCCTTCTGGCATTCTAATTCGGTCTGTAAGTTTGAAAATATTTAGTTCCTTTCTTATAGCCTATCTTCATTTCTTTTCTTATCCAGCAGAGTATATCCTGCTATATTTCTTAAAAATCTCATCTCAGCCGCTTCCAATCTTTGTTCTTGTCTTTTAGTGATCGTCCATCATTCTGGTCCATACATCAATACAGAAACAGCCATTACTTTATACAATTTAATTTTTGTTTATTTTCTTGTGTTTTAAGGGTTCTTTTAATAGTGCCACACATTAGATTACATTTATTTATTTTGTCATTAATAGGCCTATCTTCAGTTTTAACATATGATAAGTTGAAACCTAGATATTTAAAACTGTTCACTTGCTCAAAAATTTTATTATCAATTACTATTTTTGCTCTTAAGGTATCATGTCCATTCAATGCTAAAATTTTAGTTTTATTCTTTGAAATTTTAAAATTGTAATTGGCACTTATTTTTTCCAAATTAAAAAAAAAAAAAGCTCTTTGTAGATCATCTTCTGAACTGGAAATCACAACTCAATCATCGGCAAACAATATTGTATCCAACAGTTTATTATTTATTTTTAAATGTTTATTTAAATCAATCTGCCACTTTAACATAACTTCGTCTATACCGGTATGTAAATTAAAAAGAGAGGGCGATAAAGGACACCCTTGTCTGGCACCACGATTTATTATTACCATTTTTTGTTGTTTAGATGTAAAACCCATGTCTATTAAAATTTAATTATTTACATATAAACTTAATTTTATTTATTTATTTATTTATTTATTTATTTATTTATTTATTTTACCTGATGGCATACTTACGAGATGTTGTATGGAAAAATAAATATTTAAAAAACAGAAAGTAAAGTAAAATATTATAAAACATTTGTGAAACCCAATACTGACATCTGGTGCGGATACAAGAGCAGATACTAGCCAAACGAAACAACTCATGAGAACCACAGAAATTAATACTTTAAGAGCCATAATAAACAAAGCAAGACTTGACAGAGTCAGGAACCAGGATGTGGGGGAGGAATGCAATATCGTAGATGTTGAGACATTTATTACAACAAGGAAACGGAAATGAAATCCGACGTGGACAGAGCTGAAGATACGAGGCTTATTAAAGTAGCGATGAACCTACGTCCTAGAGGAAAAAGAGAAGTGGGCAGACCCCTCAAGAGACGGAATGATACGTAATTATCGTAACATAGTGTTTATAAATAAACAGGCATATGTATATAGAAAAGAAGAAGATTTTACCTGATGGATTTAAGACCGTAAGGTCTTCTCTTTCACTTCACCATGGTTAAGGGGAGTGATGGGTAAAATTTCTATTTTCTACATTTTTTAAGCTACATACTTGATTTTCTGTACACACATTCATGCCATAATAGGTAACATTATACTGAAGTTTCATCCTTCTAGGCTTAAAAGTTTTTTGAGTTATTGAAGAAAATCCTTTTAAAAATTTGCATATTGAAATGTTTAATTAGTCCCATAATTTTTAGTAAATTTTTTTAATTGTTTTCTACACCACCACTGACTTATTTAGAACAACAGTATACACTAACTTTTCTACATCATTATAATAAAGGAAGGAAAAAAATATATATCCGCTGCATATTAAAATTTCCCTTTTTTTAATTACTACACATATTTTATTTTTTATTAAAAAACTATCAATGTTCTTTCAAAATGCATGCATAGAATTGTTAGCCGTAGTGTGTGGGACATGCAGTGAAAATGTTGTTCTTCCATCATTAAATTTGTTAATGCTATTATTATTTGAATGCATTGAAATGCAATGAAAATAAAAGTGTGGAAAAGCCAATTTGAGTTTGCATGCAGTTAAATTGGAAAATGTAGCATACATGCCCTCCTACAGTCATAAGGGAGACTTACAAGCGCCATAGGACACTGAAACTTCGCCAACTTATACTTTAAGGTAGGCCTACATGGTATTTTTTAATACAAAAAACAAAAAATGCTAAATTTTACCGAAAATGTCGAAAATTTCACCCATCACCTCCCTTAAAATATAGGTCTACATATAATAACAATTATGAATTATCTACATGTTGATTAATTATACATAATAGGCATAAGCTGTACAACATAGAATTGACAAGAAAGAAAAAAATCTAATAATTTAAGTAATTGGCTTGGTAAAGAAAGTGTAAAATGTAGTATTGACAGGAATATGTAAATATATTTAACATGCCTATTTAACTCATGCACCAAATGGGAGTCAATGACCAATCACTTTCAATGAATTTTGTTCTACAACCAATCACAGTCGTGTTTCACCTCGATAATTATCCAATATTGATTACCAAAATTAAGAAAGCTCCTCCTTTTTAATATTCTGAACATGTCAGAGCATTATTTTGCAGTGACTTACTCTCTATCAAATACTTTTAATAAAGCAAATAATGAACAGATTACTTCGATCTACACATTTGATAAGTTGTGTTTTTAAATACTGATTTTACTGAGTTGTTTCCGAAAAAAATGAATTATGAACCTATAATGTTAGTTATAATATACAGATAGACGCGTTTAATTTTTTCTCCACTAGGGTGCATTCTTAAAGTATTGCGATTCTATTATGCAATAAATAGTATGATCAAGTTGCAGTGATGAACAAATGAAACATAACCAAATATTTCTAATTTTTTTCAAACATCGCCATTTACATTAAATATATAAATATTTTAAAACAACTACATTTAAATAATGATTTGTGAGTAAATAGATTAATTTTATTCGTTAAATGATCCTAATAAATGCCATTCTTGATTTCCAAATCCTCTAGATAAATTGAAAATCACTCGTGGCACTACTTATGAACATGAAATGTAATGGTCCTGGTAGTCTAATTCGTTAGCATTAAGTTCACATATTTACACACAGAGAGGGAAAAATATGTAATAACACTGGTCAACATGATTTTTGTCTCATTAGTACCAATAGTTGTACATACTGCAGTTTTTTTTATCGTGTTTTCGGAATTTCTCCATCACCCATAGTTTTTTATTTCAATTTAAATTAATGGATTTGAATAATTATTTTTTAATAAACGATTTTTTCGTCCATTTGCCCATTGTAAAATAAAACCAAATGAGCTCACTCAAATGGTTTCAGCTATGGAAAAGAGATATCAAGGCAAATGGAATCCTAATATGCTGGCCGATTATTGTTGGACCATCAAGAGGAATGCTCCACAGGCAAAATATAGCAGAAAATCGTAATTTCTCACTTTCTAGGTGAGTCTGAATGTTCGAATATTGTGTAGTCACGAATGTAGAAAATATTAAAGTGTATGTATGAAATTATAAATGCCTGTCTCTCGGAAACCTTGCGTGGTGGAGAAAAACCGATATCATATTTGAATTCAGGAGAAAAATACTATCAGAATCACATATTTTTCATTCTGAGACAAAAAAAAAAATTTTTGTTGCTTAGTGTAATTACATAGAAATATGTCCATTTAAATTGTCAGTAGATTACATTACTATAAAGAAAATTTTGTTTGCCATAGCAAAATATTGAGGAGAATTTATAATCTTATGTTGTGTAACATAGCGTAAATACACACATGTTTGAATAGACACATTCTGAGATTGTGATGATAGACCTTCAGTGGTAGAGAAGGTGTTTACTCTGTCACTCTGACAGAGCGGAGAGCGACACGAATTTTCGCTTTGCGTTACAATGCGACGTGCTGCGTGCGGCAGAGTGGAGTGTCATGTCGCCATTGTGTTTATTAATTAAAGCAGGAGTTGTAACCCGTGTTTAGCCGCTTGGTCGAGTTCAACTCTGACCCCAGTTTGTGTCGGAAGCCATTCCCAGCCATCTTGTTGAATTACGTCTCCGCCTAATTGTCTTCTACTTAACCGTTGTGAAGGGAAGTCTTGAGTACTTTTTTTTTTGTATTTCAGCTGGTTCACGATAATTTACATTATTTACCAGCAAAATTTACATTGACAAAATTAATGGACTATTTTGAGGATCAAGGATTAAATTATAAACTTTATTTAGCCTCTGTTTATGAAAATATTAACTGTTCTTATTATATCTGGCTTCCCATCGTCTACATAGGAAGCCAGATATAATAAGAACAGTTAAGTCTCGTATACTCGATGGGCAGGACATGTTGCACGTATGGGGAATGAAAGACTTGCATGGGAACTTCTTGTAGGAAAGCCAGAGGGAAAACGCCCAGTTGGTAGACCAAGAATGAGGTGGGAGAATAACATTAACTATGATTTGAGGGAAGTTGAATATACAGGGAATGATTGGAAAGGATTAGCTCAGGATAGGGATGTATGGAGAGCTTACGTCCGCGCGGCCATGAACCTACGGGTTCGATAGTGCCAGTGAGTAAATAAGTAACTATTAATAGATAAGGCTTTAGAAAGCTCCTTGAGGTTATAAGAGGTTAGGCACTCAGGTTTCTAGATAATAGGTGCGATATGTCAGCCTTGAGTGAAGACCGCCTTTAACCCCAGAATACATGTTTGATGCTCATTTCGGATGGAGGCAGAGTTAACCCCCCCAGTCATTGTGCTGCAAGAACATTTTGGCCAATTTAAAAATCATGTTATCTGAAATCGAAGCCGTGACTTCCAGCTTTTAGCGTACTGCCTAACCAACTATGCTACGCTCCGGCGTCCCCCAGAAGTTTGCTTAATTAAGCCTAAGTTATGATATTTTATAAACGTTCCTTGTACGCTTGTAAAATGATTCATTACAAATTAGAGCCTACATTCATAATATTTCACTATTTTATAACTGCTCAAAATAATTACTTTTAATTTAAAAAATAATAAACGGTGGCAAACTTCTTCTGCAGTAAAAGCCAAGGCCGTCATATCTGGTTGCTGTCACTTTCACTGAATGTACAGAGAGACAGATAAGTTTGACACAGACACTCAAACTTAGTTTCAGTTTTCTTAACAGTTGTTCACTACTTAAATCAGCTAGCTACTGAATTGTAGATACATTCACTACGTACAGTGGGAATAATTCCATATCCAAAACTCGAAGAAAATGTTCTACGGTATCCTATAGCCAGGAATCTTTTTACACGCTTTACATTAGCCTGACCTGTAGGCCCTATCTATCTGTGTAACGGAATCTTTCAACACGATTTTCACCCACTTAAAAGCATTGGATCGACTTGAAACTTTGTACACTTGTAAAGGACCAATGACAATACAATAATTTAATACATTTTTCTAAAACCCTGGCCAGGATCATCAGGACAACAAAAAATAAAGACCGGTATAATAAGTTGCGGACGTATCGACTTTTCAGTCTATCGTTGTGATAGCTCAGTTGGTAGAGTGGTGGACTGTAGTGGTATATAATTTCAGTAATTCATAGGTCGCTGGTTCAAATCCGGCCCGGAGGATTTTTTTTAGAAGAATATTACTTTTAGCTCATACTACAATAGTATCGAATTTAAAGATATTTAAATGTTTAGAAAACCAAACTAAAAAATAAATAATAGTTTAAAAAACGAAAACACACGCTTTATTCGAAAACCGAACTAAAACACGAAAAATAATTTTAATTTCCAACACGCTTGGGATAAAATTAAAGTGGTCTACAAAAAAATCATCTCCAACTCATCTAGAATAAAACTAGAGTTATCTACAAAAAAATTAATTGTACCATCAAAAGCGTGGGATACTCTATATCAATTAATATATTTGATAATAAACATAGGCTATATTCGTAAAAGTAAAGTCTCTAAAAAGAAAGCGTGAAAACCATAAAAAGCACCCCACGCTTTTCTAATAAAGCGTGTTGTTTTAGTTTTTTTAAACTATTATTTATTTCTAATATAGCCGACAATCTTATTTCTAAATTAGTGTAAAAATACGTTCCACAACAATACCGTAGATTCAAGATCAACTACAGTGATTGCCGTCACTGCCTAGTGGAGACTAGCTTGAGTGACACAATATTTTAACCTATTTTCAGTTGTTCTTAATTTTTTACAAGTTCATGTATAGTTTTTCTTGTAAGATTATAATTATAAGTGAAAACTTTCTTTTTAGAGAAGTGAACTTATTAAGATAACGAAAATGGACATGTTATTAGCCACGTTTCCCAGGAACCGTAATAAATATTTGAAACTAATCAATTATAAATTACAAGACCGTTTCATTTTCATATTAATTCATGAATACTGATTTCTCTGTAATTACTTGTCTTATTTATATCTCCTTTTTTAAAAACTAATATAACATTTGCAATGAGCCATTTTTTTTGGGAATTTGTTTGTTTATCCAACACATATTAAAGATGTGTAATAGTCTTAATTTTACTAAGAAACTTCCGCATTTCAAAAGTTCTGCGTTTATATTATCAGGCCCAGGTGATTTTGTGCATTTCAATTTTCTTATTGATGTTTCTAATACATCCAAACATCAAAAACTAAAATTATAGCTTTTCAGGTCAAAGTGCCAGTCAGAGCAAAAATACTTTTATAATATTCATGATGTGTTCCGTTGAAGTATTATTCAAAATTAATATATAATTATGGAATATTCACCTGAAAGGTCCGTCTCAACTTAATTATCATTTAACTGTAGCGCTTTCGGGACTTGTCCCATCATCTGTCGATGATGGGACAAGTCCCGAAAGCGCTACAGTTAAATGATAATTAAGTTGAGGAGACGGACCTTTCAGGTGAATATTCCATAATTATATATTAATTTTTAGAGCAAAAATAGTAATCAATAATGAAATAATAGCACAGATAGCACACTTTAACTATCTTGGTTTAGAAATAACGTATAGCTATGATTGGGATATACATAATAAATTAAACCGGTATCAAATGGTGTGCGGCACCATATGAAGAATCCTCCGAAAGATTCGAAGAGAAACTCAGCTCAGGTTTTATAAAATTATGGCTGTTCCTGTTCTTTTACATGGGTCTGAATCTTGGGTACTTACAAAAAATATGTCCCAGTCATTCAAGCCACTGAAATTAAATGTTTAAGATCCGTAAAAGGATGTACACGCATGGATAGATTACATAATGAATCAATAAGAAATGAACTGGATATATTTTCAATACTCGATAAACTAGAGGAGCAAAGATACCGATGGAAAGAACATTTAGACAGAATGGGCAATACAAGTTTACCCAAAACGAACAATACCTACAAACCGCATGGAAAAAATATCTTAGGGACGGCCAAGGAATCGATGGAGTTGAGATCGGAACAGGTCGCATTGACCTAATCCTGGATCCCTGGTACCCTGAGGAACTAAATGGGCAAATATATGTTGGGTATTATTAATTCATCCGAATACTATAAATGTTTCACGCCGGTCTGAACTCAGTTCGTGTAAGATTTTAAAGGTCGAACAGACCTATTATTTAAGCTGCTACACCTAATAATGTTCTTAATCCTACATCGAGGAAGAAGAAGAAGGATTCATGAATATATTTAAACAGGATCTTCGAGTCTTCTCCTACTATGGAGTTTTAAATTTTAGTCTGCTTACATTCCTTATAAATCGTCCATTTTACTTTGTAAACTGCTGCTTCCCCCATACCAAAATGTTTTTATAAGGTCAGTTTGTAATCAGTTAAAATTATTTACACTCTAAACATCCTTCATTACATCTGAGAATCGAATTCAGGTTAAATAGTAGGTTCGTTCATTTAAAATCTGAATGCATTGTACTTGATATTCCCCATGGTAACTTATGCTTAGGACTATAATGCATTGGGAAACCTGTTCACACATTTACAAAGGAAAAATATATATTATTTTCAAATTGACATAAGCATGTAACAATATTAGTCAATAAGTAAGAACATTCTTTGTTGGAGAGACAAGTGCATTCAGGGAATGATGGGCTTGACAAATGTGAGTCGCGGTTATAGACATGTAAATAGACTGAGTTTATAATAGTATAATGATGAAAACTAACCCCAGAGAATATCACGGTTAATTCAACTCCCATCGCTCAATTTACCCCCTCAGAGTTGGCAACAAATGACCCTAGCGTTTCGTTTTATTCCGATCACCCGGCTGTAACGGCGTTATGGTTCTTTTGAAAAAAGAATGGAATCGGGTTGAATTACTCAGCCCATATTGTGCTCCATCTTGCACGGTCCACCGCTCAGATTGTGGGGAGCCATCTGTCTCTTGGTTTTATCTTGGCTCCAAGAATAAGCAAACGTTTTCAGCATTTAAAAATGCACATTCCAACAAAATATTGTTATATAAATTTAGTAAGAACTTAATAATTGCCTTCTCATACGATGTCTCGTCATCATTGAATTATTCTTAATAATGTAATTGTTAATTCCTACAAAATATTTATTCTTGATTATAGAGATGGAATCATTTAATAAGTCCTGTAATTACCTGTTATTATTATTAGGGCTCCAATTGCGATTTGTCTTACATTTTGTGAATGTAATCACCCTGGGATCCACTTATGAATTATTTTATCAACAGCTAGAAAAACGTATAAGATATAAGATTGGATGTATATATATATATGACATGTTATGAAAAATAAATGCCTGGGCGGGATTTGAACACGGATCTCTGGATTGGTACTCCGGCGCAAATCTAACACAAACTTTAATGCCCAAACGGTCCCCGAAATCACCATCCTTATCATTATCATCAAGATCGTCATCCTTCACCGGGGTCGAAAGCAACGGGAAGCTACCACACCTACAATTTCCCAGTAAAGCTGCAAGCATAGCATGAATGCAGTGAAGGACCTGCCCTCGGGCAGAATTGCTATGTATGGATGGATATAATAAGAAAAATAAATGTTTGTATTAGATTTGCGCTGGAGTACCAATCCAGAGATCCGGGTTCAAATCCCGTCCAGGCATTTATTTTTCTTATTATTTCATATTAAGCTTGCATTGCTCAATGTCAAAAATTTAATTATAACATATATGATCAAATGTTATTCTTTTGATTTTTCCTTTCTTTTTCTTCATAACCTAAAAATGTTACGTCATTCATTCTTATATTTTCATCCTTCCCTTTCCGTTCTTACATGTTTTCTTCACATTCTAATTCCTTTTCTTCTTCTTCTTCTTCTTCTTATTATTATTATTATTATTATTATTATTCTTAGAATATAATTTAACGCAACTGTGATCTAATTATAAGATAATTGCAATGAATAATGTTGAGTAAACTTAACAGCTTTTGTTTTATGTGCTATAATGGTTAATATGACTGACTTGCTCCAGGGATCCGGGTTCCTTTTTTAGTTATACATACAATTTTTTATTGTTTGGATATGGTTTGGAAGAGACATTAAGAACAGCTCAGCAACTACTTGATGTGAAAAAGCATTGAAATTCGATGAAGAGAACTGAAACTATGGTTGAAGGACTAAGTCACGCTAATCACCTAATTCCCTGCACTCTCGCCTGCTAACTAGTGACAGAAACTATTTCGGTTGGCTTTCGTTTTCAATCCCTGTCGTGACATGGATTTATTTATTAGATATAATATACAATTTAATTTAATTATTATATTCTCCTTTTTTATTATTATTGTTCTAGGCTTTATTATTTAAATTTGAATTTATAAAACCGTGATAGGACCAATACTGACCTATAGCTCAGAGACTAGGACTAACACTATAACAACGAAACAGATTTTAGAAATACATAAGTGAATACACTAAGGAAAAATCTGTGTAAAACAAGGAGGGATAAATGTAGATATGTGGAAAATAGGAGACATCTTGACATTCAACCAATAAATGAAGGAGTGAATAAGAGAATATATGAGTGGAGTTCGCACTTATTAAAAAGGGACCAAACAGGATGGTTCATGCCCTCAAGAAATAATCTATCGGCAGATGTAAAGAGGTCACCTAGAAGACTAAACACCTTGGAAAGAGGCTTGGTTTCTAGACTGAACAGGCTGAAATCCTGAAAATAAAAATACCATAATTACCATCATTATGAAAACTCTATTTACCATTATCATAAAAACTCTATTTACCAACTCTATTTACCATTATCATAAAAACTCTATTTACCATTATCATAAAAACTCTAGTTGCCATTATCATAAGTAATGCCACGAGTGATTTCCAAATTATCGATAAATTCACGACTCACGAAGTGAGGAGTGAATTTATCTAGAGAATTTGGAAATCAAGAGTGGCATTTGTTAGGACTATTTAACGAATAAAATAAAGCTGTTTACTCACAAATCATTATTTAACTACAGTTATTTAAAAATATTTTTATATTTAAAGTAAACGGTGATGTTTGAAAACTAATGAGAAACGATAGGTAGCCTACGCTTCTACTGCTTCTTTTGTTTATCACTGCAACCAGATCATACTATTTATTGCCAAAGGAACGCAATATTGTAAGAATGCTCTCTAGTGGAGAAAAAATGAAACACATCAATCTGTATATTAATTCATTTTTGATGTCGTATACATTTAAGAAAGTGCAAACAGTGGTTTCTTTTTTTGGTGGTATAATCAATTGCTACAAATGTTGACATGTAAGCACTATTATATACAATCTGGTAGCCGTATTTGTTATAGGCTCAGTCACTGCAAAATAACGGTCAGACCTGTTCAGAATATTAAAAAGGAGGAGCTTTGCTTAATATATGATAATCCTAACGTTGATAATTATTTCGTGAAACACGTCTCTGATTGGTTGTAATACAGAAATCATTGAAACGTGATTGGTCATTGACTCCCATTTGGGGCATGAGTTAAATAGTCATAAAAACTCTACTACCATTATTATAAAAACTACTTAAAATATTGGTATACCTACTAAAGTCTTCTTTCTTTTACAGGACAAGGAACAACCAGAATGATCACATAGTATATTCTGATTACACTGGAATGGGGTGAGTATATAATATATATTAACTTATCCTAGCCCTACGTTTGTAGAATCTAATGAGAAAAATCTAGAAATATTTGTCACATCATCTGAAAATGATTAAACCAAATTTAGCTAATACAAGTTTCTACTAAATAACGAATATTACTTAGTCAAACCTTCCAAAAAGTAATGTTGTGGATTATATGTAATATTTTAATTTCACGTGATATGCCGTCTTTAATTTTTAAAATATCATCAGCACCCCTTCAAACTTACTTCATATCATAAAATAATTATATAGGCCTATTGTACTGAGGATTCTTGTGAACCCTCCCGTAGACATCAGAGGATTTGTTTTTAGAGGCTTTCTCTCTATCAGTTAACCTACATTAATAGAGGGTCTTTGGATGGGTGGAGGATTATTTTAAGGTTCGCTAATAAAGGTAGAGCGGATAGATCATCTTCAGGGGACACGGGATTCATGTGGTGAAAACTCTTACTTAAAAAGTTGTAATTTTGTCGATGAAATAATTAATTTCATTTTATATAGTAGAATTTTCTTCCAAGTTTACTAGTAGTATCCATCCATCCATAGTAATTCTACCCGAAGGCAGGTCTTTCACTGAAATCATGGCATTGTAGGTGTGGTAGCTTCCCGTTGTTTTCCACACCGGTGAAGGATGATGATGATGATGATGATAATGATACGGATGTTGATGATGGCCATATGTATTTAGTATTTAGTGTATTTAAACATCACCAATATCAAATTATATTCTTCTTTTAATACACAAGTGATCTTCTTGGTGATAAAATATTAAAATATGTATACAGTCAATATGCCCATTTCACCAATTAATGTTTTAAAATGGTCAACAAGTTTCCACAGCCAAGCTGTCATTCTCAAGACCAGATATTGACTGAAGACAAAATTGATAATAAATAAATAAAACATTAATTGGTGAAATGGGCATATTGACTGTATACATATTTTTATATTCTTCTTGTTGAATAATTATAGATTATTTAAATTTCAGTCTTATCTCAACTCAAGTTCTGAGGAGTAATTATATATATATATATATATATATATATGTATATCGATGACATTTAGCTTCCACTCGCTTCGATATGTGATGCATGAATGACAAAATATATTAACATTACAAAATTGATTATTAAGTCAAATAACCAGACGTTTTATTCCGATTGGTTAATTTCTGTGTTTAATATAGATCAAATCTAATAGGTCAAATGATGGAGATAATTACTTTCAATACCAATCAAAATTTAGTTTAATTTTATTTAAGCAAATATAAAAATAATATAGGCTATATATATATATATATATATATATATGTGTGTGTGTGTGTGTGTGTATAATTTAAAGTTACAAACATTTTAGAATTTACCGCACAATAATCAATTAAAATAACTTTTACAGTAATTGTTAAGAAGATCTATATCTGTTAGAAATATTTGATTTTTAAGATGTGATTTTAATTCAGCAATAGCTAATAAGTATTTAGGCCTAGATTATCTTTAATGTTAATTTTATGCATTAAATATTTTTAGAATATAAAATTACTTATTAATTTTAATTTTATGATTTATACCTTTAAAATCCTGCTTTAACATTTAAGTTGAATTACATAATTTGGTTAACAACACTCCTAATTATCACAATTTGAAGAGTGTGTGTAATAAATCATTTATAGGCCTATAGACTAAAATTGTAAGACTTTTTTTTTACATTTATGCTTCATTCTCAGGATTAGGTCTACTGCGAAAGAAAAGTCAGTTCACCAAATTATTTGTAGTTCGCTCGAAAATTGAAGTAGAGTTTAAGTTTCCATTTCTACTTTTAACAGGAATAGGCCTAAATACGTTTTAATTTCTATTCAGTCAAAGTGAAAGTAGTTTAATTAAATTTCACACAGTGAAAATGAGTTCATATTTAAATCTCTTCCAAATAGGTGAAAAATGGCAGGCAGCAGATGAATGCATATTTTTAACTCGATGATTCTAATAGCCTATAAGCTCTTTGTTTGTACGCTCAGCCACCTTTTAAATGAGTACCCAGAACTTTCTTAAAGTATGCTTGACTTAATCCGATCTCATTTTGTTAAATTGGAACGTGTGGAATCTCATTTCTATATTCATATAAATTTATTTAAACATGTCATACCTCAAAAAACATGAACACGCCTACACGTTATTGTTTCCTTTGTTCTGTATTTAGCACAAATTTATGTAACCTACTTTCTTCTATTATCGTTCTATTCTTTTATCGAAACGTTAAATTAATTACACAATTGTTTCTTACTGTGTATTGCTTTTTCTAGGGTTAATAATGCAAATGAATAGTTAGGCCTATTCAATTTAGGCCTATATTATTTAATTGGTCCATCACAGTAATCTCGGGGTAGCCTCGCTGCCTCATAAGCAGTGGGCCCAGGTTCGATCCCCTGTCCAGACAAGTTGGCTGGTGATTTTTTTTTTGCTGTTTTTCTTCACCTGTAAGTCAAATGTCAGGAACATTTAAGGCCTAAATAGTCCCCGAACATCATCTGGCCACCATAATCGGCATCATCATATACGCCATGTTTAGTGTGATTGTGTGTGTGCATGGTGTGTTTCGTCTTAAAATTGTGTTGTTTCGGAGGAGACCCTGACATTGAGCTGATCACTCATCTGGGGAGGTTCTCCATGGCCTTGTATGGTTAAAATTATTTCTTCTTCCACATAATGAAATTAGACCTTTTGACCTGTTTTCACATCAAGTGGGATTTAATGAAGTAAAAATTATGTGTGATCCAATTAAAATTTCCCTCCCGAGAAGGTGTGCCACTGTGTGGCACATAAAACTAGCTGTAAGGTAAGAAGTTAAACTGTGTCAATGGAATGGAATATTAATTAATTGGCCTCCTATAATCATTTCAATAATAGTACCTAATTACATATTTGCTTATACATTTCATCATATTTCAGACACGATATTAGATCACTGTTTACCCGTCTCGATTACAGTATAAATAAATAATAGTTTTAAAAAAACTAAAACAACACGCTTTATTAGAAAACCGAACTAAAAAAATGAAAAATAATTTTAATTTCCAACACGCTTGGGATAAATAATTTTACCATCAGTAGCGTGAGGTGATCTTTATAAATTAATATATTTGATAATAAACAGATATTGGTAAAAGTAAAGTCTCTAAGAAGAAAATGTAAAAATCATAAAAAGCACCCCACGCTTTTGATGGTAAAATTATTTATCCCAAGCGTGTTGGAAATTAAAATTATTTTTCATTTTTTTAGTTCGGTTTTCTAATAAAGCGTGTTGTTTTAGTTTTTAAAACTATTATTTATTTTTTATTTTTTAGTTTTAATATTTTACAGAATAAGATAAAAATGTAAATATCTTTAAATTCGATACTATTGTAGTATGAGCTAAAAGTAAAACTCTTCTAAAAAAAAACCTCCCAGCCGGATTTGAACCAGCGACCTATGGATTACTGAAATTATATACCACTAGAGTTCACTGCTCTACCAACTGAGCTCTCACAACGATTGACTAAAAAGTCGACAAGTCCGCAACCTATTATACCAGTTTTCATTTTTTTGACTTTCTGATGATTCTGGCCAGGATTTTAGAAAATAAATATGAAATTATTGTATTGTCACGAGTCCTTTACAAGTATACAAAGTTTCAAGTCTATCCAATGTTTCTAAGTGGGTGAAAAATCGTGTTCAAAAATTCCGTTACATAGATACAAAGACACTTTTTTTTATTTTCTTATGATTCTGGCCATGATTTTAGAAACAAAGTATGAAATTATTGTATTGTCACGGGTCTTTTACAAGTATACAAAGTTTCAAGTTGATCCAATGATTTTAAGTGGGTGAAAATCACGTTAAAAGATTCAGTTACATAGATAGATACAGGTCAAGCTAATATAAAGCGTGTAAAAAGCGCATCAATGGACGTCCAGATACAGTAATTATAATTGCTAAACATGAAACAAACCCTCCATGGTATCTTCATCTTGTCGTGGTGGAGTGACTTCCATGCTTAAATGATCCCAAGAGCTATGCCGGAGGTAGCATTGCTGCCGATAGAGTTACCCATGCCGGACTGGTCGAAGGAATACGCCAGACGAAAAAAAGTACCTTGGTCGAAAGAGTGATGATATTTCGCAGTAAAAATGCAACCGTCAAGAAACGCGGACATGTTTCTACTGGGGTAAAAATTTCCGAAAGTTCTCCGGGCGGGGATTACTTCAGGGAATCCATGCCAAAAAAAACAAGAATGAGGTGGGATAATAATAATATTAACCATGATTTGAGGGAAGTAGATTATACAGGGAATGATTGGAAAACATTAGCTCAGGATAAGGATGTATGGAGAGCTTATGTCCGCGCGGCCATGAACCTATGGGTTGGATAGTGCCAATGAATTAATTAGTTACTTAAAGGTAAAATAAATAATAGTTTAAACAATTAAAACAACACGCTTTATTAGAAAATCGAACTAAAAAATAAAAAATAAATAATAGTTTAAAAAACTAAAACAATACGCTTTATTAGAAAACCGAACTACAAAATTAAAAAAAAAAATAATAGTTTAAAACATTAAAACATCACGCTTTATTAGAAAACCGAGTTAAAAAATGAAAAATAATTTTAATTTCCAACACGCTTGGGATAAAATTAAAGTGGTCAACAAAAAAAAAATCTCCAACACATCTTGAATAAAACTAGAGTTATCTACAAAAAAATGTTAATTTAACATCAAAAGCGTTGGGTGCTTTTTATGGTTTTTACGTTTTCTTCATAGAGCCTTTATTATCACCAATATCTGTTTATTATTAAATATAGGATTGATTGATATAGAGCACCCCACACTTTTGATGTTAAAATTATTTTTTTTTTGTGGATAACTCTAGTTTTGTTCTAGATGTGTTGGAGATGATTCTTTTGTTGACCACTTTAATTTTATCCCAAGCGTGTTGGAAATTAAAATGATTTTTCATTTTTTGGTTCGGTTTTCAAATAAAGCGTGTTGTTTTAGTTCTTTAAACTGTTATTTATTTATTATTTTTTAGTTTGGTTTTCTAAAAATGTAAATATCTTTAAATTCGATACTATTGTAGTATGAGCTAAAAGTCATATTCTTCTAAAAAAATACTCCGGGCCGGATTTGAACCAGCGACCTATGAATTACTGAAATTATATACCGCTACACTACCTACCACAACGATAGACTATAAAGTCGATACGTCCACAACCTATTATACCGGCATTTATTTTTTTGATGTCCTGATGATCCTGGCCAGGATCTTAGAAAAATGTATGAAATTATTGTATTGGCATTGGTCCTTTAGAAGTATACAAAGTTTCAAGTCGATCTAATGTTTTTAAGTAGTGAAAATCGTGTTGAAAATAAATAATTTTATCCCAGTTGAACCCATGCCCGCATTTCTTGACGGTTGTATTTTTACAGTGAAATATCGTCACTCCTTCGACCAAGGTACTTTTTTCGTCTGGCTTATCACCTTCGACCAGTCCAGCATGGGTAACCCTATCGGCAGCAATGCTACCGCCGGCATAGCTTATTATTTTCCGGAGGTCAAATAGTCACCCATTCGGTTCTTCGGGCAGGGACGACTTCAGGGAACCTATGCCAAAGGCTCAATTTCTCAATGTAGAAGTTATTATTAAGAGACGATCGATTTTCCTTTCTTCTTCGACAATCTACAGCAGTTGCTTGTTGTGCATTGTAATGTAGGACTAAATAAGTGAACACCTTATATTTACCAGCAAATGTGAATTTTATAAAAATCATATTGCATTGATTTTAATTTTAGTGCATTTTTCTAATTGTTCGTGCTTTATTGCATTTTTTATAATGCATTATCCTGTATTTTATTGTGCATTAAAATCCTTGCCCTAGTAGTAGTAGTAGTAGTAGTAGTAGTAGTAGTAGTAGTAGTAGTAGTAGTAGTAGTAGTAGTAGTAGTAGTAGTAGTAGTAGTAGTAATAATAATAATAATAATAATAATAATAATTGTAATAATAATAATTTGAATAATAATAATAATAATAATAATAATAATAATAATAATAATAATAATAATTGGAATAATAATAATAATAATAATAATTGGAATAATAATAATAATTGGAATAATAATAGTAATAATTGATACTAGAAGATAAAATGAGGGTAATTAAAAATATAGAGGAATACAAATATTTTTGGAGTAAAAATTACAGAAGATGGGAAGCGGGAAAAGGAAATAAGATCAAAGATAAACGAAAATATGTAATATCTGCCCTGAATGGAATATTATGGGATAAACACATAAAAAAACTGAAGTTAAAATTCTTGGGATAAACACACAAAAAAAACTAAAGTTAAAATTCTAGAATAATAGTTAGAAGTATTATGACTTATGGTTCAGAGGTTTGAACTATAAATTACCAGATGAAAAGAACATTAATGGTAGCAGAAATGGACTATTAGAGAAGATCTGCTACGATATCAAGGAGAGAGAAAATTAGAATTGAAGTTATAAAAGAGAACATGAATGTACAAAACTCAATTTTAGAATTTATCCAAGAAAAACAACTAAAATGGTACGGGCATATTAGGCGAATGGAGGATGAAAGATTGCCGAAGAAAATAATGGAATGGACACCATCAGCAACGAGAAGGAAAGGACGGCCAAATCCCAGGTGGATCCAAGTGATTAGAGGAATTTTGAAGGACTAGGAAATAGAGGAAGAAATGTGTTATAATAGAGACGAACGGAGGAAAATTATAAAGCGAAATTGAAGACAAATCATTATTCTCTATAATAATCATAATAATAAAAGTAATAATAATAATAATAATAATAATAATAAAATAGTAGTAATAATAATAATAATAATAATAAAAATAGTAATAATAATAATAATAAAAATAGTAATAATAATAATAATAATAATAATAATAATAGTAATAATAATAAAAGTAATAATAATAAGTCTTCTTCTTCTTCTTCTTCTTCTTCTTCCGAATGCAGTATTGGGTGATGATGCCCGTTCTGCGACTACAAAAACTGATCTTTCCATCGGTTGAAGGGTCTTCCGAGGTCTCTTTTGCCTTTAGGGTTGAGGTGGTAAATCATCTTTGGTAAACGGGAATTTGACATTCTCTGGACGTGTTGGAACCATTTAATCTGATAATTTTGTATATGTTCAACCATTTCCCTACTATTCCACTGCATCCTTATCTCATCACTTTTCTTTCTATCCCTTAATGTTACTCCAGTTAGTGATCGGAGGAATAACAATAAAATCAATAACAATAATAATAATAATAATAATAATAATAATAATAATAATAATAATAATAATAATACGAATAAAAGTAATTGTATTGATAATATACATTTGAAAGTACAAACTTTCATACAATAAAAAAATGAACCTTTAGAATATAGCTGTAGGTACAATGAATAATCGTATGCAATTGATTTCGATCTTTTAGAATGTGTCGCCCACTCTCCTCTATAGACCATAGGGTGAAAAGACTAATAAAATTCCGGGAAGGCATTGTTTTGAGGTGGAACTTTGGTCGATGTCAGTATAAAGAGAGTGGGGAGGGGTGTGAAGTATGAGAGGAGATCTCTATGTTATTGACGTGTGAGTGATTTGAAAAGAGGGGCCTCACACACACTATGTGTCTATTGGCTGTGTGTGGATTGTTTCTGAAAGTGACTGCAAAGCCATTGTCCCAAGTGTCAATACTGCAATCAACTGAATCTATAGCGCTGTGGAGAATAGAGTGGTTCCACACATCACGTTCACCCTGTGTATATTCCCCTTCAACTGGAAACTATCATACATTTTCACTTCTAGCTTTATTTCCTAACCTAAAGTAGTCCATTTTGAACAATTCATTGCATAAATATTTTACTAAAAATTTGTTCTTTTGGTCAACTGTTGATAATGTTTAGTAAAAAAAATAGATTATTTTTGTGAGAAGATATCTACATAAAAAACTGTATCAACAGCAGCAGCAGCATTAAAGATTAGATCTCATATTATAATTAGTCTGTCCATCTTTTACTGGGTCTTATGGTTTGTAATGAAGAATTTGTTTTCTTGCCGCTTAACATCTCACCACTAATAAGCTATTATTAATATTTTAAAAACAATAAATTAATTAATTTGAATTTTACTGATATCCATTCTATTGATCTGGTTCGTCCATTCATCTCTATATTACGCAATTCTTTCCTTTCTTCTTCGGCTTTCCCCCACTTATAGGTTTGCCGTCTTCAGTTTCCATTTATTTCTATCATTCCAATCTCCCTCTTCAAAATTCCTATCCTCTATTATTGTTCTGACGTAGGTTTTCCATCTTGATCTGCCACGTTTATTTCTTCCAGGGGGAGGCCATTGGTAGGCCTATATATTTTTGGCCATCTTCCATTTTCCATTCTTTGTACATGGCCATACCATTTAAGCGTTTGATTTTGAATCCTCTTAACAACAGATGTGGTGACATTCATTTCTCTCCAAAGGAATCCATTTCTTATTTTATCCTGTCTTGTTTTTTGGAGGCTTCTTCTAAAATAATCAAATTCAACTGTTCTAATTTTATTCTTTTGTAATTCCGTCAAAGACCAAGTTTCGCTTCCATATGACAAAATATTCTGTATTATGCTCTTATAAATTTTCATTTTAGTTTCCTGTGTAATATTTTTGTTCCAAATTACTCCATGTAATGTCTTAGTTGCATTTTTTGCCACTGCAATTTTAGTCTGTACATCTCTCTCACAGGTACCTAAACTTGTAATTATTGACCCAAGATATTTAGAAAATTTACATTTTTTTATTTTCCCTGTTTCAAGTATGAAGTCATCCACATCCTTTCCCAAACACATATATTCTGTTTTCTGTAAATTTATATTCAGTCCCCATTTGCAATTCTATCTAATAGTTTTAATATATTTAATTCTCTTCGTACATTTTCATTTCTTTTTCATTTGTCAACCTCATTTCTGACGTTTCTATTCTTCGTTCCTGGTTTCTGGTTAAGACCCCAGTGTTCAGATTCATAGATTCATACAACAATGTTGGAACAGCCATTGTTTTGTAGAATTTTAAAAGTGCCTCCTTTCCAAAAATACCATTATATATACCTTAAATTTTCAAATTATATATAGGCCTATGCCTAATTTGAAAATGTATCTTTGAAATTTAGTTTCCATTCTCTAACAAATCGATACACCCTATGATAGTAAAAAACTCACTCTATTTGCATATTTCAATGATGGAGACCAAAGATGTATTCTAGGATCACCGACTGGGCAAACATGCCCTACTGGGGAAGACGGTTTAAATGATCACCCAGAATAGGGCTTTGTGGACCTGTCGGGTAACTCTGTTCCCTAAATCAACATTGAACTTTTTTATTTACTTATGACTATTTAAAAAGAACTAACTGCACATTAAAAATCATTAAAACATAGAGGGGAGTATTACACATCCAAGTTAACTGTGTACGGGCGGAGGGGAAGAGTTTTAGCGCCAGTGTCGCCGAACTATTGAATCTGTGGATGGGATGTAGGAGAAGACTGTACATCCGATCACGTACCGAAATGGTTCAATTTTAAGTGTGGACGGAGAATCCCTAAACACGTGTGAAAGATCTTAACATGGTTGTCATATTAGTAATTTAAGCATTGAACGCTTAAGCGGTCGGATCATTTAAAATCATAATATTTGTCGTCTCTCCGTTACCAGCTTCACAATAAATCACAAGTGGGAATATTTAATAAGAAGGGACAGCCCATTCCTACATGTAACACCAGTAGTAACAGGATTGTCAAATTAGTCATTTTGACAATGATCACGTAGAAGAACGGACCATTAAAATCCATATTATTTGTCAGCTCTCTACCTGCCAGACAAAGTACATATACACAGGACAGGAAGTGGCAACATAGTAAGGGAGAGGAAGAGAAAGACAGCATGTTAGTTAACATATTTTCCGCAAGCACGGACTACTTGGTGGAGTAATAGAGTATTCGATTGAGTAGAGTTCATGTTACACAGCTTCAGATTAATTTAGTCATTTCAGTATCTACAAAAATATTATAGGCCTATTAGTATTTGACAGAAGTTTAATTATGGCAAACCCAAATTCGTATTCAAAATGAACATTAAACTCATTAGGCGGTATAGGTAGACACCAAAATCACATTTTAATACAAATTAAAGAAAACATTACTAAAGAGACAGCAAGAGAAAATACTGGAATTTCAGAAAAACTAACTAGAAATTATTTCGAGAATATTCAGAACTAAATAACCCATTGAAAGAGATGGGTTTATTCTCGTGATACAGTGGACAGCATTCAAGAAAGGCTTATCCATCACATCCATGAAATTAATCTCTAGGGGATTCATAATAAAAACAAGATATCCAACTACATCCACAATGAAGAAGAATCAAAAAAAAAAAATATTATAAAAAAGATAAATAAGTTGAAACTCGGAAAATGTCAGAATAGAATTCAACAAAACTAATGCAAAACTTTTAAGAATAATGATGGATCACCTCAATAATGAATAAACTGCTAAATATTTTGGTAAATAATATCAAAGAATTGACAAACTAGACTTTGACGATAGAGACAAAAATACAAGTAAAGTACTACAGCAAATAATTCACAAAAGTGAATAATGCCAATTAATAATGACATATTCAAACAAGTGTTAAATGTCACAGATCTGGACGGTGTTATAAAAAAATCGACCCAAGGCGGAATACATGGGCAAATATATAAGGACCTAAGCATTCTTGGTAAACTTAAATGATTAGGTATACTGAATCTGCTCTGCTATTCATACAAATTCCCATTAGTTTGGAAACAACTAGGCCTAATAACACTGGTCAACATGATTTTGGTTTCATGAGTACCAATAGTTGTACTTAATGCAGTTTTTATCGTGTTTTCAAATATTTATTCGGAATTTCTCCATCACCCACAGTTTGTTTATTTCAATTTCAATTAATGGATTTAAATAATTATGTTTTTAATAAACGTTTTTTCGTCCATTCGTCCATTCTAACATAAAACCAAATGAGCTAACTCAAATGGTTTCAGCTATGGAAAAGAGATGTCAAGGCAAATGGAATTGTAATATGCTAGCTGATTATTGTTGGACCATCAAGAGGGATGCTCCACAGGCGAAATATAGCAAAAAATCGTCATTTCTTACTTCCTAATAGAGTACGAATGTTCGAATATTGTGTAGTTACGAATGTAGAAAATATTAAGTGTTTGACATAAATTTCTGTCTCTCGAAAACCTTGCGTGATGGAGAAAAACCGATATTACATTTGAATTCAGGAGAAAAAAATACTATCAGAATCACATATTTCTCTTTCTGAGACAAAAAATATTTTTTTTTGTTGCTCAGTGTAATCATGATAATAAAAAAACGATAAAATTTAAGATGATTTAAAAAGATATAGCTAGGCCAGTACCTTTAACTAATATTGCATGTAAAGAATGGTAGGAAGAAGAATCACATATCACCTCCATTCAAAATAATTTATCAGTAAAGAACAATCTGTATGGCTTTAGAAAACATCACTCTTCCATCGATGAAGTCCGATATTTTTTACTCAAAATGTAAAAGATACAACAACAAAATTCACAAAATACAATAGCAGCTTATATTGACATGTCGCAAGCTTTTGACAAAGTATTGACCAACAAATAATAACAAAGTCAAATGAAGAATTTCATATTGATATTAAGGGGACTGGGTAGTGATTTCCACATAATAAATCCATTTTATATCCAAAAGTATATTTCAATGTTTCTCAGTTTTTATTACTAATAACTAATTGAAAACTTGTATAAATATACTCTGAAACTTTTTGCATCCAATGGTATAAGACGCAATTTATTGTTTTTGTATCTAAAGTAATTACAATATGTTAACTGATGATCTATTTTTCAACATTTTAATATCCATCCATCCATAGTAATTCTGCCCGAGGGCAGGTCCTTCACTGCAATCATAGCATTTTCATGATATGCTTGCAGCTTTACTAGGGAAATGTAGGTGTGGTAGCTTCCCGTTGCTTTCCACAATTTTAATATAGGCCCTTTATATTTAATTTCAAGCGCACTTTTCTTCAGTATTTTTTATTCAAATTCCTTTATTTTTTAGATTTGTTAAATGAAGTCTGTTCTCAATTCTAAAGCCAGAGTTATTTAAATACGTCATACATAACATAAAAAATAAAATATTTAGTTAGAGAAAATATTTTTAAAAAAGTTAATCAAATTAAAGATTTTTTATATTGACCTTCAGAGTGAATTTTTTTAATAACTTTAGTTTTAGAATTGAGAATAGACATCATTTAAAAAATTAAAAAATCAAGGAATTTTAATAAAAATATTGAAGAAAAGCGCACTTGAAATTAAATATATATTTTAAAATGTTGGAAAAGGGCGATCAGTTAACATGTTGTAATTTCTTTAGATACAAAAACAATTAATTGCGTTTTATACCATTGGATGCACAAAGTTCCAGAGTATATGCCTATCTACACAAATTTTCAATTAGTTATCAGCAATGCAAGCTGAGAAACATTAAAATATACTTTTGGACATAAAATTAATTTATTATGTGTAAATCACTACCCAGTTCCTTTAATGGTAACAGATTTCCTAAAACTGAGGGATTTCAGAGTCAAATATAACATATAAGTAGGTGTTATCTACACCATACTTTATGAAACAAGAAGTACCACAAGGCTCGGCAAGAAACCCAATCTTACTTACTTTGTAACGTAAAAGAATATTGAGAAACTTTATAGCAGTACAGAAGTTCGACTATATGTAGATGATATCATTATTTAGACCAGAAACTCAATTACAGAAATCATCGAATTGGAAATAAATTCAAACCTCAAAATAAAAAAAATAAAACTCAAAATAAAACATCACAAATTGCACTTCAGTACATAAAAGTCAGAAGTAAGCTTTTATACAATAAATAAAATACAATACAATTTTAGACCAAAAATATTCCTTCACGATTATAAACTAAAAATCAATACACCTTCTAAATATCTTGGTTTCATACTAGATTCAGAATTAATATATCATGCATCCATAAAGTAACTTATATTTGCCGACGAAGCCAGACAACGATTAAATTCAATGAAATAAATTTCAGGAAAAACATAAGGAATAGAAACTTAAACAATATTAGATCAACATATCCGATATTGGTTAGACCTGTTATTGAGTATGGATACCAAATTTAAAGTACAGCGGCAGAAATCAATCTAAATAGGCCTATATTGAATAGACTACACATTAATGTAGCAAGAATTATCACATGGCTAGGAAACTCCTGTCCAAACGGATTATGTTTGCTGTATATGAAGTAGATTTAATTCTTTTGAAATTACGAAAAGAATAAAACAATATAAAACACTTCAACAAATTGCTTAGCTTAGAGAAATTAAATATCTAAAGAAGTGGAAAAGCAACCAACGACTAATAAAGAATATTTTCTTATCTTCTATCAATGAAATAAATATGCAATATAACTAAAAGCCTACACAAACATATAATACCAACTGAAATACTCAATTCCATTAACTTTCACAGTGAACCTATACATAAGACACAATCCTATATTAGTCAGTCAGCCTTACAAATGGGAACAGAATGTAGAATGGAAAAAATAGTGGTTGAGCATTTGTTGTATGAAGATACATAAAATAAAATAAAAAAATAAATAAAGATAATGCATCGAATTTTAAATCTGAATTTTCCGCAGTCCTATCTGAAGCCATTAAAAATTATCAAAATACCGTATACCTAAATAAATATAGATATTGATTAACAGAAAAAGCTCAATACAATACTTAGTTTTACCACGAAATCCATTATGAACTGCCCTTAAAGATAATTAAACTCCTAAATTACTTTTCTGTAAGAACACAAGCACATATTATAGCCTAAACAACGGATCCCATCACATGAGTATATCCGCAATTGAACGTACAGATGCCTTACATAAATAGGGTTGTGTTTAAAGCAATCGCCTGAGAACTCACTCACATGCTTTGAGATATAGGCCTACTCAACATTTAAAACTGAAGAACATAAACGATGGATACAACCACAATGTAACGAATGAGAGGCTATAAAGAATAGAGACCTGGAATAGCCAATAACTATCAGTATAATAGAATAGAACAAAACGCAATTGCTAGATTAAAACTGAATACAAAATTTACACGAAAATGGCAGGAACTAAAAATATATTTCCAATACGCATTGTATGCAGTGAAGAACGGGACTCAACTGCTCACATCCTAGCATTAATAAACCTCACTAAAAGTACATATGTACTCAACCGTCAAAAGTCATCCCATTCTCTGAATCAATGCGATCTCGTGGATTTGGTCTAGAGTCCCAGGAAAAAAATGTTAGAAGAAAAAGTAGAAGAAGAGAAATGTACAATAAATAAATATACAAATAATTTTGTAAGCATGTACAAATAATTTTGTAAGCATGTACAAAATGAAAAATTATATCAGTTGAAAGTTTAACAATTAAAAAAGGAAAATAATGCTGATGGGAAGTAATTTTATAGCATAATTTATTAAGAAGATACCAGTAGTTGTGTTGGGGGGGAAATCTATTTATTTAGGTTTAAGAAGAATATTGTTTAATTTTGATTAAACAGAATCGACAAATCTGGAGTCGCCCAACATATGTCTAATAATATTGGCCATTTTATTGAAACGAGTAATTTTAAACTGTTTAGATCGATCAATAATTTCAAATTTCTTGACTTATTTTAAAGTTTGTAGACAGAAATGGATGGATTACGGAAAAGTATGAGAATATCCAGGCTACAACATATTCGAAATTCATATATCAGACAAGAAATGGATGCACAAGAAACTGTTATCGATAGGATAACAAAGAGAGCTCTACAATGGTATGGATATGTACAACGGATGCCGGAAGACCAGTGGCCTAAACAGGTGTTGGATTGGATGGTACCAGGCAGAAGGAGAAGGGGAAGAAGTAGAAGAGCATGGTATGAGGGAATATATGATGCCATGATGAAGAGGGGTATGGAAGATGGACAATGAGAAGATAGGAATCTCTGGAAAGCAGGAATCAAAGGCAAACTGCTGTAAAGTGGAAAGCCTGTATTAAGTTAAGTAAGTAAGATTTATAATAACAAGGAAAAAATTATGAAGAACCACAAGAGCCATATTACGGTTAGCACCCCTTTTCTTATTAAAGAAAAAGAGACTTAAGCCTGTGTTGATGTCACCAGTAAGTAATTTATAATTCAGTTACGTGATCTGACGTAACTTACAATTGTAACTATTTGTTTTTAAACAGTTTTAGCTTGACGTTAATTCATTCTATATCGAGTCTTGATAATGATAGCTTAACTATCGAAACGCATCAACATCTTTTAAATGTTTTTAATTTTTGTTTAGTGATTGGGTTTTATTTATAGTATGTGCAACATAATTATATAGGGGACTAGCTAATACCCTGCGTGCGCTGCTAAATAAATGAAATGTGTTTTATGTTTAGTTGAATAAGTAAAAAGAAAATAATTATAAATTTATATCATAATTATTTTTAGATATTGTCTGCGTTGCCCGGTAATCTACTTATCCCGATATTTTTCGCACCAATGAGCTAAAAGATAAAAATGGTTATTTAAGTTATCTGTTAAAGATAGACATATGCTGTCCCGGACTTTTTTTTTTGTATAAATACTTTTTTTCAGATAGGCCTATTCAATTCTGTGTGAATTAATTAGGTGTATTTATTATGGTTTAGACAGCGTAAGCCATTTAAGTGTCCAAAAAGTTACTTTTTTAATGTTCCTTTGCCCTTGTTTTTTTCTTTTAGATGCTGCCCTGTAGTACGTACGGTAATGTGTTATATATGTTAATTGTCCCAGAAAAAAATATCTAAATGATGGTGAAAACCCTATTCAAATCGGACAAGTAATTTTTTGAGTCCATAAATGACAGACAGACAAACAGGCTCACACATATTTTTTATATATAAATATGTGTGTAAGATATTTATAGGATATAGAGGATGATTGAAAAACATCATGATATAGAGATGTATGGAGAGCTTATGTTAGTGCGGTAACAAACCTCTGAATACAAATTAGTTGTTATGGTTCATTCTCATGTTGGTGAAATATGAATCTGTGTATATGAATAAGTTATTACAAGTTCCATTTTCCGGCCTTTATGTAAAATCTTAAAGCACAGAAATGAGATAGTATGAAATAAAATTAGTTTCGGTATTGATCTAATGTAGCCTAGACCCTTGTAGTACTTGTAATGAATTGCACAGCTAGCTTGTTGTACATGCTTTGCCAATATTTATATAGCTGCTACATGCTGTAGCCTAGACCCTTGTAGTACTTGTAATGAATTGCACAGCTAGCTAGTTGTACATGCTTTGCCAATATTTATATAGCTGCTACATGTTGTAGCAGATACTACACTTGTAAGGATGGGATGAGGGTACGATTGATATGGTAGAGGGGTTTATTCCGCATCTGACCCTAATAGCACCCCACAAAGCCCCTTCTCGCGCCCACAACACACATTACACTACAGTCTATTAAGAGCAACATAAAGAGTGCATTAGCAGGGCCCGGACCGAGCCAGTAGTTCCGCTAGGTTAAACAGACCACAATCACATTGCGCTAGAGTCAAGTTATACTTTTTTGTCCTAATTCCTGTGTTGTTTTATGTTCTTCATTCATTATATTTTATACTATAAAATCCGATTAATAGAGAATCATTTTTTTATTGAAGATTTAATAATATAATATTAAATAGCGTACTTATTTAAGGAAATGCACTACAAACCGGAAGGAAACGAGCTCAAGACCCGGTGGGGTCAAATTTTTAAACAGGCTGAACTTTCGGCGTCACCATGGGCCTGTGGTCGATATAGCCTCTAACGGAAATGAGTACCAGACTATATTCAGAGGTAAAGGCGACCATCAAGTAGGGCAGACAATCCCGCCAGTTGTTTAGAATGGTAGCAGCCTTAACCTCCCGCCATCCCATGCTTCTCCTGAGGACTGTAGTGGAAACACTTTATCCAAAGCCTACATTTAAAAACAACGATGATAAAAATAATAAGTTACAAATAATAATAATAATAATAATAATAATAATAATAATAATAATAATAATAATAATAATAATAATAATAATAATAATACTATTATTATTATTATTATTATTATTATTATTATTATTATTATTATTATTATTATTATTATATGAATTTCATAAATACAATTAAAATGGTGTTATATTGTAAAAATAATGACACAAAACAGATTTCCAAGAAAAACTCTTCAATGGATTCTAGCTGGTAGAAGAAGTTAAAAAATAACATGGATACGGGAAAATGGATTGAACTATGGAGATTGGTATAACAGAAAAATTAAAGGAAAATGAGAGATTAATTGGTTGCAGGAAGATGTGAATCATGGTGAAACCTATTAAATAAATAAATAAAGATGATGATGATAATAACTAAAATAATATAATGATAAATAAAATAATAATAATAAATCCTGTGGCTCAGGGAACACTAAGTTCAATGTTGAATTCGCTAATGGCCTCCACTGATCCTTGTTCTCTACTAGCTTTATGCTCTTCATATAGGGTAAATATACATATTTTCGTGATAAAGCCTAATTCCGTGATAACATTTCAATTCGTTGTCACGGAATTAAATGTTTTAAAAGTAGTTCCTTGGTTAGCTCCACACTTGATACAAGCTTTCTTCTTTTCATTTCATTGATTTTCTCGCCTTTTGAAAACCAATACAGAGTCTTGAAAGCTATCGTCATGTTCAAAGTGGGTGAAGAAATATTTTCTTCCCTCTCGTGACTGTCCTTGAATAAATTTTATGTACGTTGGGTAAGTGTTTATCTAATAGTAACATAACATTCTAATATTGTATTTTAATTTCGACGGACCAACTGACCTACAAGTCTTAACAATATAAAAGGATGGTAATGGTATAGCAGCTTCCGCACTATATAATATGTTTAGAAGTTTAAAAGGTATGTTGTACTTATGATAGCGATTTTTCCGACGGATTGTGATTTTACACCTAGCGTTCCCCTTAGTGCTTTTCGACAGGAGGAGGTTACATGCCGGGTTTTGCCTTCGCCCTTCTCTTCATACAATAAACAAATGCACAAATACAAAATTCAAATGTAAATATTATCTGCGTAAAGTGGTCTTCTGTGGGATGCGTAAATTGGAAATGGACCTCATTAATATCCATGTAGTGCGGAACCTGAAGCATGAAAATTCGAATTGTTGACAATGGAAAATTCAAACACTTTTTTATGTTATAGACTATGTAAATAATTTGCTGTACACTAATCTTAATACGAGTAATAGTAAAATTTAGTGCATATATATATATATATATATATATAGTAAAATCTGTCTTAACCGGAACCTTTATAAGAAGGAAACCTGTAGAGACGGAAAAAATCTCCAGAACGGTACGATTTTATAAGTAAAATCGTCCTGTATAAGCCGGAAACCTTCATAACGCGGATACGGAATGGTTTTTAAAGTGCCAATAATTAATTTTTACCTCAGTAAGACGGAAATTTATTCTTAAACACGTTCTAATTATAATATTAATGACCACACGTGAAATTTCTGCATATGACGCTTTCTGCATTATATCGTTTTACCTTCCTGTGTTGCCATTGTATTGCGGGGATACCCTTGCTTATGTGTGACAGCGGGGAATCCCTCGCTTTTCCTTGCCTGCTTACGTGACCTGCGAGGGAGTTGGGAAACTCTTCTCGTTTTTTGTGTAATAAAGTTGTTTTGTATTGCCGTGCAAACTGAGCTGTGTTACATACACTATTTTGTCTGCGTTTCAGTCAAATACGTTATGTCTTTAAAGCGTGCATGTAAAACCCTTACACTGCGTGAGAAAATTCAAGCTTCTAATTTGGGAACCCTTTATAAGAAGGAAAACTGCCAAGACGGAAATACGTTTAAGGAACCGTTATGTTTATTCATAGACAGGTTTTACTATGTATGTATGTGTGTGTGTGTGTGTATAACAGGACTTATTAAATGATTCCACCTCTATAATCAAGAATTAATATTTATAGGTATAACTATTATATTATTAACAATAATTCAATGATATATATAACTTATATTAATTTCTGATTTGGTTTCACAAGTTATACTGTATTTACAGTCAAGTCATTAGCAAAGAGGTAGGCCTAAGTTTTAAGAAAATAATTTTTAATACGAAATATTAAATAGGCCTATTTGACTTCATTTCAAACTTGATCCCAAGTAGACTCTTTAGATGCTCCGTACTTAACAGGGCTAGAACCCATCACCATATCTTCACTTCAAGGTTTAGGCGATTAGCCTGTTCCAAAATCCACAGTGATTCCTTCCATATCTTCCTTGGACTTAATACATCCCTTAATCCCATTGATTTATGATGATAGGCTATGCTAACTTGGCAATGTTTTATTTCTTCCATTCTCTGAACATGCTCTTCCCGGCCGACGCTTCTTTGAAAAGTAATTTCTGCATTTTGTATTCTGCTCGAACTCCTCTTTTTTGTTACCCAGGGCTCACTATCGTATGAAAGTACCGATACCGCCATTGTTTTGTAGAACTTTAATCTTGTATCCTTCCTTGTTTCGTGTTTTAGTGTTCTATGAATGGTGCTACATACCATTTGAAACTTTGATTATTTATTGTCTATATCATTTCTTGTTCCATATCCAGAAGACAACCTGGATAATTACAATTTAACACCTGTGATAGAGGTTTATTTTCTATTATTATTTTCGACATTATGGGTGACTTTCCTAACATGACCATTATTTTTGTCTTCTCTACAGATATTTTTAAATCGTACTTTTTGCTTATTTAATTTAAACAGTGTAGAGAGAATTGTTCATCTTTTCTGTATTTTGCATTATAACATCGTCAGCATAGCCTATAGTAAAGTATTGACAATTTTATTTTCCAGCTTTGTACTAGATCATTAATAGATAAATTAAAAAGGGTGGGTGATATACTACACCCTTATGGATCACCTGTAGCTATTTGTTAATTTTTTTCTGTCCTATGTTGATTATATAACTAATTTATTTTAAAAAATACGTAGACCTACATGTTGAAATCGATCATTCAGGTAGGACAATTTCTTTTTAAGAATAGGAGTCAATTTCACCAACAGAGGTAACTGTATTACGCCAGTTTTCCCCGTGTATAATGCATAGCTTAATCTGGCGTAATACAGTTACCTCTGTTGGTGAAACCAACCCTAGGTCCAATCTATTTAACTGGTAATAGAGGCCTACTATAGCAATTGTGTTGTTTCCGATGATTAGTTGTTAACTTATCACCTTTGTTTCCAAAGATCGCTGATTAAAACCTGGTCGGGTCATGGACATAATGTTCCATTCCATTACGAGTAACGCAGTTTAACTTCTCACTTCAAAGGTATATTACGTGCCACACGCCACTCGGGTCTTACAGTTACAAGACCTTTCGGGAGAGGAGTTTTAACTATGGTTCATACACATACTTTTTTGACCTCAGAAGGACATGGCGGGCCTTTTTTTTTATTTACATATATGTTACAACCCGTGTTTCACCAATGGTATATCACGGGATATTTACAGTTTTACAATTGTTCAATTATTGTTCTAGTTGTTCTTGTAGTTGACGGAAGATCCTCGTAAGAAATTCTGCAACGTTGACTGTGTTAAAGTGGAACTTCAGAATATTTGGCGGAGTAGCAATTTGTAGTATAGCTGGTCGATCTCTGGAGAGCATGTTGCATTCAGTCATCAGATGGTGGGCCGTCTGCAGTGATTTTTCTGGGCAGTTGCAATAAGGTGAAGCAGTTTTGTTCATTTTGTGTAGGTAGGATTTAAATAGTCCATGGTTGGTGAGAAATTGTGTGGTTATTCCCGAATAAGAGATCAGCTCATTGTCAGGACCTGCTCCGAGACAAACAGCATTAAGGACACCTGGTAGAGTTCGCTTGCAAATTGTTATGCCTAGTCAAGATTTTAAACAAACTGTATTTTCTATGGAACTACACTACCTAGGACAATAAAAATGTTACATCCAATTAAGGCAGGTTTTCTGATGGTACTACTGTCATTGATTTGTATCTAGCATTAATTGCTTTCATTTTACCAGGGTTTTCAAATCATATAATAATTTATATATATCATACCGATTGAGGGTCTTTCCACTTTTCAGCGGTTGCGTGAAAATTGAGATTGATGGAAAAATTATAGAACAAGTGTCAGATTTCTCTGACTTAGGAAGTGTATTTGCAGAGTATAAGAGTGACATTGATTCAAAATTACAAAAATATAATAAAATGAATGGGGTAATACGAAGACATTTTGGTAAACAGATGAGGACAGAGACAAAACTAAGATTACATAACATCACATCAAAAGCTGCCCTAAAATATGGAAGTGAAATTTGGATTTTAAATAAAAGAAACTCTCATAAACTGCAAGTAAGCCAAATGCGCTTCTTACGATCATTGTTAGGAGTTAATAGACTGGATCACCAAAGGAACACTACTATCAGAGGAAAACTTGGAGAAGTAACAAGTTTAAATGAAGATATACAAAGATACCAACAAGAATGGAAAAATCATCTGAGAAGAATGGCAAGAAATAGACTTCCAAAATTGGCATTCCAATATACCCCAACTGGACATAGGGACCAAGGACGACCAAAACATCGGTGGAAAGATCAAGACCATCTTCGCTAGGTTTACCGTACAGGCCACATGGCCTAAAACGAAGTTGTTCATGATGATGATAATTTATAAAAAATATACATATCCCCCATATGGGTACACTTTTCTCTGAAACTAATAATCAGAACTGCACTATTCTTTTTACTGACATTTTTTGTGAGTGGCTTGGGATAACCAGTAAACAATTTACTCACTTGAGAGCCCAACATATTTTATAAAAATTATTTACATAAAGATATTTAATATTTTTTGCGTTAATTTTTTTCTTGAGAATAGTATATTTTAACAACAAAATATTTGACCGACTGGATACAGGTAGACACTCTAAACATCCACAAAATTATTCAAGCTTCATAGTTACATAGTTTCTGAGAAATGTGCACCTGAAAATTATTTTTTTTGTAAATTATTATATGATTTGAAATCCCTGGTAAAATGAAAGCAATTAATGCTAGATAAAAATAAATTACAGTAGTACCATCAGAACATCTGCCTTAATTGGCTGTAACATTTTGGGTCCTAGGTAGTGTAGTTCCATAGAAAATATAGTTCGTCTGAAATGTTGACTAGGCATAAAAATTTGTCCTTAGGACAAAAAACACCATTCACACACACATTCATACTAAACATGACTAATATTATGATGATGACGAGATGATGCACACACACTATTGAGTAACACTAAGTATTTGGCTTGGAAGTAAATATCGATAAAACTAAATCTATGGTTACACGTAGAATTACATTAAATAAAGGGAATGAGCAGATGTTGACAGATGAGGGAAATTTTGAAGAAGTGACTGAATTCAAATATCTAGGAACAATAACCACAAATAGGAATGATATGCACACAAAAATTAAACATTGTCTCAGTTCTGGAAATTTATGCTATTATGCATTACAGGAGCTCTTGTCGTCCAATTCCTTTCAAAAAAACGTTAAACTGAAAATATAGGCCCCTATAAAACTGTAATTCTACCTGTTTTATTATATGGATGCGAAACATGAACTCTTACTTTGAGGGAGGAAAAGAGATTACGAGTATTTGCGAATAAAGTTATTTTTGAAACATTTTTGGACCAAAGAGAGATGAACAGACAGATGAATCGAGAATACTAGGCCTACATACCAGTGAACTTCATGATATTTATAGGAAACCAGATATAATAAAAAAAAGTTGAGTCTCGTAGACTGCGATGGGCAGGACATGTGGCAAGAATGGGAAATGGAAGAGGTGCATGGAAGCTTCTTGTAGGAAAACCAGAGGGAAAACGCCTAGTTGGTAGACCAAGAATGAGGCGAGAGAATAACATTAACCATGATTTGAGGGAAGTAGATTATATAGGGAATGATTGGAAAACATTAGCTCAGGATAGAGATGTTTGGAGAGCTAACGTGCGCGTGGACATGAACTTACGGGTTCGATAGTGCCAGTTAGTTAGTTAGTTAGTTAGATGATGTTCGGGGACTGTTTGAACCTTAACGTTTCCGTATGTCTTACAGGTGAGAAAAAACCCGAAAAATACCATCACCCAAAATACCATCCCGACCGGGGATCAAACCTGGGCACTCTTCTTACTATGCAGAGACGCTAATCCGAGGCCACATCGGTGGAAAATGAGCATAATATAAAAATAATTGAATCAATGGACATAAAAGGGCATAAAAAAGACGTTATGGTTTGTTTTCGAAATAAAAACTTGGGTCCCGTGTCGTATATTTATGACATTAAAAAAATAACTCAAGCCTTTGAAAAAAATGCTTCTGAATAAAATGTCTCTCCTTTCACGTCCAGCTTTGAATTTCGACGCTAATGACTAAAATGTTGGCAGTACCGGTACTGCTCTATGGTTCAGAAGCCTGGATACATAAAAAACGAGACCTAAGTAGGATAACGGCGGCAGAAATGAAATTTTTGAGATCTGTTAAAGGGTGCACTAAGGAAGACAGAATCAAGAACACAGAAATAAGACAGGAACTTGAAATATTTGCAATAACTGATAAAATGGATACATATAGACAAAAATGGAAGCAACACATAGACAGAATGAATGAAGATAGATATCCAAAACAAATAACAAAATACAAACCTAAAGGCACCCGAGATGTGGGCAGACCTAGAAAGAGATGGGCTGAAGTCGGAACGGGTCAACAGACCTAATCCATGAATGAAGATGATGATGATGATGACTAAAGTTGTGAAAGAGCATAATTAAATAAAATACAACTACCCAATAGTTGCGCTTTGCATATTTGATGTAATGTGTATATGAGCTTTATTTTTATATGGTTGTCCATAAGCCATAAGAGGCGGAATGTTAAAACGAAACAAAAAAGCATTTTTATTTACTATGGATTTGAACAAAAGAGCAGCTCTGGGCGATACATTACTGTGCTGATGGAATGCTTTGGACCGAGACTCTGATGTTGTTTACTTGTTTTTAACGCAGAAACTGTTCCCGTGTTTTTCGAACCGCTATTGTGAAAACCCAGCTGCCTATACTCTTTGTTATAGATGGCCTATCTCCGATTATAAAATGCATGAGCAGGAAATACTTGAAGCCTAGCTGCAGAATATACTTCATGTATAAAGTCAAGCGGAATACAAAGACAAATTTCGCAAAATTTTAAGCTTTTTTTTATTTTCATGTAAACAGTTGGCTACCTCGTAGTTTATTTTCGTAAATAAAAATAAAACTTCAAAACTCATTTTTTTAAACATTCTCCATACTATTTATGAATATTTTCCTGTTTACTTCCTCATGTTTATGAAACACATCAATATCTTTGTCTCAATATAAACGTTGGCCTATCCTTCATAATAATGAACAATTTAGTAATCTCTCAAAACGTAATATAAAAATTAATAGAGAAACAAACCAATCATTTTAATTAAACCAAAAGGCATTTTAAAAAAATTGTCAAGTTATTCCTATCTGCTTAACATAGGCATTGGGCGATATTAGATAAACTATTAGACAGTATATATACTGTAATCATGGAAAAATAGTGAATGTTTCTTTGAGTAATTGATAATTTTACATCTTGGAAGTGAGTTACTAGCCCTTTTTCTTTCAATGGGTATCTCTTTTAGTCTGGACCTTCTTCCATGACCTGCCAGGCATGGGAGACCCCTGTTGGTGGTTAGACTACTGTCTGGGTGGCTCATGGAGTCATTAGGACTCACAAGCCCCACCACCACGTCAAGGTAGAGATACCGGCAGTGTAGAAAGTACGTGACTGGACACCTGAGCAGAAAAGGCCATTAGGAAGACCATAACTACGATGGAAGGATGTCACCATACCCCGGACCTGTAGTGAATGAACACGCAACAAGCTGCCAGCTTTCATGCGTAGAGGAAGAAGAAGAAGAAGAAGAAGAAGATGAAAAAATCAAGATTTTTTTTTTCAGACAACGATGTACTGATTTTAAGATGATTTTAGTAACCTGTAATTCTCTTTATGCTAAATTATTTTTTTTAGTAATTAAACGTGGAAATTCTTTAAAACAGCACTGGGTCCCAAAATTTGATAAATGTAACTGAAAAGTAAGTTTCAACCGGAAGCTATTTAGATTAACTAACTAATAGGCTACTACAAAGTAAAATATAAAAATAGTCTACCTGGCTGGTGCAGTCGTCGTCAACTAGGTTTTTTTTTAACTTATAAGATTTGTGGGTCTTTCGGAAGCCGGGTTCCATCATCATCAGCAGAAGGGTGTGCGCTACTAACTGTTGGTGTTTTGCGACGCCTTTTCACATCAGGCGCCTTCCAGCGTCGTCGAAAGCTACTGACGATTTTGTAATTTCGTATAGAGGTTTGTATGAGTTAGGTGTGTTCTCATTTAAATGAAATTGTGTACTTTCTTTGAAATATGAAGTTCCTTAAATATGTTTAAATTTGTTGGATTTCTTTCCTTTATGAGTTACAGTAAGAGTGTTTTCTATTGTAGGTCTATCCATGCGGTGGTCGCGTTGATGACGTGTTTGGCGTAGCTAGATTTTCCTTCGGCGTACATGAAATATTTAAAATGTTCTTACAATCTCATGTTGAAACTTCTTCTGGTTCTGCCTATGTAGAATTTATTACAATGTTACTTAATTTGTATACTTCTTTGTTGTTACAAGTATTGTTTTATTCTGTATTATTGTTTATTATTTAATTTATTTTTAGCATTTTATGTCATGTTTATGTCTTGTATTATGTTTTAACGTAATTGAGGACAACGGTACCGGGCAGGTACCTATTTTAATATTTTACTTTGTGACTATTTGGGCCTACCTCAACGGAATTTTAGTATGAATTTTATCAGTAGTAATAAATAAATGAATAAATAAATAAATAAATGTATATATATATATATATATATATATATATAATCTTCTCTTGTAAGCCCAAGTTTCCCTTAACAGAGATTTAGGCGCTCTCCCCCTACAAGAAAGAATTTGAACCATACTAATTTAGTTACACTTGTTTTCGTCTAGATTTAATTTGAGTGGTCCGTGGTCAGCGTTCCGCCTCATACTGACATCTAGGAAACAAAGGTAGTACTAGGACGGGAAAATTCGGTAAATTTTTGCTTAGAAGCCTTTTCATTCAGGCTTAAGGATCTTTTACGAGCCTGATAATCTTCAGACTCGGGACCCACGGCTTAAAGTCCCTCCCGGAGGACTTGCTCCTTGGATTTTTCCATCCTAAAAAATCCATCGACCCCGGCCGGGTCCAGAGGCAAGGAGCATAGGCCTAACCACTAGTCCACCGCGGCCGATATATATATAGCCTAGACCTATATTATAATTCGTTCCAAGCATATCTAGATCCATAATGATATAAAAATTGGTTTAATGAAGACAGTATAGACCATTAGGTCTATATTGCTAATATTATTATTCACTTTGTACTCTATTCTCATGACAATTGTGCATGCTGTAATGTCTCTAAAGGCTGTCCGCTCTTAAACTGATCCTCGTCAAAACAAAACCATGTGACCTGCTAGCTTTTCATTGACAATGAACACCGACCTACAATGTAGAAGCAATAAGTATGCGATAAAGTAGTTCCCTTCATTAAATTAAAAATATGTTCTCTGATTATAGGCCTACTTGTTAGTCTTCGTGAGTGAAAATAATAATATTCAAAACATAGAAAATATTCTAAAATATATCTAATCAATAATTACAACTTAAAATAGTTAATTACATATGGATGATTCATTTGAGTCATGCTTCAGCCGATTCTGATACAACAAAATGGCGGAATATGTCGAGTATTCTGTTGCTGTGTCGCCATCTAATTTTTTAGAACACAAGTCTGGCAAACCTTTGACTAGGTAGTGGTAAAAAAAGAGTTGTTTTAAATGTATTTAACGAAGTTGAATGAAAAAAAAATGTCATCGGTTTTCTTGTAATCTTCCCAATCAATAATTACATGTCTTATATACTTCACACGTGTACCCCGTCAATGTGACAGTAATTGTGGGGTGAATGGCGGAAGGATACAATTGGCGTTTGTTTATGTTAGGATCTAAGCTCAATTCTGGAAATGCGTGTTATTATGCATTACAGAGACTCTTGACTTCCCAACTCCTTTCAAAAAACGTTAAACTGAAAATATAGCCTATAAAACTATTATTCTACCAGTTATATTAGGCCCTATATGGATGCGAAACATGGACTCTTACTGTATTTTAAGGGAGGAAAGGAGATTAAGAGTATTTGAGAATAAAGTTCTTAGGAAAAATTTTGGACGAAAGAGAGATGAACAGACAGGTGAATGGAGAAGTCTGCATAACAGTGAATTACATGGTCTTTATAGGAAGCCAGATATAATGAGAACAGTTAAGTCTCTTAGACTGCGATGGGCAGGCATGTGGCACGAATGGGGAATGAAAGACGTGCATGGAAGCTTCTTGTAAGAAAATCAGAGGGAAAACGCCCAGTTGGTAGACCAAGAATGAGGTGGGAGAATAACATTAACTATGATTTGAGGGAAGTAGATTATACAAGGTATGATTGGAAAGCATTAGCTCGGGATAGGGATCTATGGAGAGCTATGTCCGCGCGGCCATGAACCTACGGGTTCGATAGTGCCAGTGAGTTAGAGTTATGTTAGGATTACTCTAAAAGCGGATAAGATATGTGATTTGCTTTGTTCTACTGTATCTTATGTGTGACATAGAGTGTTGTAGGCTCTAGGTCTATCCAAAATAAACTTGGGAATTGTTACGAATAGGCTACATAGAGTATTTTACATAGATATTTAATTATTTCATAGATTATTTTAATTATTCCAAATAAAAATAGTTTTTAAAATAAAGAACTTAGACATAGGCCTATTATATTTCAGGACAGAATTTTGACTTATGGCAGGAACAAAGTTTTCAAGGCTAGCTGTAAAATCTCTGCATTTAGACTAATGGCATGTTTAATACAGTTAGTTGGAGATGTAGGTCAAAAGCGTAGTATATAACCCTGGCAAAATAGGGGACTCGTGTCTGTTGAAGAGTGTGCTGATGGGTAAGTCTGCATACCATTTTTCTTAATAAATTCGCTAGGAACCGTTAGAAATGTGATCAGGCATTTTAAAAAGTTCAATATTATATGTCTAAGTGTAGGAGTTACCAGATAGGCTAATTATTAAAATGTAAATTAGGGTAGATTTATAAACCCCCATCTCCCTCTCTCGATTCCCAAGAAAGTTAGAATGTAGGTTTTCTGAATATAAGCTTAGATTAGTTATTTAGGGTAGAATACTTAGGGTTATTGTAATCTTTATAGTTACAGAAATAAAATAATTCAAATCAAGAATCCATTTATTCATGTTCAAAAACACGATTGGCTTTATAACTAATACATAGATTTTACAGAATGTGTGGCACTATAAGGCGGACACTGAAAAATAAAACTTTGAGGAGCACAAAACTAAAATTTTACAAAATTATGGCAGTGCCTGTCTTAACATATGCAAGTGAAAATTGGACTCCTAACCGTTCAGACAGAAGGAAAATAGAAACTGCAGAAATGAAGTTCCTACGTTCAGTAGCGGGTGTGACAATTTTGGACAAGAAAAGAAGTGAGGATATTAGGAAGGACTTAAATATTTTCAATTTAACAAATAGAATTGACAACATGAGAAACAACTGGTATGAACATGTCAAGAGAATGCCTACAGATAGAATCCCTCAGCTGTTACTAAAGTACAAACCAATAGGACATAGAAATGTTGGACGCCCATTTACTAGATGGGAGGATTCATTAAATCCCACTTGATGTGAAAACAGGTCAAAAGGCCTAATTTCATGAAGCAGTAGAAGAAGAAGAAGAAGAAGACTAATGCATCCACATACTAACGCTCGACTAGAACCTCATGCTACCAAAATTCCAAGTCCCGAAGGTCCTTTAAGCCCTAAGAAAACCTACAGTTTGTAATAGGAATAGATACACTCTACGTTGAATTTGTTTGATTGCAAAAAAAAAAATATTAGACGAGGATGTCATTGAGGTATATGAATCTTGTGCTGACGTCAGAAATGGGATAGAGGTAGGTATGAAAAACCACAGAGTGAGTTATGATGACTCTGTACTCTGAAAGCACGTGCAGCATACTATGATGTAGTGCCGCTTTTAAAATGACATCGTTTATTTCTCATTGCGTTTGCTAGACAACTGCTATTTGTCATTTGTTATTGGGACATGTATCATTGCTGGGTGCTCGCCCTTGAGGGCGGTGCGTACAGAGGCGTGAAGAGCAAAGCGGGGGGTAGAGGAGGGCAAATCCCTCCCTGAACCCTACTAGGATTGAATTAAGGCCCGCCAAAATAGATTGAGCATTCCAGCATGACGGATGACATAAAGTTGAAATACAACGTAGAGTCAGCGTATTTTAGTTTGTTAAATTGCCGTAGAAATGTAACATGCTGTATTAATTTTAAGCTTAAAAATGGTGGTTAACGCACTAGAGAGAGCTTCTAAAGCTCTCTTCTGATATATGGCTGACATAATCTCATTCTCGCTGATTTATTCACTGAGGAAAGATTTTCAATATTAGTATACTGCAGCATGCTAGTTATGCAGACAAAACTTTCAACTATGGAAGCATCATCTCCATTTCACCAATATTTCTATCATAGGAAAATGTGGATCTACAGTCTAATGAATGAGAATATACTCATGTAGCTTATTGGCTATTGAGGTATACCTAAGATGACCCCAATTTTTTTAACATCGGCATATCAGTACAAATAGGATGAATTGGCGCATAGCTACGGGACATGCGATTGTTCGCGTCTCCATGGCGGAAGAAATTTTCTAATGGAAGTTCGGCCAGTATGGGACCGGTGCTCACCCAGCATCATGAGGTATTTTAGCATCAACAATAAGTAGCGGCTCCAGGTTAAGAAAAGCAGCTGGACGGATATGTTGAACACATGTCCATTCCTACACTAGCTGAACGATCGTCTACCTCTGTGATGTCCACATGGGACGTGAGGCCAGCAGCCGGCTATTAGACCAAGGATCTTCTAGGCCTGTCGCACTATTGAGCTAAAAATATCAGTACAAAGTAGCATAAAACACCTCCTCAACTCGTTTCGGACACAGCTCTTAGTCGGGGAATGAAATGCGATATGCCCTATACATTGAAGATCTGTGAATTACAAATAAGCCAGCTGATCCATTCTGGATTTCAAAAGTGTCTGAAAACTGTTTGCCTACACGCACCCTACTCTTTGAAGTCTACATATAGTTGACGTACAGTACCATTATATTCCCATTTCTTTTCTAAAATCTGTCTTATACTAAAAATCTGATCTGTTGTAGACCTGTTTCTTCTAAAATGCACATTGATGATCTCCTAGAATGTCATCAATATAGGGAGTAAGTCTGCTTACTAATATATTTGTTATAATTTTGTACGAAGTTGAAAGTAATGAGATGCCCCTGTAGTTGTTGCAATCAGTTTTATCTCCTTTCTTATAAATTGGTACGATAATTGATTCCTTCCATTCATCTGGAAGAGCTTCTTTTTCCCAAATCATACTAAGCAACCAGCGTATCTTGTCCATCAATTTTTCTCCCCCTGATTTTATCAGTTCTGCTGGGATCTCATCTGATCCTGATGCTTTATACATCTTCAATTTTTCAATTGCCATTTCAACCTCTAATGCACTTGGCTATGCGACTAGCATTTCTGCTGTCTGTAACTTATCCTCCTCAATGTCCTGTTCTGTATGTACATTTAATAGCTGATTTCCATCTATTTAATATACTCCTAGAATCTGCAATCATATCCCCATTTTCATTCCGAATTATGTTTGTTCTAGCCTGAAACCCTATCTTCTCTATACTAATTCCCTGATATAATTCTCTAATGTTCCTATTTTTTGCATTCTTTTCAAGATCATTAATCTTCTCTCTCAAATATTCCCTCTTCTTACTCTTTAGTAACTTCGTGGTTTCCCGTCTAACATTACCCAAGTTCTCTAAATTTACCTCATTTGGCTCGTGTAACCATTTCATTTTTGCTAGCTTTCTTTTCTTTACAATGTCGGCACATTCCTCATCAAAACCATTTCTTGTTTTGCCTCTTTTTAAAATCTTTTTTAAACAACCAATGCTTTCTGATGCTGACAATTTAATAGTATCTCTTATAGCCTCCCATTCTTCATTTATATCAGTTTCTTCTTCGTTTGCCACATTGTCATCTGAAGATTCCAGTACTTCAAATCTATTAGCAATTTTGATTTGGTATTCTTGCCGCATTTCATAATTTTTGAAGTTTTTTAATTCATATTTTACAGAATCATCTTTAGCGTTTGTTCCTCTCATAAGCGATAGCCGTTGTCTGATTTTCACTCTGACCAGATGATGATCCGAATTGCAGTCTGTCCTTCTAACTGTTCTAACATCAATGATGCTACTGTGCCAGCGTTTATCCACTAATACATGATCTATCTGGTTCCGAGTTTCTCCATCTGGGGACGTCCAGGTGTATTTATGAATATCCTTATGCTGAAATGTTGTGCTCTTAACAATGAGATTCTTTGATGTGGCAAATGTGACTAATCTAACCCCGTTGTCGTTACTATCTTCATGAAGACTGAATTTGCCTATTGTTGGTTTGAATGTATCTTCTCGCCCCACTTTTGCATTAAAATCTCCTAAGATAATTTTCATATGATATCGTGAAAGGCTATCAAATAAGCATTCTAATTCTTCATAGAACTCATCCTTGTTCTTGTCATCTTTATCTTCTGTGGAGGCATGTACATTTACAATTATAAAATCATGTCGTTTACCCTTTAGAATTATGTAGGCCTATGATATCCTATCACTAACAAACTTAATGTCTCGGATAGCGGATAGGATCCTCCTTCTGACTAAAAAACCCGTTCCAAATGCAGGTCTTTTTGCACCCCCATATTATAATGCAAAGCTTCCTGATTCCTGACTACCTACTCCTGGCCACCTAACTTCCTGTAAAGCGACTATATCCAAGGGTGATTTATCTAATTCCCGCGTTAATCTCTCTAGTGCCCCGCTAATAAAGTCCTAACATTCCATGTTCCTAGGACATGTCCTTGTGTTTGAGCCTTTGGAATGGGTTCCCTGAAGTAATCCCCGCCCGGAGAACCGAGTGAGGGACTATTTGACCACCGGAAAATTTTACCCCAGTTGAACCCATGTCCGCATTTCTTGACGGTTGTATTTTTACGGTGAAAGATCGTCACTCTTTCGACCAAGGTACTTTTTTCGTCTGGCTTATCACCTTCGACCAGTCCGGCATGGGTAACCCTATCGGCAGCAATGCTACCGCCGGCATAGCTCTCAGGATCACTTAAGCACGGAAGCCACTCCACCACGACAAGGTAAAGATACCATGGAGGGATAATGTTGATTATAATATACAGTTTGTTGTGTTTTATTATTTCTCCACTAGGGCGATTCTTACAATATTTCTATCCTATTTGGCAATAAATAGGCTAATATGATCAAGTTGCAGTGAATATACATAACCTCAATTGCTGATTCGTTTTCAAATATCGCCGTTTACATTAAACTAATAAATATTTTAAAATACCGGTAACTATATTTAAATAATGATTTTTTAGTAAACAACTTAATTTTATTCGTTAGTCTTAATAAATGCCACTCTTGATTTCCAAATCCTCCAGATAAATTCACTCCTCACTTCGTAACTCGTGAATTTATCGATGATTTGGAAACCGCTCATGACATTACTTATGATAATGAGGCATGCGTATAGGCCTACAATTACCTAAAAAAAATATATATAAAAAGTTGTCCTACAGACTCATAGAAAAATTAAATAGAAAGTGGAAGGAATTGTAGGTTATTTAAACTGCATTCGGCGCATTCCTCGAATTTATTTTTTAGACTATTTAAATAGATAATTATAATTGAATAAACACATTTTGTATTTTAAAATAGGCTCTGTAATTATAATTTAGAGGACAAAGCCATGACACTGCGTCATTAACACAACGCCCGTAAACGATTAGCATAATTTGATATTCATGTTCAAATCCTCTTCTCCTTTCAAAAAATTCTCGTGCGCTAAATGTTAAAAGCATTTCTTGTGATGACTGCGGAAGTTATTACTGTGCAGAATTTTACAATAGGAGAACTGCTAAGTGAGGTGAAGAGGTTAGTTATTCTTATTTGAGAAGGAATATAAAAAGCAGTGCTAGAAATAAGTAAAGCAAAGCAGAAGAGATGATCCATCATGGAGGCAGGAGGCAGTTTGAAAAGAGCTTGCTGGTTGACCTTTGTAAACAGCCGGCATTCTGAAGCCCCTCCCACCCTCATAAAGATTGCACCTTCAGCTCCCTTCAAAGGGGAAAATTAGCTGTCTGCTCGGCCGCTTTGGAAAAAAGGGAGGTTAAAGAAACTAAATTACCACTATAAACACAGCCTGCTTCATTTGGTAACTGTAATTAATATTTCAAGCTCTTATTGGGCCTTTATGGGGAACCCATGATAGGATGCGGCGTGATTGATGGGGCCAGGTGTTTGGGACCTGCAGGCATATCTGTTATTATAAATACCAAATCGTCTGATAGCGTCTCGATCTCTTGAAAATGGCCTGATAAGTCTTTTTTTTTGTATGATGTATTATTTTCCATATCATCTCTCACTTACTAGACGTAAATAATATGAATTTGATGTTATTTGTCTACTCTTTGAGAGATAAATGTATTATGAAGTATGTCCCGTATCAATAAATCAAAATGAATACAGATGAATGTGAAATAGGGAGATAGAGAGGTTATAGCGTCTCTTATCAAACATCTTAGCCAATGTGATTTTTATTTGAATAAATTATAGTTAAATTGTCGGCCGCGGTGGACTAGTGTTATGCTCCTTGCCTCTTGTCCCGAGGGTCGCGGGTTCAAATCCAGCCAGGGTCGATGGATTTTTTAGGATGGAAAAATCCAAGGAGCTGGTCCTCCGGGTGGGACTTAACCTTTCAGGCTGGTAAAAGATCCTTAAGCATGAATAAAAAGGTATCCAAGCAAAATTTACCGACCTCACCATCCCAATAATACTTTAGTTGCCTGCTAGATACATCATTGGATCGGTATGTTGACCGCTTACTATTCATGACATCTATGGGCAAATAAGCGTAACTAAATTAACTTGGTCTAGTAACTCCTAATAAAGAAAATGCTAAAGCTCAAGATTTGGCCACGCCATTATTATAGTAAGTTATATGTTATCTATTTAAACAGTTTACATTCTTATAATTAGTAAAGTAAATCAGACAACGGCTATCGCTTATGAGAGGAACAAACGCTAAAGATGATTCTGTAAAATATGAATTAAAAAACTTGAAAAATGATGAAATGCGACAAGAATACCAAATCAAAATTGCTAATAGATTTGAAGTACTGGAATCTTCAGATGACAATGTGGCAAACGAAGAAGAAACTGATATAAATAAAGAATGGGAGGCTATAAGAGATACTATTAAATTGTCAGCATCAGAAAGCATTGGTTGTTTAAAAAAGAGGCAAAACAAGAAATGGTTTGATGAGCAATGTGCCGACATCGTAAAGAAAAGAAAGCTAGCAAAAATGAAATGGTTACACGAGCCAAATGAGGTAAATTTAGAGCAATTGGGTAGTGTTAGACGGGAAACCACCAAGTTACTAAAGAGTAAGAAGAGGGAATATTTGAGAGAGAAGATTAATGATCTTGAAATGAATGCAAAAAATAGGAACATTAGAGAATTATATCAGGGAATTAGTATAGAGAAGAAAGGGTTTCAGGCTAGAACAAACATAATTCGGAATGAAAATGGGGATATGATTGCAGATTCCAAGAGTATATTAAATAGATGGAAAAGTTATTTTAATCAGCTATTAAATGTACATACAGAACAGGACATTGAGGAGGATAAGTTACAGACAGCAGAAATGCTAGTCGCAGAGCCAAGCGACATTAGAGGTTGAATCAAATGCAATTGAAAGATTGAGAAGATGTATTATAAAGAAGGTTCAGATGACGATACCCAGCACGAAACTGAATGAAAATCAGGGGAGGGGAAAAATTGAAATGGACAAGAGTACGCTGAGTTAGCTTACAATGATTTGGAAAAAAGAAGCTCTTCCAGATGAATGGAAGGAAGCAATTATCGTACCAATTTATACGAACGGAGGAGAAAACTGATTGCAACAAACTATAGGGGCATCTCATTACGTTTCAACTTCGTACAAAATTCTAACAAAAATATTTAAGTAAGCAGACTTACTTCCCTATATTGATGACATTAGTAAGGAGAATCATTCAGTGGGCATTAGAAAATGAAAAGGGTCTAAAAGCAGATCACAGTATGTTTAGTATAAAGACAGATTATAGAGAGAAAGAAATGGGAATATAATGGATTTACTGTTACATCAAACTATATGTCAGACGTCAAAAAAGCATATTATTCAATTAAAGAGGGAGAGGGAGAACGTGTATATAGTAACCTGCTGGAGTTCGGAATTGTCCGAAAAAGGTGAGTATAGACTTATACACGAATGTGTCTAAATGGCCTCATACGAGTAGGCTTGAGTGTACGGCAATATCAGTTTTCAGACAGCTTTGAAATCACATGACATGGTTGTGAAGCAAGGAGAGTGCTACTATCTCCTCTACTATTTAATTTTGTACTAGAGCACTGCCATGAACTTAGTTTTAGCGAGTGAGGAAGGCCTACAAATGACTGGTATTAATAAGACTGTTAGTTTATGCTTGATGATTTGTAGTACTTACTGGCAGATATCGAGGACGATACTTAAAGGTCCAACACGACACAAACTATTGAGTAACACTAAGACAATTAGGACTGGAAGTTTAAAAGTCTCATTAAATACTATAATATATGGTCACACGTAGAAAAAGTATCATTATATAAATGGGTAAAACGGTGGACAGCTAATGACAAATTGAGGGAAATTTTGCGGATGAATTGGTCTGAAGTATTCAAATACCTATGGAATTACTAATCAAAAAATAGGAATTATGAGATGCACAAAGAAGAAATTAAACATAGGCTCACTTTCTGGAAATGACATGCTACGCTATGCTATTGGCAGAGACTTTTGATTGTCCCAACTCCTTTCAAAAAAACGTTAAGCTGAAAATATATAAAACTATTATTCTGACAGTTATATTATATGGGTGCGCCCCCTGGACTCTTCCTTTAAGGGAGGAAAGGAGATTACGAGTATTTGAGAATAAAGTTCTTAGGAAAATTTTTGGACCAAAGAGAGATGAACAGACAGGTGAATGGAGAAGACTACATAACAATGAACTACATGGTCTTTATAGGAAGCCAGATATAATAAGAACAGTTAAGTCCCGTAGACTGCGATGGGCAGGACATGTTGCGCGTATGGGGAATGAAAGACGTGCATGGAAACTTCTTGTAGGAAAGCCAGAAGGAAAACGCCCAGTTGGTAGACCAAGAATGAGGTGGGAGAACAACATTAACTATGATTTGAGGGAAGTAGATTATACAGGGAATGATTGGAAAGCATTAGCTCAGGATAGGGATGTGTGGAGAGCTTATGTCCGTGCGGCCATGAACCTACGGGTTCGATAGTGCCAGTGAGTATGTAAGTAAGTAAAAACAACAAGAAACAAAATTATAATTAATAGAAGAGATCCAAATATTTATGCACAAATGAACCTTTTGAAACTTGGGCTATAAAAAATTAATTCCGCATTACGGTAGCAGTGATGAAATTTATGAGGAGAACAGCAATGTACACGTGGAAAAATTATAAAACAAACACAGAAATATTATTAGAACGTTAAGTTTAACCGATTCTTGGAAGAAAACAAAATTACAGAAACAGAGACTACACGTTTCGTTAGAAGAATGACCAGAGAAAGACTGCCCGATTTAATATGAAAATACCGTAAAACGGGGTTACTTTGACTCGAGGGGCAACTTTGACAGAATTGAGGCTTCTTTGACGTTTTAAATTTCTTGCGTGTTTTGTTGACAACAATTCAATGGTGTAGAAATTTCCTTGAAGGCGCACGAATAATTAAGTTGTTTTAAAAGAGGATGTTAATTGTTGGAGACACATCTGTGTCACTTTCAACAACAATGAATTCCCAGCAAGGATAAAATTGTGATTTTCGGTTTTACAGGGGTAAGGACTGGATTTGTTGTGTACGATCCAAGCTCTGGGTCTATGGTATGTGTAACAGAGGATCGAGCAATTCTCAATATGAATGTGAACTCAGGCCTATGTGAAGATGAAATATGAAAATCTGTTTTTTTTTTCTACTGTTGTTTCAAAATTCGTGTTTACTAATTAATTCCTGATTGTCTAACTACAATAATTATATAAGTTAATATTTGTGTTCTGTTTCGTGTCAGAATTGATAAAGAAGTTTAAGTTTATTTTGTCAAATTACAGTTATAAAACAATTTGTAGTAAGATTGTTTAGAATAAAAATATTTATAAAAAAGATAAATTGGTGTCAAAGTAGTACCTACAGTGGGTCTACTTTGAATTATAGTGAAAACAAATGTGATGTCTAAGTAGCCCCAGCACACGGGCAAAACAGACCTAAACAAAACTCATTGTTGTTCTACTAAGTTTTTATTTGAGCAGAACAATACCAAATGGGATTTGTAGTCTAAGGTTCAATTGGTACAATAAATCATACATTCAATTTTTTCGGCATAAATCATACGAGTTAGACCTTAAAAACCTTCAAAAATATGTCAAAGTAGCCCCGTTTTACGGTACTTCCCATTTTGGAAACGAAAGTAAGGACGACTACTTAGAAGAGTACTGATGAATAATGAGACCGGAACAGTCACAGGACCTTTATTGTTGATTGCTTGATGTAATTTTTTTTATTTTATACAAATCCCTTTCTAAATTCATTAATTTATCCCATACGGAGGCTATAAAAGTCACTGAAGGGCATGTGATACTACTTTAGGCCTATATGTAGCTTTAGATATAGGCTTATATTGTAGCATGGTCCATTGGTAATCTCTTAATGTGTCTCAGAAGTTTAGACAAATCCGTTCTCTCACTATATGCTCTCTCTCCTTTTTATATTTTTTTATTTTATATTCCTTCCATATGTAAGGCTTACATTCCCATAGGACTCATTAGCCAACATTATAAGGTCAGTCACTTGTGGATAAGGAGAAGGAATTCTTAACGACACATTAGTCGGTCCACAGTGACGGCGTTCTCTTTATCTGTAGTTACCATTAGGCCTATATCAGAGTCATATCCGAAAACAGCACAGGAGAGGATAAGATAAAATTAATTTTTCTATTTAATTATTAGCCTATAGAGTAAATAGGCATACCACTTCTAGTTTTAGACATTATAGGACCTAGATTATCCTTACATGTTTCAGTAATTCATAAATAGTGAGTGGATATAAATTACTTATAACGATTGACATAAATAGGCCTACGCAGATTTCTAAGTTTCAATTTTTTTACAAATTTAGGCTAAGCCTAATCAAAAGACATATATCATGGGCCTAAATGTAGGATTCCCTCAGAAAAATGTTAACCTACAAAAGTTTAGGCCTAGGCCTACTTGTGCATTATTTTGTAATGATGGTGAGTACTGGCCTAATTTTCACGTGATAGCATATAGTCTATAGGGAAAATTAAACAATTTCCAATAGGCCTAACATAAAACTGAATTTCATTAACTGTGATGAGGAGTTGCAATAGTCTAAAACAATATTTCATTTTAATCGTTGGAAATTAGTCTATATCCTTACCTCGTGTCCAACTCAGGGTCGGGTCGAGGGATGAAATGAGATGAAGTCCTTATAATAGCCCTAGATCTGTGAATGACAAGGTGCCTGCCGACCACGGTTGAAATGGAATTAAGTCCTTATAATAGTCCTAGATCTGTGAATGACAAGGTGCCTGCCGACCACGGTTGAAATGGAATTAAGTCCTTATAATAGTCCTAGATCTGTGAATGACAAGGTGCCTGCCGACCACGGTTGAAATGAAATTAAGTCCTTATAATAGTCCTAGATCTGTGAATGACAAGGTGCCTGCCGACCACGGTTGAAATGAAATTAAACGAAATGGATGAGATGAGTAAGTTATAAAGTAATGATGGAATGGAATTTGTGGCAGGGGAAACGGCAGAAACCCCGATAAAGACCTGCCCAAGCTCTGTTTCGTTCACCACGAAATCAGCATAAAATGACCGAGACTTGATCTCGAGTCCCCACGATGAAAGGCGAGGCACCATATCAGATTAAAAAAGAATTTTATTAAGTCTCATAACTTGTATTTTAAAAGAATAAAATTAGAACAGTTGAATTTGATTATTTTAGAAGAAGCCTCCAAAAAACAAGACAGGATAAAATAAGAAATGAATTCCTTAGGAGAGAAATGAATGTCACCACATCTGTTGTTAAGAGGATTGAAAACCAAACGCTTAAATGGTATGGCCATGTACAAAGAATGGAAAATGAAAGAAGGCCAAAACATATATACCAATGGTCACCCCCTGGAAGAAATAAACGTGGCAGACCTAGATGGAAATGGAAAACCTACGTCAGAACAATAATGGATAATAGGAATTTGGAAGAAGATTGGGATGATAGAGATAAATGGAAACCAAAGACGGCAAACCTATAAGAGGGGGAAAGCCGAAGAAGAAGAAGAAGAACTTGTATTTTAATTACTGTAAGTAAGGACTTGTTTTGTTTGTTGCGTTCTATAGCCTACTTGGTTGTTTGCAAATCGGCCTGGCAACAGTTAGGCTACATAGATTCAAATGGTAGGCATACAAAGCTCTGCACATATATTACAACCAACGTAGACTGGAATCTCAGTCAATTGACTATTGAATTCGTGTTTATGAAATTACTGTGACTGTTGTAAAGTTACTAAGTTGTCAGTGCTTTGCGTTGTTTTCATAATGCCTGAACATTATTTCATATTTAGCATAAATTACTTTATGTATGAATTGTGTTGAATTAATAAGTTCGGTCAATAAAGTAAAAATGCTTATGGTTCCAATCATAAGAGTACAGTAGCTCGCCATTCTGAAATCTGTCTTGTCCAAGCGGCTGGTCTAGGCAAACTTTTTAGGAGTATAACCTGTTTTTTAAAGTCCTTCAACTTCGTCTTTCTCACAGTAAGCAGGAATACATACCTTTCATCTTAAATGTTTACCAATTTTAATAACATTTCCGGGTATATCAATCTACATCACCAAACCACATGAAAACTTGAAACCTGCAACACAATTTGTAAGGTACGACCCATTATAATACGTAATTATTATTGTTAGAGATAGAACAATTCCTTCGTAAACACGTTATCAGAATAGGTTGATGCGATAATTATGCCGTCAGAGGGGAGAGAATTATAATAGTCTTCTGTACCGTTTGGTTACAGCAACAGTTTAGAATAACCACTTTACATTAGTTATACTTCACTCAGCCCACCGCTGTGGTCTCGAGGTAGCGTGCTGCCTTGTCACGCACCGGGCCCGGGTTCGATTCCCGGTCGGGAGAGGCCCCTGGGTGAGGTTTTTATCGGGGGATTTTCCTCACCTGTAAGACAAATTTCAGAAAGCTTAGGGCCCAACGGTCCCCGAAAATCATCCTGCCATTATCACCATCCTTATCATTACCATCATCTTCCTTCACCGGTGTGGAAAGCAACGGGAAGCTACCACACCTATAATTCCCTAGTAAAGCTGCAAAGCTTAGTATGAAAATACTATTATTGCAATGAATGACCTGCCCTCGGGGTAGAATTACTATGGATTGATATTTCACTATATGTTCTGAACAGTCAGTGCGCAACTTTTATATTCCACCAAAGTATACTTTGTAGGCCTAAGTCTAAATCCTTCTCTTGCTTACATGTGACCGCTTTTCAGAGTTCAGAGTCACCTCTACCGTATGGTTGAAACTTAATCAACCTCGCGTCATTGGAAGGAGTTGTTTAAACTCGTGTTATTGCACATGTGAAAACGAAAATAAGTTTTTTTTTTTCTGGAATGCCAGCCTGGCTGATCCATGAGCTGTCATTCGACGAACAGAGCAAACGGAAAATAAGCCTTTTTCTTAAAACTTCATTTCGCACTGCTTCAAAATTAGAGACCTATTAACTAACATTATCTTTATTTTGTCCACCGCTTTGGTCTCGACGTAGCGTGCTGCCTTGTCACGCAGCGGGCCCGGGTTCGATCCCCGGTCGGGGCATTTTTTCTGGGTGAGGTTTTTATCGGGGTTTTTCCTCACCTGTGAGACAAATGTCAGGAAAACTTTAAGGCCCAAACGGTCTCCGAAATCATATGGCCATCATCATCCTTATCGTTATCATCATCATCATCATCATCATCATCCTTCACCGGTGCGGAAAGCAACGGGAAGCTACCATACCTACAATTCCCTAGTAAAGCTGCATCATAGCATGAAAATGCTATGATTGCAGTGAAGGACCTGCCTTCTGGCAGAATTACTATGGATGGATCTTTCTTTTAAATAGGGCAATTAAATTACCATATGTTTAACTGTCATATGACTGTAGTTATGATTGGAAATGTCGATGATTATTTTTGATGCCCACATGTAACACTGAAAATAGCCTAATTAATCATTGTTGTGGTGCAGGTGTGGTATAAAATGGGGGACGCGAAGGAGATCTCACTTGATCAGTAAAATGTGGCAACAACAACAACAACAGGTATAATAGGATTAGCTAATATTGCTGCGGTATAGGTAGTGTCAGAGCAGGTCACTGAGAAGAAAAGTTGTACACGCCCATCATTTAGTTGTGTTCACAGGTTGTCATGATAATGCCTGCAATGTTGTGAATATTCATTTTTCATACAGGGCTTGATAAATTCGACATTTGTATAGTAACTATTTATATGAAAAGAAGATCGACAAACCTATTTAAGTTGTTTCTATTGCATGTATAATGCAATCGAAAACTCTATAACTTGATGATTGAATTAATGATAATTGTTTGTTCTCTTCCGGTTTACGGTGTCCAATCAATAATAGTATTGGACGGGTGTCAGTGTTCTTTTCAAAGAATAAATAATGCTCTCAAAATTTTGCACTAATTCTTATTGTGTGTATGTGTGCACGCGCACGTGAAAACTTCAATAACATTGACCAACAAGGTTTTCTTCACAATAAATCTGTATAGTGAATCTAGTGCATGTTTTCATACTGAATTCAGAAATATGGTCAGAATTTTGCAATCACGCACAGAATTTTTGTGAAAGCTACTTTTTAAAATTTGATTTTAGCTTTCTCTTTGACCTGTCACAGGAGCCTTTACCTTGTATGTAGCCATTTTTTGCAAGCAGTATTTAATGAGATTAGATATAAGTTAATATGTTGTACCGAAATCAAGATTTCGATACAGGGATTACGTCATACTGCGCAACCTATAGGCCTACGTCATCGCGTCTCCATTTCGTGTGTGATCTTTGTGAAAAATGCCAAATGCTCTCCTACCTACCCCTTCCCTTCCTAGTAGCGCCGTGGGCTATCGTGCATTATTCCCTCTCCTTGTGAACTCTCATAAATAGCTGTATTTTCTAACATCGCATCATCATCTGTTGAGTTATCGTCGGAGTCTAGTCAATATAGCTCAGAAGAGGTAATTTGGTTTGTTAGTCCTTTAGGTCCAGGGTGGGGCCGAAAGGACTGTATACCCCAACCCGCTGCTGGACTAGTGTGAGTGTAAAAGTATGTATGTTTATTAATATTATTTTTGTACAAGATGATCAATGATAGCATTGTTTTCTTTGTTAAACTAATTATTTATTTAGTTATTTTCAATGTTATATCTGACTATACTTTTTGACTAGCATTAAAATTTTAGTTGTACATTTTACTTAATTATGCCTATTCATTTAGCAGCTAGCCTATCTCAGATATGAAAGTAAATATTCCAAAGCTTACTCAAGCGTGTGTGAGTTCCTCTTTCCTTAAAGCTTCCACGATTATAGCTTGTAGCTCACTGCACATTACATGTTTGATAATTTATTAAGGAAAGTTGAATTAATCTTTGCCTTTTATGGGCCCGGGCAAAGATATCTTAATTTGAGCAGTCTGTGTTTTCTATTCAAAATAGTTATCAACAATAACGTTTTGATCCAGCACCAACACACCGGTGCAAATATTGGTAGTAGATCGCGTGGTAAAAAGGTTCAAGTCCCGGTGCAATTATTGGTAGCATTGAGCGTGGTTACGCCGGTGCAATGTTGAAGCACCAAAAGTCAGTTCATTCATGTTTTGACAAGCTAGATAGATAGATGGAAAGCTCTGCGGCCATCACTTAAGTGTTGTCGGTGAGTGATCCATTTTGGTTCTCCTTTATAGGTAGAACCCCGGGTTCCTGTAAAATACATTAGCCCCAGTTTAAATTTTGAATTTAAATTTGAAGTTAATTAGTAAAGTGAAGTCGGAAGCGGACCTTTTGGGATTCTATTCCAGCATTTGCTCTTTGGATTGAGGGAAACCTCTTAAAACCTCAATCTCGTACCTGCTAATCTGGCATTGTTATGTGCCAGTCTCACTATGTTAGAAAATCATGGCCTAAACGTGAATCTCTTATCTCTGGCCAGAAAAAAGTCACACATGTCCCTTTAGTAAATCCTGGAATATATATATATTTACCTCCATTGCATATTAGATTAGGATTAATGAAAAATTTCGTCAAAGCTACGGATAAACTTTCTGATGGATTCTTGAAGTCGTATTTTGAATCGGAATTACCCAAGTCAGTAATGGTAAATTGAAGGAAGGATTTTTTTTACAGAACCACAAATATGGTCATTAATGGCTGATGAACATTTTGAACGACTGTTACATCCACTTGAAAAGCAGCCCAGCAGTATTTCAAAAAATATATGTTACAATTTCCTTGGAAACCATAAAGCAGAAAATTATCGTGACCTAATGGCTGATCTGCATTCTCATAAAGCTATGGGATACAAAACGTCTTTAAAAATTGACTTCTTTGACTATCACTCAGGCTTCTTCGCGGAAAATCTTTGGACTGTCAGCGATGAAGACGAAGAGCGTTTTCATCAGCAAGTTTCTACAATGAAAAAAAAGGTACCAAGGCAAATGGAGTTCTAACATGCTGGCTGATTACTGTTGGACCAAGAAGAGAGTTGTTCTAGATTCAAATTTGCTCAAAAATCACATAAATCATTTTTAGGTATGTCAGAATGTGTAATGTTATAAATATCACACAAAACTCCTGCCTAATGGGGAAAAACTGAAATTATATTTGAATTCATCATTAAAAATACTTCTAGAATCTATTATTTTTATTCATGTGAAGGAAAAAAGTTCATTTTGTAGACCAGTGTAATTGTTTCGACAGAATGTGACGAGTGAATTAAGAACCAAACCAGTGAAAACCACATGAATTTTAAATGTACAAAGGAGAAATGGCTCGGGGTAAAGCATACGCAATCGCAGTAGTACTCCTTATTTACCACAAACTGGTATAAACGTATTCTTTCTTACTTACTTATTCATTGGCACTATCGAACCCATAGGTTCATGGCCGTGCGGGCATAAGCTCTCCATACATCCCAATCCTGAGCTAATGCTTTCCAATCATTCCCTGTATAATCTACTTCCCCCCTCAAATCATAGTTAATGTTATTCCCCCACCTCATTCTTGGTCTCCCAACTGGGCGTTTTCCGTCTAGTTTTCCTACAAGAAGCTTCCATGCACGTCTTTCATTTCCCATACGTGCCACATGTTCTGCCAGCAGGATATAAATGTTCTTATAGTATAAATGGAAAGGTTCTAAAATTTGTTATAGTTTCAGATATTTTCATTATTCTTGTAAAGTTTTATTTTTAAGGGGGTAGAATTTAAGTTGGAATATAGGCTATGTCGATCGCTTCGTTTATTTTACTATGCAATATGTGGGGATTTTAATTTAATAACATTCTATTATATGGGGGAAGAGAATAAAAATATCGCAGTCTACGAGCCTTAACTGTTCTTATTATATCTGGCTTCCTATAAAGACCATGTAGCTCACTGTTAGTAGTCTTCTCCATTCACCTGTCTGTTCATCTCTCTTTGGTCCAAAAATTTTCCTAAGGACTCAATTCTCAAATACTCGTAATCCCCTTTCCTCCTTAAAGCAAGAGTCCATGTTTAGCATCCATATAGGCCTAATGTAATTGGTAGAATAATAGTTTTATATATTTTCAGTTTAACGTTATTTGAAAGGAGTTGGTACCTCAAAGGTCCCTGTAAGGGACAATAGCACGCATTTCCAGAATTGAGTCTATGTTTAATTTCCTTGTGCATCTCATTCCTATTTGTGATTATTGTTCCTAAGTACTTGAATTTAGCCACTTCCTCAAAATTTCCCTCATTTTCATTAGCTGTCCATTTCCATTAGGCCTATATAATGTATTTCTATGTGTGACCATATATTTAGTTTTATTGATATTTACTTCCAGTCCTAATTTCTTAATGTTACTCATAACTGTGTGCACATTGTCCTTTAGTATCTCCTTGCTATCGGCCAATAGTACTACATCATCAGCATAAACTAACAGCTTATTAATACCATTGAAAATGTATTATTTCATATACTTTAATATGTAGGCCTCTATCTGTAATATCCATTATTGAATTGACACATGAAAATGCAAAAATATTTACAGTTTTTAATTAAAATCAACTCTTGAAGGCCAGATTATTTTTGTGTGGAAGAAAATTGGATTGCATATTTTGAGTTCACTATCGTGCTTTTGTTAATTGCTGACTACATGTTTATATGCATAAATCAGTTGGGGTTATAATTAATAAATTCATGCTATAGTCAAAACCTGTCAGTTTTAAGCTCTTTAATATCACGGCCGCTTAATTTTCTGTGCCGAAAACCATAACAAAAATATAGCCTTAATATTTCAATATTTGTATCCTTCAGTAGACATGGCCTACTAAATCTTTCCTCATGACACATGGCACATAATTAGACGCTTCATTGTTGATTAGATCAGCATAGTTCGGGAGCAGAAAGTTTACAGATTCCGTAATTTAAACTGAAAGTCTTATGGACTTTGTATTGTAATGAAAATGTAGACGAGTCCACCACTGGGGATCTAGGGGTAACGTCGCAGCGAGCCCGGGTTCAATCCCTGGACGTTAGCCTAAAATATAAATTTCTTCGACTATTTAATTCGTGCGCCAAATGGTAGTCAATGACCAATCACGTTTCAATGAATTTTGTTTTACAACCAATGACATTCTTGTTTCACTTACCTTTTTATCGATTTCTCTTTATCAGCTCCTGCTTTTGTGATAAAGAAATATCCTCCTTTTTAATATTTTGAACAGGTCGGAGCATTATTTTTCTCCGACAAATAATTGAATAGGCGTATAGCAAATAATGAACATGTTCCTTGATTTTACTGAGTCGTTTACTAAAAAAGAAATGAATAACCTATTATATTGATTATAATATACAGTTTGATGTGTTTCATTATTTCTCCACTAGGATGCATTCTTACAATATTACAATCCTATTTGGCAATAATTAATAGTATCAAGTTGCAATTACAGTACATACTGTAACCTCACATTTCTGATTTGTTTTCAAACATAGCAATTTAAATTAAATAGGCCCTATAGGCCTATAATTTTTCGAAATACCGGTAACTAGGCCTACCTCGTATACTTAAATAATGGTTTTTGAGTAAACAGCTTAATTATATTCGTTAAATAGTCCTAACAAATGCCACTCTTTATTTCCAAATCCTCTAGATAAATTTACTCGACACTTCGTGACTCGTGAATTTATCGATGATTTGGAAATCACTCGTGGCATTACTTATGATAAAGATTTATCGAGCTATTTCCTTGCCTATGAAACAATATTCCTCGAAACCATCTGGTCATATTCAACTCCCTATAATGTTTGTATTGTTCAGAATGAATGTATCAGTGAACGATATGTCTTCTCTTGAATGTTCATGTTGTCTTAGAGGTGGCGCCGACATTGAGCTAATAATCATGCACAAGGCCCTTCACGTTCATGTGTGGACAAAATATGTGTGTTTATTCCAGAGTAAAGACCTTCTTCCAACAAGTCGAGTATCTGTAAAATCATGAAACATTTTACATAAATGTACCTACAAAGAGAAAGGTTAGACCAAGGATGAGAGAAAGAGGTAAAGAGAAAGAAAGAGATAATACAAAGCAACAAATTATAATCTACTCTGTATAATTAGGCCTATGCGATTTTAAATATCTGATGTTCAGTCCTAGCGGAGATAAAACAGATTGTAGTGCTGGTTCGAGTCTCCATGGGGGAAGGAATTTTTCTCCACCAAGTCTTGGAACGGTTCATGAGTGTAAAACATCTGTAGCAGTAATAATGATTCGAATAAATGTATTAATTAGGAGAGCTGCACGGTTATCCATGGAATTTCGGCCAGTATGGGACCAGTGCCCACCCAGCATCGTGAGGCATTTGCATAGCTACAATAAGTAGCGACTCCAGGTTGAGAATACCAACTATAACGGCTGGGGGATCCGACATGCTGACCACATGTCACCCCTACACTGGCTAGATGATACTCTACCTCTGTGATTAACACATGTGGATGTGAGGCCAGCAGTCGGCTGGTCAGCCAAGGACCTTCTATGCCTGTCACACTTGGAGTTGGAGTAATGACTATAGGCCTAATGACACTTCTTTGGGGGCACGCCGTAGCATAGTGGTTAAGGCACTGCGCTACAAGCCGGAAGGTCGAGGGTTCGATTCCCGGTGGATCAGGATTTTTAAACTGACCCAAACCTTGTGGCGGCACTATGGCCCTGGGGTCGACTCAGGCTCTAACGGAAATGAGTACCGGACGCTTGTTCTGGGGAAAAGGCGGCCGTCACCCAGGGCTGACAATCTGGCTGACATCAAATGCCGAATGTCCACAAAAAGTGGGAGACTTAACTTCCTACTACCCCAAGGGCCTCCTGAGGCCTGTAACACTGAGCAACAAAACATATTCTTTTGTCTCTAATTAACTCACTAGCACTATCGAACCCGTAGGTTCATGGCCGCGCGGACAAAAGCTCACCATACATCCCTATCCTGAGTCAATGTTTTCCAATCATCTCCTTTATAATCTACTTCCCTCAAATCACAGTTAATGTTATTCTCCCACCTCATTCTTGGTCTACCAACTGGGCATTTTCCCTCTGGTTTTCCTACAAGAAGCTTCCATGCATGTCTTTCATTCCCCATTCGTGCCACATGTCCTGCCCATCGCAATCTACGAGACTTAACTGTTCTCATGTTATCTGGCTTCTTATTGTCTCAGAAAGAAAAATATGTGATTCTGATAGTATTTTTTCTCCTGAATTCAAATATGACATCGCTTTTTCTCCATCACGCAAGGTTTCCGGGAGACAGGCATTTATAATTTCAAACACTTTAATATTTTCTACATTCGTAACTTCACAATATTCTAACATTCGGACTCATCTAGAAAGTAAGAAATGACAATTTTCTGTTATATTTCGCATGTGGAGCATCCCTCTTGATGGTCCAACAATAATCGACCAGCATATTAGGATTTCATTTGTCTTGATCTCTCTTTTCCATAGCTGAAATCTCCTGATGAAAGTGTTCCCCGTTTTATTTTACAATTAATTGGACTTGAAATAAAAAAAGTCGGTGGATGATGGATAAATTCCGAATACACATTTCAAAACACGATAAAAAAAACTGCATTAAGTACAACTATTGGTACTCATGAGACAAAAATCATGTTGACTAGTGTAATTGGATAAAAAATGACATTGCTTTATTTTCAATTTCGAACAAAATTCTAATAAATATACTGTATCAATACTCAGGTTTAATCGTATTCCTTACATTGACGACAAAATAGGCAATTTATTTAATTAATCTGAATTTAGAAAAAATAAGGAACATGTCTATAATAGGTCAACATTTTAGTAATAAGACTTATAGAAAAGGAATGGGATTATGATGACACTATAATCAACTATATGTGGACTTCAAGAGAAATACGATTCAATAATTAAGAGGAAGAAATAATACACTAGCCTGTTAGAATTTGGAATTCCTAAAAGTTAGACTAAACCTAAAGTGCCTAAATGTAAAATTTCACAACAATATTGATTTGTCATGCAACGGGTCTGGGTTCGATTCTCTGTCGGGACAAACTTCCTGGGTGAGGTTTCTTCCGAGTTTTTTCCTCAATTGTAAGACAAATGTGAGATAGCTTTGAGGCCCAAAAGGTCCCCGATCATCATCCAGCCATCATCATGATCCGTGTCATCACCATTATCATCACCGGTGTGGAAAACAACGGGAGGCTACCACACCTATTGGCCTAATTCCCTAGTAAAACTGCAAAGCATGGCATGAAAATGCTATGATTGCAGTGAATGATCTGCCCTTGGCAGAACACTATAGAATAGAATAGGTCTAATAATACTGCTTCATAATCATAATAATTAAAGTAGTGTATGTGTGTGTGTGTGTGTGTGTGTGTGTGTGTGTGTGTGTGTGTGTGTTGAAATGCCACAACTGCACATTTCGTATTTCGAATTCCTGTCTAGATGGTATATGACTACCTCCTCTAGAAAAGTACCAAGGGAACTGCCAGATTGATCGTCCCCATTTGTAATCGCTTTTCAAGTTTCCTTCAGATCTAAAAAATCCGGTTTGGATTCCCGGGTATACCATAGAATTTTTTTCACTCGGTATATAATTTGGAACGTGGTTGTTTTTGTAACCAACAAATTTATTCAAACAGTTTCACATGACTTCTCAACATAGATACATTGCGGAGGAGTTTGGAATTTTATCCAATCATTTGGTGCACGTTGTGGTAGAGGCTGTCCGCTCTTAAAGTGATTCTCGTCATAACAAAACCATGTGAGCTGCTCGCTTTTCATACGTTGTAGAATCAATACGTACGCGAAAAAGTAGTTCCTTTCATTAAATTAAAAGTATGTCCTCTGAATAATTATACTTGTTATTCTTCGTGATTGAAAATAATAATATTCAAAACATAGAAAATATTCTAAAATATAGCCTACCTTATCAATAATTGTAACTTAAAATTGTTTATTACATATGGTGATGTATTTGAGTCATGCTTCAGTCGATTCTCATGAAACAAAATGGCTGCAAGTGTTGAGTCTTTTGCTGCTGTGTCGTCATCTTCCTGTCAAAAGTGACAGTAATTGTGGCGCGAATGGCGGAAGGATACAATTGGCGTTTGATGATGTTAGAATCGTCCCGCGCCGTAGCCGAGTGGTTAAGGCAGGAAGCCTTGGCGCAGAGCTACGGAACTTGCACTGGTTCGAGTCTCCATGGTGGAAGAAATATTCTCATGGTATTTCGGCCAGTATGGGACCTGTTCTCACCCACCATCGTGAGGCATTTGGGTAGCTACAATAAGTAGAGACTCCAGGTTGAGAAGACCAGGTATAATGGCTGGGGGACTCGACATGCTGACCCCATGTCACCCCTACACTGGCTGAATGATCATCTACCATGTGATCTACACATGTGGATGTGAGGCCAGCAGCCGGCTGGTAGGCTAAGGGCCTGGCTCGCGCCAGGAGTAGAATCACTCTAAGAGCGGATAAATAGGCCTATAATTAAAAATTGTATCTTATCCCTGAGATTGATCATTTTACAACCAACCCCGTCGGATAAAGCTGGTCCCTCTTGTTAGGAATCGACTGCCACTTTAGCCAGCACAGCAAACATACAAATATTTGTATTTCTTAGACGGAATATTGTATCTAAATTGAAGATACTTGATTTTGGTCAGAAAAACCCTGTACTTGAAACCGATGTAGAGGAAAGGTAAAGGATTGCTCGCATGTGACGGCGTGTTCGTGATCTCCTGATTGGCCGGCACCGGCAAACAATTTCAATTTACACTCGTGACTGGAGGGAGAAAGTACAACTTACTATTAATGGAGTTGGAATCGTCCGTCAAGCATCACTGTCACATGCCATTACTACTTCACCTTTCATTTGTTCCCTGCTCGTTAAGACGCATGCGCTGTAATTGACTGTCATCTTTTAATTTTCTCATGCAACTTCCTTGGTGTCGAACTGTTAAGCCATTACTTACGTGAAAAATAATTAACACAAGTTTAATAATCCAGTTTTGAACGACTGATGGGACCAAAATCGAACTGAAAAGAATGTCAGCTTTTCGTTAGATGTTCACATTTTTAATATTAATTGTTATCACAATTGAGGTTATGTATTAAAATGTTATAAATAATAATATGGTATCAGTCCACCGCTGTGGTCTCGGGGTAGCGTGCTGCCTTGTCACGCAGCGGGCCCGGGTTCGATCCCCGGTCGGGACAGTTTTTCTAGGTGAGGGTTTTATCGGGATTTTTCCTCACCTGTAAAACAAATGTCAGGAAAACTTTAAGGCCCAAACGGTTCCCGAAATCACATGGCCATCGCAATCATCATCATTCATATTCATCTTAGGTTAAGCTTAGGGTTAGGGACTCTCCGGCGCACCATCATCTTCATCACCCATCATATTATCGGGGCAACGTAACCCCGCCTTCCAGTCGCCCCAACCTCAGAAATGGGTTGCAAGTACGCCATGCCAGGAGAGAAACCAGGAATGTCGAAAGACAAACCTGGGGCATTTGAAAAAAAAAAATGTTATAAACAATAATATACAGTGCGTCCCACATAACACTGGGCCTGGCAGACAACATGCACGCTCCCGCGTATATATAACTTAATCGGGATATCTGTCGCGAAATCGATTACAGACCTCTCTATAGGACTCTGTTTTGACGTATGTGTCGTACAAAAACACTCTTTGTTCAAGCGTAACTTTTTTTTTTTTTTTGGCATTTCATCGGTGCAACAAGCCACACAAGCAAACACGTCTTCACTCGACTAGCAAACTCCTCTAACTGACTACACGTGGCTATGCAGTGAGTAAGTCATGAATACAACAGCGCACTGTTGCCTGCCAAGCCCAGTCTTATGTGGGACGCACGGTAGTATCTTTTTTTATCCGTCTTCCTCAATTATAATTGAATTTTATTCAGAAAAACCTCATTAAATTATTAAATCATGAAGGTCATTAAAAAAATCAGTACCAATTAGCATGTCGAAGATGAAACATGTTTTTGAAAGGTCTTCATGTTTTAATAATTTAGCAAAGCTTCTTTGAATAAAAATCATTTCTAATTTAGGAAGACTGAAAAAAAAAATGTTTACTATGTTATTATTCATAACGTTAGATATTATAGCTTACGTTTTTTTATTTTTTTTCTCTCTCTCTTCTTTGTAGAAACGATTATATTTAGAAATATCCCGAACGCATTGCATATAGGCATGGAAGAACACTTTGGGCAGGTAAAAGAGTGGAGCCTGCTTGGATTTGTGTCATAAGGATGCCAGATTAACTATCGAGGACAGTTTAATTTGCTTAATGTTTTAAGTTAATGGAACCATCTATGGTATCTTTACCTTGTGGAGTGGCGTGCATATTTAAATGATCCCTATAGTCCATGAGGGCTAACGTGTCTAGAATATTTTAGAAAGAGAAAGAGAGTACTTACAGTCTTCTTTCTCACTCATACACATATCTCTTCACGGTGACAGCGGTAGGGCAGACAATCTCTGCAGTGAACATAGATCAGTGATGGCATTCCCTTCTTCTAAAGATTCTTCCTGACAAGTTTCTATGTCTTCATTTTCATTTTCATCGTCGTCGGTATCGTCTAAATTTATTTCAAACCGATCACTAATCTCGTCCATTAAACCGTCTGCCTGCCAATATGACTCTTCAATCTGTTCAGTGTATTCACACGCTCTTCTGCAGTCACTTTTAACAGAGCACTCAGAACCAGTCGCCACTGACAAAAATTACCTGATACAAAAGTGACTGGACGGAAGTGTGGGGGGGGGGTGGAGTTTTTCTAGCATTCCTAAGTACGTTTACAAGGGTAGCCCATTGTGTTTTGCGAAGGGTGGAAGAACAGGTCTCTAGACAAGGATAGCAGAAATCATGCCAACTTAGTCCTCCTCCACTATAGAGATATGCCGGCGGTAGCATTACTGCCGATAGGGTTACCCATGCCGGACTGGTCGAAGGTGATAAGCCAACGAAAAAAGTATCTTGGTCGAAAGAGTGATGATCTTTCACCGTGAAAATACAACCGTCAAGAAATGCGGACCGGAAATTCATTATCTCTCTCACATTTTGAGGAATTATGTATGAATCAAATTCTACTTTCATAAAAGGGTTAATTAAAATATATGTATATTTGATAAAAATATTCTCGAAGAATTTGAAGCTAAAATATTAATAAAATTATTGTTTCAAAAATATTAGTAATTATTTATTAGTGGTGACATGTCAGTCGACAAGTAGTATATCTAGTTTTATGGGAAAAAATTTCAATTTAAAACTTTTCTTTAATTTTTGTAATGAGTTCCACTGGGGTAAGGATGTATGGAGAGATTATGTCCGCGCGGCCATGGACTTACGGGTTCGATAGTGAGTAAGTAAGTAAGTAAATAAGTTAATAGAAAAATGAATCGGTAGATGTTATTTAAACACGATAGAACAAAACAAGAATCACCCAGAGTCAAACTGATGATTTAAAACCTCTTACTTGCCAGAATTTGAACCCTGGTCGAAAATGTCAATAGCGAATATATTTTAGTTGGCAGCATTTCTGATGGCTCATTCACATGAGAATCAGTATACTAATTTCATTTTATACTATGTCTCATTTCACAAAAAAGAAAAAATGGAAAATGGAACATTGCCTTACATAGTAGGCCTACTGTAATATTCAGAAAAAAAAAACAGACACAACTTTCACCAATGTATGAATGACAAGCTATGGCAAACTTATTCCATGTCATATTTTTTTGACAGTTTTTTATTTAATTTGTGCATAGTGTATTAAAGATCATGTTCAATGTTATGCTACAAGGGCTACATCATAAGCAAAAAAATATGCATCCAACTACAAGTTTCCTTGATGTAATAATAATAATAATAATAATAATAATAATAATAATAATAATAATAATAATAATCTACAGAAAGGTCTGTATGAACTTAACAAAATTACAGAAGAATATGGATTAAAGATATCTACAGAAAAAACACAAATTATGGCATTTCAAGGTGTAGATCCTGTCAGAAGTAAAATTGTACTGGACAATAAAATTTTGGAGCAGGTGAATAATTTTACATATCTAGGATGCAATATCTCATATGAAGAAGAAAAGGATTTAAATGCAAAAATATCTAAATTTTTAAGAATTTTAGGGTTAATAAATTCTATCTTCAAGCCACAGTTAGTCCAAAAGCATTCAAGACTGAAAGTGTATAAAACACTGGCTATTTCAACTCTTTTGTTTGGTAGCGAAGTATATACGTTGAAACAGAAGGATATACATATACTTAGATCTGCTGAAATGAGATACCTTCGGAGGACTGCAGGATACACACTACTAGATCACAAAAAAAAATGAAGACATCTTAGAAGAATTACACATGGAATCTTTAGAAAACAAAATTTCTGATTATAAGTCAAGATGGATGCAACATGTTCATCGAATGGAAGATCACAGAATACCCAAACAAATGTTAAGATATCAACCTGCAGGAAGAAGAAGACCAGGACGTCCACTCAAAAGACTTTTGGATGGTGTTTCTCTTGAGGCCGAAACAGGTCAACAAATGGCCTAAATTCGTGAATGTACTATGAAGATGATGGTGATGATGATGATGATAATAATAATAATACACATAGTAGTCTGCCCAAGACAGGTCTTTCACTGCAAACTCAGCATTCTCCACCCTTTCCTTTTTATATCAGCTTACAAATCATTGTCCATCGCTGTGGTCTCGAGGTAGCGTGCTGCCTTGTCACGCAACGGGCCCGGGTTCGATCCCCGGTCGGGGAAGTTTTTCTGGGTGAGGTTTTTATCAGGGTTTTTCCTCACCTGTAAAACAAACAGGAAAACTTTAAGGCCATCATCCTTATCATTATCATCATCATCTTTCACCGGTGTGGAAAGCAACGGGAAGCTACCACACCTACAAATCCCTACTAAAGCTGTAAGCATAGCATGGAAAGGCTATGATTGCAGTGAAGGACCTGCCATCGGGCAGAATTACTATGGATGGATTACAAACCATTTATTTTAATAAGGTCTATCATATGATGTATTTTTTTGCCTTTAACCTTCTTTTCGTTGACCATTCCTTCTAGGACATCCGTCAGCAGTCTTTTTCTTCTTAGCCAGTGGCCAATCCAATTTCTTTCCCTCTTCTTTATAAGTTCCAACATTGTTCTTCCTTCACCCAATCTGCCTAGCACATATTTATTTTTAATTTTGTCTGTCCACTTTATACGTTCCATCCTTCTCCATATCCACATATCAAAAGCTTCCAGTCGCTTTTCCTCATTCCGCCATAATGTCCAACTCTCTGCACCATAAAATGCTACACTCCACATTTATAGCACTTCACTAGCCTCTTCCGCAATTCTTTTGCCAAAGGTCCACAGAAAATGCTTCTCTTCTTGTTAAAAGCTTCTTTTGCCATGGCTATCCTCTGCTTTACTTCTTGACCGCAGTTCATGTTACTGCTCATAGTAGGCCTACAACCCAAGTATTTGAAGCTCTCCGCTTGCTCATTGGCATTAATAATAATAATAATAATAATAATAATAATAATAATAATTTTATTATTATTATTATTACAATTATAATTATAATTTTATTATTATTATTATTTTATTATAGGCCTAATAATAATATGATGACAATAATTATTATATAATTCATAACACTCATTCGAAACCATAAGTTAGCATTTCTATTTTACAGTATAGGCTATAGTATAATATTTTTATAGTAAGCTTACATCCCTAACATGCCTTTGTGGCGAAATAGGGTTTCAATATATTTGGAGATTTTTTATGTCCCAACTCCTTTCAAAAAATGTTAAACTGATTATATATAAAACTATTGTTCTACCAGTTAGGCTATATTATATGGGTGCGAAAGATAAACTTTTACTTTAAGGGAGGAAAGAAGATTAGGAGCATTTGAGAATAAAGTACTTAGAAATTTTTTTGGACCAAAGAGAGATGGACAGGTGAATGGAGAAGACTACATAACAATGAATTACATGGTCTTTATAGGAAGCCAGATATAACAGTTCAGTCTTGTAGACTGCGATGGGCAGGACATGTGGCACGTATGGGAATGAAAGACTTGCATGGAAGCTTCTTATAGGAAAACCAGAGGGAAAACGCCCAGTTGGTAGACCAAGAAAGAGGTGGGAGAATACCATTAATCATTATTTGAGGGAAGTAGATTATACAGGGAATGATTGGAAAGTATTGGCTCAGGATAGGGATGTATGGAGAGCTTATGTCCGCGCGGCCATGAACCTACGGGTTCGTTAGTGCCAGTGAGTAATAATAATAATAACAATAATAATAATGATAGCAATAATAATAATAATATAATAATAATAATAATAATAATAATAATGATAGTAGTCGGCCGCGGTAAACTAGTGGTTATGCTCCTTGCCTCTGGTCCCGAGGGTCGCGGGTTCAAACCCGGCCGGGGTCGATGGATTTTTTAGGACAGAAAAATCCAAGGAGCAAGTCCTCCAGGAGGGACTTTAAGCCGTGGGTCCCTAGTCTGAAGATTTTCAGGCTCGTAAAAAATCCTTAAGCCTGAATGAAAAGGCCTCTAAGCAAAATTTACCGAATTTTCCCGTCTTAGTACTACCTTGGTTTCCTAGATGTCAGTCTGAGGCGGAACGCTGACCGCGGACCACTCAAAATGGCATCTATACGAAAACAAGTGTAACTAAATTAGTATGGTTCAAATTCTTCCCTGTAGGGGGAGAGCGCCTAAATCTCTGTAAAGGGAAAACATGGGCTTACAATAAAAACAATAATGATAGTGGAATAATTGATACCTAAACTTTGAGCAAAATAAAACAGTGTCATATCTGTAAGCTGACGTTTGCCCACTTCCTTAAACAAGAAAATGAAGAAATACAAAATTAAAAAATAACCTAAAATAAGTATGTCTATATAAATAAAAGAACTAACACGCTATTGGCTTTTTTAAGAATAGGCCTTTCGTTTTTCGTTATTTTTATCAATATTTTATTTAAATTTGCTCTTCAACAACTCAAATAATTAGCATCTTAATTTTAATCTTAGCGTAAAAATGTCGGAATAATTCTGCTGATAACCTTCAGGTCTACATGTCGTTAATCTACAACACGGTTACCAAGACTGTAGGCCTACTTCCTTTCCCTTAAAAAATAAAACCCAGCCGATTTTAAACCCCTGAATTACTAAAACAGGAGCGACCAAAGGAATCAGTACTTGTTGATTTTAATTTCTTCATTTTTTATAGGCATATGCCTGTTTATTTGCAGACACAATGTCAATGATTACATCTCATTCCATCTCTTAAGAGGTCTGCACACTTATCTCTTTTCCTCTAGGACGTAGATTCTTCCCTTCTTTAATAAGCCTCGTATATCAGCTCTGTCCACGTGGGCATTTCATTCCCTTTTCCTTTTGTATTGTATTGTAAGCCTATGTTTTCCCTTTACAGAGATTTAGGCGCTCTCCCCCTACAGGGAAGAATTTGAACCATCCTACTAATTTAGTTGCACTTGTTTTCGTTTAGATGTAATTTTGAGTGGTCCGTAGTCAGCGTTCCGCCTCATTCTGACATATAGGAAACCAAGGTAGTACTAGGACGAGAAAATTCGATAAATTTTGCTTAGAGGCCTTCTCATTCAGGCTTAAGGATTTTTTACGAGCCTGAAAATCTTCAGACTCGGGACCCACGGCTTAAAGTCCCTCATGGAGGACTTGCTCCTTGGATTTTTCCGTCCTAAAAAATCCATCGACCCCGGCCGGGTTTGAACCCGCCCCTTTTCCTTGTTGTAATAAATGTCTTAATATCTATGATATGACCAGCCTCATGGGCAAGCGGTCAGCGTTTCAGACTACTGTTCATTAGGTCCCGGATTCGATTTCCGGTCAAACCTTACGATTTTTTCCTTGAAGGGAATTATTCCTGTGGTTGCCCATGGTCTGGAATTTAGATTTAGTTTAGGTTAAGATCTCTTCTGGTGCTTCATTATCATTTAGGCCTGTCACACATCATATCATCGGGTAACGTAACTCCGCCTTCTGGGCGCCCCAACTTCAGAAGTGGGTTACAATTACGCCAATGCCAGGAGAGAAAGCCAAACATGTCATAAAAGACAACCTGGTGGCATTAAACAAAAAAATCTATGATGTTGCATACCTCCTTCACATCCTGGTTCCTAACTCTGTCAAGTCTTGTTTGTTTATTATGGCTCTTGAAGTATTCCAAAAGAATGTAGTTGTTTCTATCAAAAATAAATTAAGTTAGGCCTATTATTATCTTAGGAGGAAAAGTACTGCATTCATTGTTGTTTGCAGATGATCAAATAATTTTTGCAGGGGATGAAGATGATATGAAATATATGATAAATAAACTAATGGGAGAATATAAAAAGTGGGGACTGAATATAAATTTACAGAAAACCTGTGTGTTTGGGAAAGGGTGTGGATGACCTCTTACTCGAAACAGGGAAAATAAGAAAATGTGAATTTTTTAAATACCTTGGGTCAATAATTACAAGTTTAGGTACCTCTGAGAGAGATGTACAGACTAAAATTGCAATGGCAAAAAATGCAACTAAGACATTACATGGAATAATTTGGAACAAAAATATTACAAAGGAAACTAAAATGAAAATTTGACGGAATTACAAAAGAATAAAATTAGAACAGTTGAATTTGATTATTTTAGAAGAAGCCTCCAAAAAACAAGACAGAATAAAATAAGAAATGAATTCCTTTGGAGAGAAATGAATGTCACCACATCTGTTGTTAAGAGGATTGAAAATCAAACGCTTAAATGGTAGGTATGACCATGTACAAAGAATGGGAAATGAAAGATGGCCAAAAAATATATACCAATGGTCACCCCCAGGAAGAAATCAACGTGGCAGACCAAGTTGGAAATGGAAACCTACGTCAGAACTATAATGGATGATAGAATTTGGAAGAGGGAGATTGGAATGATAGAGATAAATGGAAACTGAAGACGGCAGACCTGTAAGTGGGGTAAAGCCGAAGAAGAGAAGAAGAAGAAGAAGAAAGTATTAATTTCTGTTGTTATCAGTTGTTTCGTTTGGCAAGTATTTTCTCTTATATCCTCACCATATGTCATTATTGGTCGTACATATGTTTTATGTGGGTCGACCTTTTCGGAGATGGCGGGAGACCGTATCAGGCCACTGGGCCTAATACTTGAAAGGCAGATGATGATGATGATGATGACATATGTTTTATAAACTTTTACTTTACTTTCTGTGTTCAAATATTTGTTTTTCCATATAACATCTCGTAAATATTCTGAAATTCTGGATGCTGTGAAAACCTGAGATCTTAATTCATCTTACTACTACGAGAACTAGATATGATTTTAATTTATTTTATGAAATTTTAACTCGAGCACTAAAAGGCTCCTGACTAAGCGCTAGATGGCCCGGGTTCAGTTAAATACAGTCGAGAAGTTGACAGTATTATTTATACATTAGTGTCCAAAAATGGCTATGGAGATCCTATGAAATTGATGGGAATTTATTGGAGGTAAAGTCGGGAAGACCGTACTTTCACTCGTGCCGCTAGCTGAGATTCGTGGTTCCTTTGTTTTCAGACGCCCGGTGTTTTCTTGGCCTGTTAACTTGATAGATAAAAAGTGTATACATCACTAAATGAAAGATGAATCTCATAACAATAGTACAATTACCTGGAGAATGGTTATTTATGAAATTCTGAGATATGCGATGCTACTTTTAAAAAATTGTGCATCTTAAAACGTAGGCTAAGAAAAATAAAAGATGATCCAAAAGTCTTGTATCCATAACGTCTAAATCATCATCAGCTTCAAGGATTTGTTTCTTCTGGATTCGTTACGACTCCAAAATCGTTTTATTGGTCTGTCTTTTATTGTTCCTATTTTTATTTATTTTTTTGCTAAATGCAAACTACTGTAAAACTGTCCTTTGAGACCTGGTGTTTATACATAAAGGTATGTAGCCTATCTACTGTGTAGGCAATCTATTAATACATGTTTATACTTGGTTAATGTATTTTTAATTCTTCGTTTCTTTTTATTTAGTAATCTGTACACTTAATAATTTCGTTTCGGAAGGCCTATAATGTTTAAAATGCACTTAAAAAGTAGGCCTAAATGTTTTTTTTTTCATATGATAGCTACTGAAAGAATTACGACAAAATTTCAGGGAATAGCCTACTTCAATATTCTAGTGGCACGCCCCAACTTGGTGTCGTTCAGGCAATACGCTACAAACCGGAAGGTCGAGGGTTCGAGTCCCGGTGGGGTCAGAAATATTAAGGATTTTGCTAACTGCTCTAATCCTTCTGATGGCATCATGATCCTGAGATAGAATCAACCTCCAACTGAAATGGAGGTAAAGGTGGGCGTCACACAGGCCTGAAACCCCGGCTGATGATATGTTTAACTTCTACTAACTCCTATAGGCCCTTATAACATTCAGTAGGATGATTTCACTTTTTACATCATTTTAGATAGTCCTAATAGTAATAATAATTGTGATGATAATAACCACGATATGATAATACAAATGGTATAATAATTATTATTACAATAATAATAATAATAATAATAATAATAATTAATTATCTATCTTCGGGTTTTTACAGCTGCTGCCGTCTTCCCGTGTCAAACCTCCAAAGCCTACGGTCTTGGGCATCTTCGATGCTTAGCCCTCTAGCTTGCATTACTGTCTTCATGTTTTCCTTCCATGTTAACCTTGGTCTTCCTCTTTTCTTCTTTCTGTTCGGATGCCATTCATATAGTTGCTTCGGCCATCGCTCATCTTCCGTTCTTAAAACATGTCCTAACCACTTTAATAATAATAATAATAATAATAATAATAATAATAATAATAATAATAATAATAATAATAATGTATCTAATTAAACAAATAGTAGGGTATTCGGTAAGTAATGGCAAAACTGCTACAGTATAACATCACAAAAATTATTTAGATTACTTTTGACACTACGAACTTTATTTATAGTCTCTTGCTTAGTCAACTATAGCCTACATTGCCAAATCTTGGTAGCGTGATGCTTAGTCAACTATACATTGCCAAATCTGGGTAGCGACGCACTCTATCTGCAGCACCATTTCGGAATATCCTTTTCATCTGATAGATCTAGAGCTTTCTTGATATCAACTCTTGAATGTAATCGAATGCCTCATAGTGGTATAGTCATAGCCACAAAAGCTCCTGTCTGGTGAATTTGGTGGATGCTCGAGTACTTCTTAATTCCGCCTTTTAAACAAATTCTTCTAAAAAATCTTTTTAGGGCGGTATTACTTATTAAATGTGAGAAACAATGAACGTATCCACAAAATATTGCTATTTCGAGGTTATCAATATTACTCCTCCTGGCGCGACAGGCCTAGAGAATCCTTAGCCTACAAGCCGGCTCCTGGCCTCACATCCACATGTGTCAATCACAAAGGTAGATGATCATCAGCCAGTGTTGGGGTGACATGTGGTCAGCATGTCGAGTCCCCCAGCCGTTATAGCTGGTTTCCTCAACCTGGAGCAGCTACTTATTGTAGCTACCCAAATGCCTCACGATGCTAGGTGGGCACCGGTCCCATACTGGCCGAAATACCATGATAAAATTTCTTCCCCCATGGAGACTCGAACCAGCGCAAGTATGGTAGCTCTGCGCCAAGGCTTCCTGCCTTAACCACTCGGCTACGGCGCGGGACTTTCAATATTACAGATTTATACAAAGACTACTCAACAACATAGCCTACTATAAAATTACAATTGTCACCACTAGGATCGCTGATTTACAACAGTGTTGTCATTACTTATAGAATGCCCTAGTAGGCCTACTAGCCAAATAGGCCTAATAATGGTAATGATATAATATACCCTAATTATGATAGGCCTAATTATAGTAATAATGATTTTAGTCACATAAAACATTTAAAACAAAATACAAAACATAGGCCTGTGTAGCTGAAAAAAGTATGCATAATACTTTATCTATAAAGAGGCTTAATAAAACCACTAATAAAAAGCGGCTTTGTTAAAATATAGTAAAACCTTTTTTAAATAAATAATTTCTTTACCATCCCACTATAAATAAATTCTGAGAAAAAAGTAGGCCAGCTTTAGATGATAAAATAGTATTTTATCGAGTGGTTAAGGCAAGAAGCCTTGGCGCAGAGCCATGGGACTTGCGCTGGTTCGAGTCCCCATGGGGGAAGAAATTTCCTCATAGAATTTCAACCAGTGTGGGACCGGTGTCCACCCAGCAACGTGAGGCATTTGGGTAGCTACAATAAGTAGCGACTCCAGGTTGAGGAGACCAGCTATAACTGCTGGGGGACCCGACGTGCTGACCACATGTCACCCCTACATTGGCTTATGATCGTCTACCTATGTGATTAACACATGTGTACATGAAGCCAGCAGCCAGCTGGTAGGCCAAGGGCCTTCTAGGTCTGTCGAGCTTAGAGAGAGAGAGATATATAAGAAATTACCGGTCTCTTTAAGGAAAACGAAAAATAATAGTTTGAACAAGAAATGTAATTATATAAGTGTTACTGTATCTACGTTGCAATTAAAAAATAAACAGTAAATTATAGGCCTACGTGAGTTCAAGTTTGTTAAATTAGCGGGAGTATAAATATGGTTGTTTTATAGCAATTGATAGTACAAACAACATGATACTCAATTAAAAACAACATGTGTCTAAATCAGGAGGTCCCTGAGGAAAGGTACGGGTGTTTTACAACATATTGTAAATAACATAAGGATTTAACATTTGTAATAGACCTCCCATAAAACTATTATTTTTTATGTGTAATAAAATTCAAAATATAAGCAAGCATGAGGGCCTCCCGAAACACCTGCCGATTGCTGTAACATTCTGTAGAAGATGAGAATTTCGCTTTTCTTTTAACAGGTTTTGAAATGAAAGTGAGAAAAACAAATTCACCACAAACGCCCGCATTCGCAGTAAAATCCACCTGCCTACTGTATAAAAATGGCCGGAACTCGTTGGGGGGGGGAGGGAAATTGATCAAATATAATAATAATTACTATCATAAATATATCATGTTTGTGGTAATGTTACAAATTGTTGTTCCTTTAAGTAGGCCTACATCTACTAACTCACCCATAGATACATGGGCATGCGGACATAACTGGGCTAATGGGCATACGGATATAACTGAGCTAATGGACATGCGGACATTACTGAGCTAATATTTTGAGTCAGTTTCCATACGATACACCTCCTTCAATCATGGTTAGTGTTGGTTGGTTGGAGTCTAATGTGCTGGAAGTCAGCTGAAGGTGGTTTTTGGTTGGTTTGGGTTTAAGTTGGAATGTTGGTTTGGATGAAGGATTATTTTAGGTAGTTTCGGTAGAGCTGTAGATTCTCTTCTCAGGGTCAGAGGATAATATATATATTGGAAATTCTTCTTTAAAAACATTCTTGCACGAAGAAATAACTCAAGTTTATTTTAAATTGTATTTCCAAGTAAACTAGTAAAATTTTAGTGCAATCATTCTTCGTTATTTATAAATTAATTCTTCTTGTTTGAATATCGTAAATAATTCTTAGTTTCAAAATTTAAATATTAAGTAATCAATTGCATTGATGTTTACTTGGTGAAAATCCATAACTTATTAAATTAAATAAAAATAAAACTTAAAGTTTTATGTGATGTTCATATTTATTAAAATATTAATTTCCACAATTTCCATAAATCGGAGAGAAAATAAATTTATATTGAGGAGCTAATTTTGCTTCTACGTAGATTCATAGTCGATACCAGAATGAATAATTTGTTTACATATTACTATTATAATGTTTATTATTGGGTCACATTATTTATTCTTAAATTTATATTGATTAAAATTATAATTTTATTGTCATTTTATTTAATGTAAAGTCAAATTAGATTTGTCATAGTATTAGAAAGATAATTGCTTTTAATTCCAACCACAATTTAGCTTCCTTTATCTATGAGAATATAAAATTATTCATCATTAGATTATAAATAAAAAATCATGTTTACAAATTATGGAAAAACTACAGTAGAAGATTATAGCCTTAATTTAAAGATCAAAACATCAAAAAGAAATTAAAGTCCACGGAAGCATTTTGATTGGAACTCAGCAAAAAGGACTACAATTGTAATTGGAATAAACATCATTGAACAAGTAACTTATTTTAATTGTCTGGGATGCATGATATCGTACCTGCAAAATTTGGAAAATGAGAAGAAATTATGGAAATTTCAAGAGATATGTGGTTCAATAAGAACATAAAATTATTTAGTTGTATTTTTAAATTTTAATACAAATGTTTTAGAATTTAGACAATAATTAATTAAAACAATTTTAAGATCTTTTTCTATTAACATATTTCGATTATTGGGATGAGATTTTTATTCAACAATGACTAACAAGAAATATTTGTTTCCATTTAAAGTTAAATTTATGTATACCGTAAAACAGTTCTAAAATACAAAATTATTCAATTATATTATTAATTAGGCAATAATAATAGGATATTAATATCTTATTTTATAGCAATCTTGCTCTCCAGTACTATGATATTTTGGAAGTTTCCTGTTTGGTTAGTGTTATTCTTCCATCTCATTCTTGGCCTTCCCAGTGGGCAAGTTACAGCTGCTTTCCTTACAAGAAATTTCCATGTCCCTCTTCCATACTCTATTCCTGTTTATCGACTTCTGCGAGAGTTAAATATTCTTATTAAATTTGGTTTCCTATAAAGATCATGGAGCTTATTTCTTATACAGTTTCTTCAATTCACCTGTATTTTATTCTTAATCTATTTTTTATTAATCACTATATTTTCAAATACTTATAATCATATGATGAAAGTTAAAAATTAAAATGTACCTGTTGGTAGGTGCCGTCGTCCTCAACTTTGTTAAAATATTGTGTATAAAATTAACTGGAGCGCTTTCGGAAGTTATCTTCCATCTTCTGCAAGTTGAGCTTCCGCTACTCGTTGTTGTGTATGGTGATGTATACTCCAACTGTTTGTAGCAGCAACTAGCTTGTTTTTACTAGTATTGATACTTATAATCATGTATTCTTTATTAAATTAAGAAATCAACAAGAAAAGAAACAAAACTAAAATTGTATAAAGTAGTGGCAGTCCCCTTACTATTGTATGATAGTGAATTTTGGGTTTTAACTCTGTCATAATCCTAATTACATCAAAACTAACTACAAAAGGTAATTTTATTTACAAAAGAAGAGAAGATCATAGAAGCAGCTGAAATGAGATTTCTGAGAAGTGTGGCTGGTTGCAAACTTGTAGATAAGAGAAGAAGTGAAGATATTAGAAATGAGCTAAATATCTTTAAATTCTTAGATAGAATAAAAGAATCTAGAACAAAATGGAAAGAACATGTTCAAAGAATGGAAGATGATCGCATTCCCAAAATTATACTTAAATACAAACCAAAAGGACGCAGGAATGTTGGTAGACCGAAGAAGAGATGGATCCAACTTTTGAATGAGAATCTATGAGACCGGAACAAGCCACATGGGCTTAATCCGTGATTGTTGATGATGATGATGATGATAATCATCATCATCATCATGTTCCTCTTCCATAAAATAAAAGAAGAGTATCTAATTTATTTACTGTAGGCTATATTTTTTTTTAGCATTTTTGGAGAATTTTGGATGATAAAATTCATCGTAATATACTTGCATTTGTTTCCGGAGTTCAGTATATATTCAATTGCTTTCCTCACTACTATTTTATATTACCCTAAACTAGTTAAAATATTTTTTGCGCGATAGTGCGTTTTGTCGTACTTACAGCAATGGCGACCATGATTGAAAGTTCAACTTCCTACATTTCGGGGTTGCCGACCTAAATAACTATACTGTGGGAAGTAAAACTACATAGATATAGTGTATACACAAAAAATATCCAAAAGATAGTGTTAATATATATTATACGAAACAAATCACTGCATTCAAAATGAGCTGAACTTTATTTGAAACAATATAAAACAATAAATACATACTTGCCGCCATTTTATCACTAAATCGGTCTCACGACCTCCTGCTGTTTTAACTATCAAACATTGCCCACATTGTTAACGTTAGTTAATTGTTTATAATGAACGCAAATATTTCCAACGAATATATTATTTTACTATTAGACTACTTATTATTTTGAAAACACCACCACGCAAAATACAATGTACAACGCACGTTTGTGAAGTGTTTTGCAGAATCTCGGAAATTAAAAACCTCGCTATCGCTCTGTTTTTAAACATTTTCCTCAATTCTGCAAAAACCACTTTCCAACCTCGCATCGTAATATATGCACTATTATAGGCCTAAGTGAATTATAAGTTTTACGCTGTTGTTTACTAGTTTAAAAGTTTAAGGGTTTAATTGTGTAATTTCAAATTTGTAGATTGCTTGTACTGAGAGAATTTTCGTGATCTTGGGATAGTACTTTCTCTTCAGAACCCAATTGGGAATTCGGTTCGGGACAAAATAGTTTGCATATTTCAACTAATGTAAATCGTAGGGCAAACATTTCTTGGAAGAAAAGTTCAAGCAATTATTCCCTTGTATTCTAGGCTTACTGCGTCTCTGAGGCAACTAGAAGGAAAACGCCCAGTTAGTAGACCAATAATGAGGTGGGAGAATAACGTTAACTATGATTTGAGGGAAGTAGATTATACAGGGAATGATTGGAAAACATTAGCTCAGGACAGGGATTTATGGAGAGCTTATGTACGCGCGGCCATGAACGTACGGGTTCGACAGTGTCAGTGAGTTAGTTATTATTTAAATATTTATAGATATAATTATTGAAAATTCGACCGAAATATTCTTTTTATTCACAAATTTAACTACAAAAATGTACTGTATATAACATCTACTCTGGTCGACCTTAAAGGACAGAACTTTCATGGGATAAAATGTAGTCTTATTCTATAATTTATAAGTTCAATAATAACAGAAGGAATTCCGTTCTTCATTCAATAGAAACTCATAGTAAGAAAAAAAATTGAAAAGGTTGTAGAACAGCATAATTTTTTTCTTAGGGACTTAGGAAATTATATGACACTGAAACCCCAGCCAATTTGAAGAGGGTATTTGTCTCCCCCTGTGAATATGAGCGGTCATGTGTCTACAAGATTACAATACCTAAATCTCGACCTGCTTGTTGTTTGGTTTGGGTCGACACCTGTTTCTAACTTCTATACTGGCGGCGAACCTCAAAAGAAACTTGAAGAATGCTAGGATGCAATAAAACTCACAGCTTTTGACTTATACAGTCATTATTTGCAACACCCTCACCCGTCAAACCGCCCTGTCATTCATTCACGAAAAAAAATAGCTTCCCTCTCTTGAAAATAGGCGAAAATTTCAACAAAACAAGTCATAAATACTTCTGAACCCTGAATTTTTACTATACAAACATTTGCAAAGCACATTTTCTATTCCTGGCTTCTACAAACACTTGAACTGTTTATGAATCAAATACAGATAAAATTAAAAATAAATAATAAAATGCACATCAATTAATAAGGCTATTATAATTATTCTACTCCCGAATTATTTATAGATTATTCTATTTGAACTATTTAGCTTGTGAAATATCTAATCAAAATGAAAAAAATTGTGAACAAGGAAATCACCAAATTTACGCAAATCTTAGGATAGTAAATACATTAGAGGTTAAATTAGTTAAAAATCCACAAGAATAAAAATATATAGGCCTAATACTTTAGCATTACCCTCCCTGTTGTATGGAAGTGAGATTTGGACATTAAGAAAAAGAGACAGGAGCAGAATCAAAGCAACGGAAATGAAATTTCTCAGAAGAACAGCAGGATAGCCTACACTCTTTTAGATCGAAAAAATAATGAAGACATTTTAGAACAATTAGAAGTAGAAACAGTAGAAGAAAAAATCAACAGATATAAATTAAACTGGCTAAACAATGTAAAAAGAATGGATAATTCAATGTTTGTAAGCAATGTAATTCTGCTTACCGACATATTTGTTAGAATTTTGTGCGAAATCGAGAATAATGGAATGCTCTCTAGTTGTAATAATTATTTTCATATTTCTTTGGTACGATTGGTACTATTGTAACTAGTCTAGGTTGAGAAAATCAGTTTAATGTCTAGGGGACTCGATATGTTTACCATACACCACCCCTACACTGCACTGGCTGGAAAATCACCAACCTCTCTTATTGATATTTGGCTAGAAGAATCTTCCATGCACGTCTTTCATTACCCATTCGTGCCACATGTCCTGCCCATCGCAGTTACGAGACTTAACTGTTCTTATTATATTTGGCTTCCTATAAAGATCATGTAAAAATATTAAAATTATGAATCTATTAATTCCTTTTACTTCTTAATATCGAATCTTATGCTTGAACAAGCAGTTACATTCGTATAATTAACCAGCCTCATGGGCTAGTAGTCAGCGTTTCTTACTACTGATCATGAGTTCCCGGGTTCGATTCCCGGTCAAACCATAGGAGTTTTCCCTTAAAGGGAACAATTCCTGTGGTTACCCATGGTCTGGAATTTAGGTTAAGTTTAGGTTAAGAACTCTCCTGGTGCTTCATTATCATTTATCACTTATACAATCGGGGTAACGTAACTGCTAGAAGAACTGTTACGGCCTGAGAAAGCGGTCCTTTTATCAGGCTTAAAAGCAATAGAATGTCCCACCAACTAGTTGCTAGCAAGGAGGTAAGTCCAGCGATGAGGTTGCCATCTTTAAGCATCTGGACCTGCTTCAATACTGCATTTACTCAGTAGGCTATTAGTTGGAATGGTTATACCGCCATGACTTGGTCCCCAGAACCACTTCCTTTTTGCTACGTAAGGACATTCCTTATATTGTGAATGGATTACAGTATTTAAATGTAGGGAAGACTGCTACTGCTAAACTTGAAGTTGTGCTGGGAAATAAAGTGTTACTCCACAGTTTGTGAAATATGGTGTGAAGCATACTTTTTGATCGTACAAAATAATTCTGAGACAGGCGTTAAAAAATATAGAAAAAGCTCATATAATTGTGTATTACGAACACAATTGATAATTGGATTATTCGAAGCACAAGTGTACCATACTGTGCTCGGGCAAATTTCATTGAAAAAAACTAATGTTAAAATAATTCTAACTACATTTGACCATATTCATACATGTGGTGTATAGGATTAAAAATAATTGTAATTGCAAAGAGAGTTTTGAAATACACTCTAGAATTATTATGGATTAATTGATTAATTGTAACATCTTGTTTCTTCAAATACGACATACAGTACTTGGTCTACTGCGATGGACAGGACATGTGACACGAATGGGGGAATGAAAGACGTGCATGAAATCTTCTTGTAGGAAAACCAGACGTTAAACGCACAGTTGGTAGACCAAGAATGAAGTGGGAGAATAACGTTAACCATGATTTGAGGGAATTAGATTATAGAGGGGATGATTTGAAAACATTAGCTCAGGATAGGAATGTATGGAGAGCTTATGTCTGTGCGGCCATGAACCTATGGGTTCAATCGTGCCAGTGAGTTAGTTAGTTAGTTAGGACTTTGTCTACGTGTGTTCTGATTCATCAAATTTAATGTTATTGTGACATTTACATATACTGGAATTCATTATCTTTAAGCAAGGTAAATAGAAGTCATCCAAACTGTACCTACTCTAAATTTTGTCAGTGGTATATTCGATTGAAGCATGTTACTACGGTTACTATGATGTTTTTTGTTTGTTTGGATTTCGTAATTAAATACCATTGGATAAGTTAATTGATCGTGTTTTATATATACCCAGTATTAATGTATTGAAATAAAGTGAAAAACTATAGGCTTGGGAGGCCCTTGGGGTAGATGGATGTTGAGATTTCCACATTTCTAGAGAATTGACAAGGGATGTCCACTGGGTTGTAGGCCCTGCGTGACGGCCCCTTTGTCCCAGACATGAGTCTGGTGCTCATTTACATTAAGAGCTGAGTAGACCCTAGGGCTATGATGCCGCCATAAGGTTTGGTCCAGCTAAAAACCTGACACCATTGAGACACAAACCCACATCCTTCCGGATTGTTAGCGTGATTAATCAAACAGCTACACTACAATGTGAGCCATTAAATTGCTTCAAATCACGAACATGATATTTTATATTGAGTCGGAATTAATGAAAAATTAATTAAAATGGAAATACAGCGAAACTCTTGATTTCTTGAGCTATAAAAAGGTCTTCTTGTCTCATTTGTGTGCTGGTATGTATACCCATAAATTATACAGGGCTTGTGTCTATAAATATATGTAAGAAGTTAAAAAATAGTAGCTTCATAATATTTTGGTGTCCTAATTTTCATATTTTGTTATTGTGATTTCATATTTTAGCATAATTTTCTTCATATAAATTCCTCGCTCTGATGATGATGATGATAGGATGGTGATGATGGCCATATGATTTCGGGGACCGTTTGGGCCTTAAAGTTTTCCTGACATTTGTCTTACAGATGAGGAAAAACCCCGATAAAAACCTCACCCAGAAAAACTGCCCCGACCGATGATGGAACCCGGGCCCGTTGCGTGGCAAGGCAGCACACTACCTCGAGACCACAGCGGTGGACTCATATATATGAAAGGAGAAATAAATGCTTTCTTTTCATATCATATTTGCCTTTATTACCAAATGTGAAAAATATACTTATAACATATATAGCCTATATATATATATATATATATATATATATATATATATATATATATATATATGAAGGGCTTGGGGCAGTAACATGATAAGCCACAATCTGTTAACCATTAAATTCATAATGTACCCTATAGGATACATAGTTGGTTTAATTAATTTAATATTTTAAATAAATCAGAAGAAAGCGAACAAAAATAAACCACTTAAATGTGTGTCTAATTACAATATAGGCCTACCTAATAATAAGTTATACAAGATTCCGTTTTCACTGCGGTCCGCCACATTTAAATAACCAACACGTGAAATTTGTATTTTGTACGTTAAGGGTTTAAGAAAGTCAGACTGCGGTATTACTCAAATAAAATGTATTGAAATATCCATAAAATAATTTGAAAGTGCGCCAGTGATGAGTTAAACATGTAGACACACAATGTATTAACAACAATACTGTACAATTAACATTTATAATTTTTTGAAACATTAAAATCATTATAGCCTATCTAAGAAAGAACCATAGTATGTGGCTTATCATGTTATTGCCCTAAGCCCTTCATCATCATCATCATCATCCAGTATCATGGCAGCTGCCGCCGTCTTCCGGAAACCAAACGCCATTCCTTTCTGTCCATCCACTGATCTTCCTCCAATCCTCTGATATTCGTAGCTGCTTGTACCCCTTCTATCCAACTTTCCTTTGGCCTTCCTCCATTCCATAACAATTTTAGGCAATCTTTGCTCTGGCATCCTTTTGACGTAGCCATACCACTGTAGGAATTAAACTTCTTACAAAAAATAAGTAAAAAATAAAAATTCTTCTTCTTCTAAAGGTACAAACAATCTTTTCTTTTCTATGATGTCCGGCTCCTCTTGTACACCCATAATTTCCCTTATTTCCTAAGCCCTTCATATATATATATATATATATATATATATATATATATATATATCCATCCATCCATCCATAGTAATTCTGCCCGAGGACAGGTCTTTCACTGCAATCATTGCATTTTCATGCTATGCTTTACAGTTTACTACGGAATTATAGTTGTGGTAGCTTGCTATTGCTTTTCACACTGGTGAAGGATGATGATAACGATAAGGATTATATAATAATAATAATAATAATAATAATCATGATGGCCGGATGATTTTCGGGGACCGTTGGGCCCTAAGCTTCGTGACATTTGCCTTATAGGTAATAAAAAACCCGGAAAAAAACCTCACCCAGGAGCCTGTCCCGACCGGGAATCGAACCCGATATATATAGCCTATATAAATACGTGTATATATATAGTCCACCGCTCTGGTCTCGAGATAGCGTGCTGCCTTATTACGCAGCGGGCCGGGGATCGAACCCGGGGTAGTTTTTCTGGGTGAGGGTTTTATCGGGGTTTTTTCTCAACTGTAAGATAAATGTCAGGAAAACTTCAAGGTCCAAACGGTCCCCGAAATCATATGGCCATCATCATCCTTATCATTATCATCATCATCATCATCCTCATCCTTCACCCGTGTAGAAAGCAACGGGAAGCTACCACACCTACAATTCCCTAGCAATGCTGCAAAGCATAGCATGCAAATAGTATGATTGCAGTGAAAGACTTGCCCTCGGGCAGAATTACATGGAGGAATAATAATAATAATAATAATAATATAATAATAATAATAATAATAATAATAATATAATAATAATAAAGTATGAATGAAGAATATATAAATTAGCTACATGATCTTTATAGGAATTCATGTATAACAAAATAAGTACAGTTAAGTATCGAAGACTGCAATGAGCAGGATATGTGGCATGAATGTGGTATAGTAGAGAGGATACAAACTTGTTGGAAAGTAAGAGGGATAGCGCCCAATTGATAGCGCCCAAAAATGAGGTGGAAGATAGGCCTAACATAATTATGAACTGAGGGAGATTAATTGTATAGGGAATGATTAGAAAATATTAGCTCAGATTAGGGATGTATGGAGAGCTTATATGCAAGCAGCCATGGACATCCGGGTTCGAAGTCCAATTAGTTAGTCATTCAAATTTAATGGTTTCAAACACTCTGATAGAAGGCTTAAACTAATATTAGTAACAGTACGGCTTAATATATAAGAAACTAATTAGGCTATATGAATTAGATGGCAACGTAGACCTAATTGGCTACCTTATGAGAGTGTCTTAGTTTCTGGGTTCTTAAGGAAATATTAACTTATTCGACCGAAGATATAAACTATGCTGTAAAAATCTGTCCGATATTTAGAATATTTTTTTGTGAATTAAGTTTTACCAGATTATATATCCTTTCTTCGTTGCCTTGGTTCATCACATTTTACCCTCTGTTATACTCGTATTATAACAACCTATCAACCATACTTGACATCCTGCGTCATAGCCGAGTGGTTAGGACATGTTCCCTTGGCGCAGAGCTACAAGACTTTAAGTGACTTTGGGTGAGAAATTTGAGTAGCTACAATAAGTAGCATTATGCATTGCTTAGACTCTTGATATCCCAACTCCTTTCAAAAAACGTTAAACTGAAAATATATAAAACTATTATTCTACCAGTTATATTAATTATATGGGTGCGAAACATGGACTCTTACTTTAAGGGAGGAAAGGAGATTACAATATTTGAGAATAAAGTACTTAGGAAAATTTTTGGACCAAAGAGAGATGAACAGACAGGTGAATGGAGAAGACTAAATAACAATGAACTACATGGTCTTTATAGGAAGCCAGATATAATAAGAACAGTTAAGTCTCGTAGACTGCGATGGGCAGGACATGTTGCACGTATGGGGAATGAAAGACTTGCATGGAAGCTTCTTGTAGGAAAGCCAGAGGGAAAACGCCCAGTTGGTAGACCAAGAATGAGGTGGGAGAATAACATTAACTATGATTTGAGGGAAGTAGATTATACAGAGGATAATTGGAGAGTATTAGCTCAGGATAGGGATGTATGGAGAGCGTATGTCCGCGCGGCCATGAACCTAAGGGTTCGATAGTGCCAGTGAGTAAGTAAGTACAATAAGTAGCGGCTACAGGTTTAGAAAACTATCTATAACGGCTGGGGTACTCACCATTGACCACATGTCACACCTATCCTGGCTAGATGAACATTCAACTGTGATTAATAGGGCCTGTATATGAATGTGAGACCAGGAGCCGGCACGGCTGTTAGGCGAAGGTTAGGCCTAGGCTTGTCACGCCTTGGAATTTAACCGGTCTTGATCCTCACCGACGTATTTCATTTTATTTAACATTTTCTAATACTGTTATTTTAATACAGTTCCAATAATGAGTCATATTATAATATAATAACGATATTGTGAAAAGAAAAATTAATGTCTGAACCAGGAATTGAACTGTTCGATTCCTGGTTCAGACTTTAATTTTTCTTTTCAGAATATCATTATTATATTATAATATGACTCATTATTGGAACTGTGTTAAAATAACAGTATTGAAAAATATTAAATACCGGTAACATCTTTTCTGCTTATAAAAGTGATGGTGTAAAATTCTCAAATAGGCCCTATAGATACTTCTAAACGAAGCCGGCCGATGGCGATGGTAGTGACACCTACCTGGCAGCGGAAGAAACGAGAATTATAGATTTGTATATGTGGAAAGAATTGTTAGTGTTTGCACCAAGTCTAGAATGGTGTAGTGGGTTGCACACACCTACGGAGAAGAGAGGTCCACGGTTTGATTCCTGGTTTTGACATTAATTTTTCTTTTCACAATAGTATAATATTATAGTGTTTCATTTTATCAACGACTATAATCCCGAATGAGTTTAATAATTTTATTAATATAATAGGTTGGATTTATTGACTTTATTTTTAAAAGTATTTTGTTATCTTTCAAATCGAAAATCGGTTAACATATTTGATATTAATTTTTAGACTTTTTATTTTTTAAATTAAACATTACCGTTCACTTTTGACTTTTGGAGGTTACAATTATATTTCGTAATGCGAAAGCAATTAAGATTTGAAGTATAGCTAAATAAAACATTCTTCAATGTAGCTGGTAAGCAATTTGATTTTCTTGGTGGTCGAAAGAATATTACTGCTGAATGCTGGCTCCTTATAGGCTATGACAGCAACATTTGTCTCTAGAAATCGTGTCTTTTTCTCACGATGAGGTCCACGATTATAGAATTAACATTAATTTATATGGAAAGTGACTGTACTTCTTAGCAATGCCGACTCGGGTTGGGGGTGAAGGTAATGGTGTTTGTAATTGTGTTCGAGTCAGCGGGGTTCCACAACCCCTAGAAAAGCGGCTTATTATCTTCTTTTGAAGACCTTGTGTATACTATATATGGTCCCATACCGTCGTGGCAAAAATATTAACATTTCTACCTTTGATACAATAGTGGATATTACACCTGTTCTTTCACCCACAGAGCAGCAAGTGTCTCATTATTCAACCAACTCTGGGCGGACAGGTTCATACTCTGTTCAAAAATGCTTTTCCTTACAGCGTAAATTACATTGCATCTTTAAAAATTAATACACTTGTTTGTAACCATCATCTTATTCGTCTTCTTCTTCTTCAAGGTATGGGTCTGTTTGACCGTTCCGCTCCCCGATGCACAATAAGCTACAGGTCGTCCTTCCAATGTCGTTTTGGTCTTCCTACATCTCTTCGGCCTTGAGGTTTATAATGAAGCATCTGTTTTGATAAACGGTTATTTGGCTTTTTTTTGTACATGTTCAAACCAATTTTATTTAGAATATGCTATTTGCAAAGACAAGAGTCCGCATAAGCGTATTTTCATAGAGCATAATCATAAATTCTTATGGTTTATTAAACTATACTCTGTCCTAGGGTAGCACTGACCATGCTGTCAGTCGCAAACACCCTAGCTGAGTGAACGATTGAGATTAGGAAACCGGGTCTGAGACTTGGCCTTTAACGATCTGTGATAAAAATAAATTTGAGACAATAGAAATGAGATTTCTCAGATTAGTTGCAGGTGTATCACTAAGAGATCAAAAGAGAAGTCAAGATATCAGAGATGAACTACAAATATATAATATAAACGAGAGAATACACACAAATAAACGTAATTGGTTTGAACATATACAAAGAATGCCAAATAATCGTTTATCAAAACAGCTGCTTCATTATATGCCTCTAGGCCGAAGAAATGTAGGAAGACCAAAACGTCGTTGGAAAGACGACTTGCACCTGCAGCATATAGTGCACCGGGGAGCGGAACGGGTCAATAGGCCCATACCTTGAAGAAGAAGAAGATGATGATGAAGAAACTGGGAATCAATCCCTTTGTTTATTACATCTAGTTTGCACGTACGTAACTGTGCCCATCAGGCTGTGAATTGTTTGAGACCAGCCGGTCACCGCCCAGAACGCAGAATTTGCTCAAAATTCGAGCTTTGCGCGGTTTTGGTATTCGACAAAGGTTTTCCTTTCGAATTCAGACAGACGACACAAACTTATAAGAATGTAATTTTGTTAATTCTTTGTTATTCTAGCTCTGTTTCTGCTTCAATTCGCCTCTTCAGCTGGGGAATTTGCGACTGACAGCATGGTCTGTGCTACCCTAGGACAGAGTAGAGTTTGATAAACCATAAGCAATCGTATTTATTTCTGCATATTCTCTCGTTTACATTAGGGTTTATATATTTGTAATTCATCTCTGATATCTTGACTTCGCTTTTGATCTCTTATAGCAGGGGCGACCAAATTACGGCCCGCGGGCCGGATACGGCCCTCTATCACTTTCTATTCGGCCCCTGTAGCACTTTTAATAAGTAGAAATATGCTAAGGGTAGGCCTATAATATTAGTCTATCAGTAAAGGAACAAGAACTTGTTAAATATGTTATAACGACATAACAAGAAAAGTAGGAAATCAACACACGTTTAGCCCTATATTAATAATAATAATAATAATAATAATAATAATAGTAATAATAATAATAATAATTCATTTATATTTAACAGGTTTCGCAATATTTCACATCTTCCTGCGCTATATTAATCTACTGTCATTCACCACATCTCTGTCATTCCAATCTCCATCGTTCAATCCTCATGCTGCTCAAAACAATATCAACCCGTTATTTTTTATCCTCCTCTACTTCTTCTTCTACCAAGTGACACTCATTCTGGTATTCTTCTTGGGAATCTGTCTTCTGTCAATCTTTTTACATGACCATTGACCATATTATTTTAATTTTTGTTTTTTTTATGAAATTTACAATTGAAGTTTGAACAACAACAGTAATAGTAAAGGTAAAGTGATCCCACAACAGGCCTCAGGAGGCCCTTGGGGTAGTAGGAGGTAAAGGCTCCCACTTTTTCTAGACAATCGGCACTTTATGTCAGCCGGGTTGTCAGCCCTGGTGACGGCCGCCTTTACCCCAGAACAAGCGTCTGGTACTCATTTCAGTTAGAGGCTGAGTCGACCCCAGGGCCATAGTGCCGCCAGAGGGTTTGGGTCAGTTTAAAAATCCTGACCCCAACGGGACTTGATCCCTCGACCCTCCGGCTTGTAGCTCAGTGCCTTAACCACTACGCTACGGCGTGCCCTCACAGTAATAGTAATAATAATAATTAGTAATAATAATAATAACAGTAATCCACAATAGCTATAATAGCATCTTGGCCCGCACCACTTCATATTTCTTCAATTTGGCCCGCGTTACAAATAAGTTTGGGCGGCTCTGGAGATACACCTGCAACGGATCTCAGAAACCTCATTTCTATTGTCTCAATTTTATGTTCATCATGGATCGTTATATGCCAGGACTCAGACTCGTATGTTAACTATAAGCACCAATATTATAGAGCATAACTGGAAACTTGTGTATCTCTGAGTTGAGTACCCAGTGTTACATGTAACACTCCCGTCACACGTGGATGAAGGCACTCATCGGGTGTTACTAAATAGGCCTACTATAGACTGTGTTCTACTGGGTGTCCATAAACGATGAATGCACATTACATGTAAAATTAAACTAAATTATGAAACAAAAATAAAAGATAATTTCTCAAACTAAGCAAAACAAGACACTTTATTACAGTAGCCTATAGCCTATGGGTCTGGAACCTGGAAAGTACAACAAGCTGTTAGCAGTAGAAATGGATTTTTAGAGGCGATCAATATTTCAACAAGGGATAAGGTCAGAAACAGCACAATAAGGGAAATTATGCAAGTTGAAAAAAACATATTAGAAAAAATAGAATAAAAAAGTTTGAAATTGTATGGACACTTCATAAGAATGGAAGAAGAGAGAATACCAAAGAAGATCCTTATTTGCAAAGCTAATGGAAGAAGTGAAGAGGCAGACTTAGAGAACGTTGGATAGATGGAGTGAGGAGAAGTATGGAAGTTAGAGATTTGAGGGGAGAAGATGCTCTAGACAGGAACCTCTGGCGACAAATCACTTTGGGTTGAAGGAGAAACACTGTATTGTGGAATATTCATAATAAAATAATTTCAAACATATTCACACATGTGAAAGTTTTTTTAAACAATGTCAACATGCCTCTACATGCTCACGGTTTGTTGCTCGCAGGATTTCCAAGTGATCGTCCGCTTCCATCCATGTACGCTGTAGTATTTCAGGTGTAATGTACTCGGAGATCAATGATAACCTCTCCTCAGTCTTGTAGACGATGATATTCTTGATAAAGGTCCAGAGAAAGAAGTCGCACACTTCCTGACTCTTTAAGTTAATTCGTACGTTGGTAGATGCTCCTAGCATTCCAGTCTTTCATGAACGAGGGATGAGGAGGGCCAGAAGTAGCCTATATGTACTCCTGGCGCGACAGGCCTACAAGGCCCTTAGCCTACCAGCCGGCTGCTGGCCTCACATCCACATGTGTGAATCACAGAGGTAGATGATCAGCAGCCAGTGTAGGGGTGACATGTGGTTAGCATGTCGAGTCCCCCAGCCGTTATAGCTGGTTTCCTCAACCTGGAGCCGCTACTTATTGTAGCTACCCAATTGCCTCACGATGCTGGGTGGGCACCGGTCCCATACTGGCCGAAATACCATGAGAAAATTTCTTCCCCCATGGAGACTCGAACCAGCGCAAGTCCCGTAGCTCTGCGCCAAGGCTTCCTACCTTAACCGCTCGGCTACGGCGCGGGACAGCCTATATGTATAAAAATAATTTACCGGACTGAAGAGCAATATGCCTACTGCACTATGCAATGTAACACTTTGATCAGGTCTAATCTTCTTTAGTTCTCATCATCATCATCATCCAGGGATTATGCCTATTGGCTCGTTCCAGTTTCATGAAAGCTAGATTTGTTAAAATTGTTCAGAACATCTTTTGTGTGGGCGTACAACGTTTCTCCTTCCGTGCGGTTTATAATTTAGCAATAATTTTGGAAATCTTTCTTCTGGCATTCTATCAATATGTTCTTTCCAGTCGTTCATATAATTAATTATTCGGTCCGTTAGTTTGAAAATATTTAGTTCCTTTCTTAAGTCTTCATTTCTTTTCTTATCCAGCAGAGTATATCCTGCTATATTTCTTAAAAATCTCATATCAGCTGCTTCCAATCTTTGTTCTTGTCTTTTAGTGATCATCCAACATTCTCATCCATACATCAATGCAGGGACAGTCATTACTTTATAAAATTCTATTTGTGTTTATTTTCTTGTGTTTTTAAGGGTTCTTTTAATAGTGCCACTCGTTAGATTAAATTTATTTATTTTGTCATTAATATCTTCAATTTTAACATATGATAAATTGAAACCTAGATATTTAAAACTGTTCACCTGCTCTAAAATTTTATTATCAATTAAGTTACTATTTTTGCTCCTAAGTTATCATATCCTTTAAATGCTAAAATTTTAGTTTTATTCTTAGAAATTTTTAAATTGTAATTGACACTTATTTTTTCCAAATTAAAAATAGCTCTTTCTTTAGTTCTTATTTAATACAAAATCATCATCAACATCATGATCCTTTAGCTCCATTTAGGAGCATAGGATATGAGTAGAGCGAGGATTTTTATGAAATTTCATGTTTTAAACTATTGGTCAGAGAGCGCTGAGACTAAGTATCTTTACATTTTATGATATGTAGAATCAAATAAGACCTTCATATTTTTTCATATCTCATAATATTTTGGAAATATGTTCATATTTCTGTAAACATTTAATATTCCTTCATATTTTTCAACTTTCAATTTTTTAAGATAAAATTTCTACTAATTCGTTAGAAACATTTTTGGAGTGACTGTAGTTTTGAAATTTTTTGACAATGTAATATGGTAGACAGCGAAAATTCCTAAGTATCCCATCTGGAACAAGATAAATAGATTTGATAAAAGAAAATAATTGAAAAAAGGAGAGATGGAATGACCAAGTGGAGGCTTTTGTCCGAAACTACAGAAAAAGAACAGCGATTTCCTAATCTGTGACAAGAACATGAATAAGTAGAATAACAATGTTAGAATAATAACCACCTACTCTTTTTTTCTCAGGTAGAAACCTATTCCTTTTAGCTACCTAAGGACAGTCCTTATTTTATGAATGGATTACAGTATTTAAATGTAGGTAAGACTGCTGCTGCTGCTGCTGCTAAACTTGAAGCTGTGCTGTGAAATAAGGTCTTGCTCCACAGTTTATGAAATTTGTAAAGTTCTTGTAGGTAAAGCCAATATTATTCTCACTTACATCAAACAATCATATATGTAGTACATGATCGCTCCCATAACATCATATAATGTGGAGCATACTTTTTGATCGTACAAAATAATTCTGACAGACAGACGTTAAAAAATATTTAAAAAGCTCCTAACTGTGTATTACGAACAGAATTGATAATTTGATTATTCAAAGCACATGCATACATACTGTGATCGGACAAATTTCATGGAAAAACTAATGTTAAAATAATTCTAACTACATTTCACTATGTTCATACGTGTAATGTATAGGATTAAAAATAATTGTAATTGAAAAGAGATTTTTGAATTACTCCCTAGAATTATTTGTGGATTAATTTATTTTAACATCTTGTTTCTCCAAATATGACATATAGTACTTGGTCTACTGCATGGGCAGGACATGTGGCACGAATGGGGGAATGAAAGACGCGCATGGAAGCTTCTTGTAGGAAAACCAGAGGGAAAACGCCCAGTTGGTAGACCAAGAATGAAGTGGGAGAATAACATTAACCATGATTTGAGGGAAAGATTATAGAGGGGATGATTGGAAAACATTGGCTCAGAATAGGGATGTATGGAGAGCTTATGTCCGTGCGGCCATGAACCTACGGGTTCGATTGTGCCAGTAAGTTAGTTAGTTAGGACTTGGTCTACTTGTGTTCTGATTCATCCAATTTAATGTTATTGTGACATTTATATATACTGGAATTAATTATCTTTATGCAAGGTAAATAGAAGTCATCCAAACTGTACCTACTCTAAATTTTGTCATTTTGTCGGTGGTATATTCGATGGAAGCAAATTACAACGGTTACTATGGTTTGTTTTTTTTATTTATGTTAGGATTTCGTAATTAAATATCATTAGATAAATTAATTGATCGCGTTTTATATAAACCCAGTATTAATTTATTGAAATAAAATGTCAAACTACAGGCTTGGGAGGGCCTTGGGGTAGATGGATGTTGAGACTTCCACGTTTCTAGGCAATCTCCAAGGGATGTCCACTGTGTTCTTAGTCCTGCGTGACGGCCCCTTTGTCCCAGAACATGCGTCTGCTACTCATTTAAATTAAGAGCTGAGTAGACTGTAGGACTATGATGCCGCCAGAAGGTTTGGTCCAGCTAAAAACCTAACCCCATTGAGACTCAAACCCAGGACCTTCCAGCTTAGCGTGATTTCTCACACAATATACTTCAATGTGAGCCATTAAAATTGCTTCAAATCACGAACATGATATTTTATTGATAAGAATCATTAAAACCTCATAATGTTAAAAATTCCAAAATTTATTGTATTAAATGATATTTTATATTGAGTCAGAAGTAGTGAAAAATTAATTAAAAAGGAAATACAGCGAAACTCTTGATTTCTTGAGCTACAAAAAGGTCTTCTTGCCTCATTTGTGTGATTGTATGTATACCCATAAATTATACAGAGTTTGTGTATATAAATGTGTAAAAAGTTGAAAAAATAGTAGCTTCATAATATTTTTGTGTCCCGATTTCCATATTTTTCATATTTTGCTATTATGATTTCATATTTTAGTATAATTTTCTTCATATAATTCCTCGCTCTAGATATGAGTAAGAGCGTTCTACCGGACAGGATTACTGCGAACAGCCTTTCTTCATTCTAGGATTTTCCTTCTCTTCACCTCATAATACACGGTTCGCTTCCAGATACCACGTGGACGTTGGATACAAATACAAACAAGATACTAATTACACTGGTCAACATGATTTTTGTCTCATGAGTACCAATAGTTGTATTTAATGCAGTTTTTTTATCGTGTTTTCAAATAGGCCTATGTATTCGGAATTTCTCCATCACCCACAGTTTTTTATTTCAATTTCAATTAATGGATTTAAATAATTATTTGTTTAATAAACTTTTTTTCGTCCATTTGTCCATTGTATAATAAAACCAAATGAGCTAACCCAGGAGATTTCAGCTATGGAAAAGATATATCAAGGCAAATGGAATCCTAATATGCTGGCCGATTATTGTTGGACCATCAAGAGGGATGCTCCACAGGCGAAATATAGCAGAAAATCGTCATTCCTTACTTTCTAGGTGAGTCCGAATGTTCAAATATTGCGTAGTTACGAATGTAGAAGATATTAAGTGTTTGAAATTATTATAAATTCCTGTCTCTCGGAAACCTTGCATGATGGAGAAAACCCGATATCATATTTGAATTTAGGAGAAAAAATACTATCATAATCACATATTTTTCCTTCTGAGACAAAAAAAAAGTTTCTTTTTGTTGCTCAGTGTTATCTAGAACCATGCTGTTCTATGTTCATTGTTTAGAAATATTATAGGAGATGAGTCTCCGGTATGTAACGTCATTGTAAGAATAAGAGAGAAATTCGATATTTCGATTACTAATGACTAGAGATTTGACTAAGCTTCAACTATACAGTAGAGGTGATCCTGTTGTAAACAAGAGCAGGATTCACACTTACAAAGTATACTTCGGTGAAATGCAAAAATTGCGCACTGACTGTTCGGAATATTTGGAGTGAAAAATCCAATAATTAACTACCTTATATCGGGCGTGCGCTGCTACATCTAAATAAATTAAAATTGTTTTTTTGTTTTGTTGAATAAGTAAATAGAAAAAATAATTATAAATTTATATCGTAATTATTTTTACATAACCGGTGATGAATTTCTGACATTGCCCGGGAATCTACTTATCCCGAACTTCTTGGCATCAATGAGCTGAAAGACAAAAATTATTATTGTGAGGTATCCGTAAAAAGATGTCCCGCGCCGTAGCCGAGTGGTTAAGGCAAGAAGCCTTGGCGCAGAGCTAAGGGCCTTGCACTGGTTCGAGTCCCCTTGGGGGAAGAAATTTTCTCATGGGATTTCGGTCAGTAGGCCCCTTTTGGGCCGGTGCCCACTCAGCATCGTGAGGTATTTGTGTAGCTACAATAAGTAGCGTCTCCAGGTTGAGATGACCAGCTATAACGGCTGGGGGACCCGACAAGCTGGCCACATGTCACCCCTACACTGGTTAGATCTTCTACCTCTGTGATTAACACATGTGGATGTGAAGCCAGCAGCCGGCTGGTAGACCAAGGACCTTCTAGACATGTCGCGCTTGGAGTTTTTTTATCCGTAAAAGATAGGCATATTCTGTCGCGGACTTTTTTGTAGATTTTTTTAGATATCCAATTCTTTGTAGGCCTACATTACTTAGGCTATGTGTAGGCTATATGTTACGGTTTAGAAGGTATAAGCCATTTACGTGTCCAAGAAGCTACTTTTTCTTAGTGCACTGATGCACTATTTTTAGCTCCGGCCGTAGAGTACGTACGGTAATATGTTATATAGCCTATGTTAATTGTCCCAGAAAATTCTCAAAATGATGGGGGAAAAAATAAATAAATCATTCAAATCAGTCAAGTAATTTTTTGAGTCCTTAAAGGACAGACTCTCACTAATGTTTGTATATAAAGACATAAGTGGTTATTCTAAACTGTTGCTGTAATTAGACGGTACAGAAAACTATTTTAATTCCCTTCCTCTGACGTCATGTACACTTAGCAACAAAAAGAATGGGCCAACTCTTGATCTCGAATATTTTAAGTTCTAACGCGCGATTCACACGAGTAAACTAATTGCACAGTAGAGCTGCAATATATTTCCCTTCTTCATTTGAAGAGCATTCCTTCATACACAATTAACCAGCGTACACTTAGCTCAGAGGTTAATGGCTTGATTAGTATGCAAGAGGTCATAGGTTCGATTTCTGATGAGGTTAAATCTTTAATTGTTAAAATGCTTTATATTTTACTCTGTCCATTCTTAAAGAAAAAACGTACGCCTACTAACTATTTGGAAGTATTACTATTTATTTGTATTATTATTATTATTATTATTATTATTATTATTATTTATTTATTTATTTATTTATTTATAAACAGGTTTACAATGTATTAAAACATCTCCCTGTGCTCATTTTTTTAAATTTTTATATTCTTTCTCTATTGTTCTCTATCTTCACATTCCAATTGTTTGAGACCTACCTCCCCCATACCTCTTCTTACGTCATCCTTCCAGTTAAATCTAGGTGGATCTCTCTTTTCTTTCCCAGGTGGAATCCAGTCCAAAGCTTGTCTAGGTAATCTTTTCTTTGGCATCCTACGTGTATGACCATACCACTCTAGTCTGTATCTCACAAAATGTAATATTGAATTTTGGACTTTCATTTGTTGTCTGATGATTGTATTTCTGATTTTTTCCAATTTAGAATGTCTAGTTGAGCGTCTAAAACAATCCGTTTAAGTAGACGTACGCTTCAAACTCAAATTTTTATTCAACTGCCAAGTTTCTGCACCATATATTAGCGTTCTTCGAATTATGGATTTATAAATGTCTAATTTGGTATCCATTCATATGTTCTTATCCCACAAAACTAGGTTTAACATTGTTATTACTGATCTGCCTTTTTGAATTCTATATTTTATGTAATTTTCTTGGGTACATTTTCAGTTAATTTTGATCCCTAGCTAATAACATTCTTCACATCCTTTGATACATCTGATTATTATTATTATTATTATTATTATCAGTATTATTAATATTATTGTTATTATTATTATTATTAATAATATAGATTATGGACAATAATAATAATATTAGTATTTTTTTATTATTGTCCATCATCTTTGGGCTATTATTATGCTGGACTTGACGTAGGCCTATACAAACTAAATATCTTAATTGAAGGGTGAAACTTTTCCCTCGCTAATAAGTAATAAGTAAATAAACACATAAATATATGAAACTATATTATATTTTATTACATACATTTATAACATTATTATGTTAAAAGATTCCGGGCTATGTGGTCATGGTCTATAACTGGTGGAGAAACGTCTGGAAGAAACACCAGTTATAGACCACTGCCGCATAGCCCGGAATCTTTTAACGTCATGATTACCAGCCGTAAAATCCTGCATTCTACAATTATAGCATTATTATTAAAACGTGGTACTGCACACACAATTAAATTTATACCGGTAGCTAAATAGTGTTATAGAGTTTACGAAGGCATGAATATTACTTAATATAGTGGAAAATGGACGTAGATTACGTGTCAGAAATTAAAAGTTTTGGGATGTCTTTTGCGAAAATACAAATGAATAAAAAAATCTAAGGATTCGAACCCTGGCTTTCATACATATTTCATCAACTTGTAAGTGGTTTAACGATCTACACTACTCGAAGGTCGACTACCAGTTGTCTAAATAGGCCTACTTGTTGTCTTGCACTTTTACACTATGAACGAGTGTTAAACTTTATTTGAAATGTCGAATTTGAGTAATATTTTGCATTTGTCGAGCACTCGTAAATATCTAGAAACATGTCTCCTTCACTGTTCTTTAACTATTAAAGCGATTAAAACCAAATACAGCGTATTTAAAACATTTAACAGTGCGTTACCTCGTGAACCACGGATTTAGCATTTCGAGCATGCGCAGTGGGCAATAACAGGGACTCTGCTTTTGAAGCGGCTCATTCTTTTTGTTGCTAAGTGTACAATGTTCGAATCAACCGTACACTGATGTCGTTATTACGAAGGAATCGTTTCATATCTACCGACATTAGTAATCAAAATATCGAATTCCTATTTTATTTTCACAATGCTCGTAGACATGGGGCATGGGACATTCATCTTAAAATGTACTTGGAATAGCATGGTCCTGGAGTCTAGGATCTAGATCATCAATGTGCTGCGTAATAGTAACAAATGTTTGCGCACAATGTTTATCATTTGTTACTTGCGAAAGTGCTCAGACTAGAAGATATGCCACTCTTACAGAATAAAGCTGTAATTCTGAAGACATTAAGTTTAAGAATCATGGTTACAGAAACTTTTTTTTTTCTGTAAACGTTTGAAATTTTTTCAGACCACTCTGTACGATTGAGCCTTGATACTGGTTACTAAATAATGTATGTAAGTTTCTCACTAATTAGACAGGAATCCGTCGCTTACAGCGGTCTTAGATTTATCTTACACACCCCTTCCGCCTACAACGCGTGCCTACATACTTGGGGGGATTTACCGAATCTGCCGTGTCATAAACTTTTCATATTTGATAAACATCTAGTTACACAATAGCGATTCTATAGATGGCTTATCGAAATATTTTCAGTCTTTGTAGACATCTTACCGACTAAATACAAGCCGTCAGACTGTGGACCGGACTACAGTTACCTATTGGCAATACACTCATGTTTCGGGTTTGGCTGCTTAGCCATAACGTATGTAGATGTACACGCTTCTTTAGATGCGGTCTTCACATAACCTATTCTGATTCCACACCCAGTCGAATTATTCTAACAATCTGGCTTCAGACTTCTTTATTCACTCGTTAAGAGTATGTATGTCCGAAATGCCAAATCTTGATAACGTTAATTACCCCCCCCCCAATGTCTCCAGGTTGACAAGGCAGCACGCTACCTCGATACCACAGCGGTGGACGTATTTCCAATAAAGATGTTATTATTCTACTAAGTTATTATTTATTATTTTGAAAACACCATCGCGCAAAAAATAATGTACAATGCACCTTTGTGAAGTGTTTTACAGAATCTCTGAAATTAAAAACCTCGCTATCGCTATGTTTTTAATTTTTTTTTAAATCTGTAAAAATCACTTCCCGACCTTGCATCGTTGTTTTTACTGTTATTATTGCTCTCAGAAATTGAGTCTAGCGTCCCGGAGGATTATATTTTCTTTGATAGTTTTTATTTCATTTATGAAAACATTTCCCCCATAAAGTATCAGTGTTTCCAATACCACCCTAACAAATTCATTCTTTGTACGTCTTAAGGGAGAAAATTAAAATTTGAAAGGCTTCTGAATGACTCTTTTTAAGCTGTAAAATACAGGCCTATTATTGAAAGACTTAATTTTCATATCCAAAAAGTCAGATGCGTTATTATTCATAATTAGCATATATATATATATATATATATATATATATATATATATATATATAGCAGGAAATCCATAAGCCTACTATATTAACTTACTGGTATCTACTGTTATATATAAAATCGCAGTAAAACATAATCCTGGATATGGGATATTAATTCCACACGTATTACAGTACATTGACCTCGTCTAAAAGTTATAGGCTACACAAAAAAATTTGTGGCTAAATGTTTGAAAGAGGAACTATAAAAATTTTATAATTTGGCCAATGAACTATAAAATGTTATGTTAAAACCGATTTAAATATGAATATTTTAGCGGCGTTTTAAAGGCAAGAGGATGTGTAAGAAAGGACATACTGAAGTCATAAAAGTTTTGACAGTTTTCGGATTGTCGTTTACGACTGGTTAACTTAATCTTATTTGGAGGAAATATGGCAGCTCAGAAGTGTCTGAAGACTTTGTACTGCATGGCGGGTGGTATGACACATTGCTTCTCTGCAAATAAAGCCTCTTCTTCGGCTCTCGTAATTAAAGTAACCTCTTTTCAATACGTACAGAATGAAAAGAAAACATCACTTTTTATTGGTTTATTGATTCTCTTTTCCTACAACTCACAGCGGATTTTATGATTATCCCAAAACACAAATTTGAATTTTGTTTGTTACTGAAATGCTACATTTATTAAAAAAAAATTGTGTAGACATGGCCTATAATTTACAAACAAGCATATTTTTAAATAGGGCTCTGACATTGTATACTGTTCTGTAAATAAAATTGTAAAAACTGGTTAAAGAAATCGTGAGAATATAGACCTTAACTCTTATAGGGCCTATTTTTTAACATAAACACAAATGTAACAACAAATTTAAATTATTCATAGTTGGAATTACAGTCTATTCACTTGAAGAGTAACTTAAACAATAACTAACTAACTCACACACTGGCACTATCAAACCCCAAGCTCTCTTTACACCCCCATCCTGCATTGGTTAGGACTATTTAACGAATAAAATTAAGCTGTTTACTCACAAATCATTATTTAAATATAGTTATTTTAAAATATTTATATATTTAGTGTAAGCGGCGATGTTTTAAAACAAATTAGAAACGGTATGTTTCACTTGTTTATCACTGCAACCAGATCATATTGCCAAAGGATAGCAATATTGTAAGAATGCACCCTAGTGGAGGAAAAATGAAACACATCAAACTGTATAGCTATTAATTAATTTCTGGTGTGCTATGATGTAAACATGTCAATTATATTTTTCTGGAACCTTATTACCTGGAAAAAAATATGTTTGAGAAAGTGCAATGGTTTCTTTCTTTTCTTTTCTTTTTGATATAATCAATTGCTACAAATGTTTTTATATTATCTCCCGCAACCACGATAAGGTTACATTCGTGCACTATACATACAATCTGGTAGCCACATGTAGTCACTGCAGAATAATGCTATGACCTATTCAGAATGTTAAAAAGGAGGAGCTTGATTTTACAGTGATATAATTAAACTGATAAAATCGAGGTGAAAAACGACAGTGGATGGTTGTAAATAAAAAAAACATTGAAATGTGATTGGTCATTGACTCCCATTTGGGACATGAGTTAAATAGTCAACACAATTCGTTAAATTAACAATCGAAATTTGAGCGTTATACGACCGAAACGTTTTATCCAAATGAATCTTATTTCAGACGTAAGGTAATTTTATGTGGTGTAAATGTGTGACACGGGATAACGGCTTTATTATCCTTACGAAATAACTATACTCTTGATTATTACGTCTGAAAAATCCATCCATTGAGGCCAGATATGCATCTGCGAGCACTAGGTCCAGAGATGAATATTGTAATCCCTAGACCACATCGCTCTGAGATGGATGTGGCCTTTACTGAAGATACAGTAGAGTCTCAATTGTTCACCTTTAATTAAAATGTCTCGACACTGTCACATATGGCTTAATATTTACCAACTTTCATTTAAATGTGTGTATTTCAATGTCAAAGTATCAGAGGAAACTATTAAGGCTAGGATTACAAAACCATAAGCTGTATTCTCACAATTGTCACCCATATGCAAATTTTAAGTACGCCAAGGTTGCCCAATGTCTCCAATTTTATTTAACATATATATTCACGATGCAATAAATCAATGACAAAGGCAATTATTTACTTACTTACTCACTGGCACTATCGAACCCGTAGGTTCATGGCAGCACGGACATACGCTCTCCATACATCCCTATCCTGAGCTAATACTCTCCAATCATTCCCTGTATAATCTACTTCCCTCAAATCATAGTTAATGTTATATTTGAAGAGAAAAATTATACGCTCAGACCGGGACTTGAACCCGGGACCCTTGGTTCTCTAGACCAAGTGCTCTACCAACTGAGCTACCTGAGCAAGTACCGATCTAAACGCAAATCTCTCTCTATATACATTGTAATTCCCATCCACCAAATGCCGTACTGGCTGTAATGTATAATTCCCAAATATGTCTTCTTAATAAAGGAGCCGCCATTTGCAAGATAGAAGCATGGCTTCACAGCATTTGGTGGATGGGAATTACAATGTATATAGAGAGAGATTTGCGTTTAGATCGGTACTTGCTCAGGTAGCTCAGTTGGTAGAGCACTTGGTCTAGAGAACCAAGGGTCCCGGGTTCAAGTCCCGGTCTGAGCGTATAATTTTTCTCTTCAAATATGATTTATCCATCATTGAGATGTACGAAATCAATAATAAAAAAAATAGTTAATGTTATTCTCCCACCTCATTCTTGGTCTACCAACTGGGCGTTTTCCCTCTGGCTTTCCTACAAGTCTTTCATTCCCCATACGTGCAACATATCCTGCTCATCGCAGTCTACGAGACTTAACTGTTCTTATTATATCTGGTTTCCTATAAACACCATGTAGTTCATTATTATGTAGTCTTCTCCATTCACCTGTCTGTTCATCTCTCTTTGGTCCAAAAATTTTCCTAAGCACTTTATTCTCAAGTACTTGTAATCTTCTTTCCTCCCTTAAAGTAAGAGTCCATGTTTCGCGCCCATATAATATAACTGGTAGAATAATAGTATTATATATTTTCAGTTTAACGTTTTTTGAAAGGAGTTGGGACATCAAGAGTCTCTGAAATGCATAATAGCACGCATTTTCAGAATTGAGCCTATGTTTAATTTCTTTGTGCGTCTCATTCCTATTTGTGATTTGTTCCTAGGTATTTGAATTCAGCCACTTCCTCAAAATTTCCCTCATTTGTCATTAGCTGTCCATTTCCATAATAGGCTATAATGTTTTTCTACGTGTGACCATATATTTAGTTTTATTGATATTTACTTCCAGTCCTAATTTCTTAATGTTACTCAATAGTGTGTGCATATTGTCATTTAGTATCTCCTCGCTATCGGCCAATAGTACTACATCATCAGCATAAACTAACAGATTATTAATACCATTGAGTTGTAAGCCTTCCTCATTCTCTAAAGATTTATTGGCATGCACTAGTACAAAATTAAATAGTAGAGGAGATAGTGCATCTCCTTGTTTCAACCCACTGTGGACTTCAAAAGTGTCCGAAAACTTTTTGCCTGCTCTCACCCTACTCTTTGTGCCATTTAGACACATTCGTGTAAGTCTAACTAACTTTTTAGGGATTCAGAACTCCAGCAGGATACTATATAACTTCTCCCTCTTAATTGAATCATATGCTTTTTTTGAAGTCTATGTATAGTTGATGTACAGTACCATTATATTCCCATTTCTTTTCTAAAATCTGTATTATACTAAAAATCTGATCTGTTGTAGACCTGTTTCTTCTAAATCCGCATTGATGATCTCCTAGAAATGACAAAGGCAATTACGTTATAATTTTAAATTAGGGAAAATTGTTTTAAATTTTATTTTATTTGCTGACGACCAAGTAATCCTTGCACCTTCTGAACATGAATTACAAAGTTAAATATATCAATTACAAGAATTTGTTACATTATAATCTCTCTCTCTCTCTCTCTCTCTCTCTCTATATATATATATATATAGGCCTATATATGAACAAACAAAAAAAATAATGGCATTTGAAGGAAAAATTATATCCGATCAAAAATAGTTCTACGAAACAATAGATCAAGTAATATGTTTCAATTATTTAGGATGCTTATCATCATATGAAAAAGAGAAAGATATAGGTAATAATTTAAGAAAATTCCAGCACAGGCCTGTGTGTGACACAATTCAAACAATCTTGCTTAATAAAACCAGAAAAGGGACAGTGATGAGATTTTATAAAGTCTTTACTGTCCCGCTCCTAACATACGGAAGTGAAAACTGGACATTAAATAGATTTGGAAAAAAGAAAGATGGAAACGGCAAAAATGCGTTTCTTAAGGAGGATAGCAGGTCACACTTTAGGAGATCATATCCGCAATAACGACATTAGAAAACAATTGCAAATATATGAATTAACAAATAAATTGACAGGCAACAAATTAAAATGGTTTCAACATAGCCTATAAATCGAATGGAGACATCTCATCTATCAAAACAGGCTTTACAATATATTCTAAGGACGTCCCATGACCAGATGGTGGGATATACTTTGATCGGCACAGGCTTACAACCTAACCTTGAAGTTGAAGAAGAAGATGGAGGTGTAAACAAATCTCAACTAGAAATAAATTAAGGCTGTTATATAACCTGAGATTTATTTTGAGAATCTGGTGGCCAAAAACCATACCAAACGAGGAATTGTGGGGGAAATAGATCGCAAATGGAAATGGATTGGAAACACTCTTGTAAGAGAACCGGACAGTGTACCAAAGAGAGCACTGGAATGGAATTCACAGGGATTCCCAAGAAACAGAAGACAAAAAATTACATGGCGCAGCACTATAAGAAAAGTTGGAATGAAGTCAGGAATTTGGCATAAAAAAAACAGAGTCCGATGGCATGTTTTCATAAAGGTCCTATACTTCCAAGAGGATTGACAGGATCTACAACTTCTTTTCAATGCCACCCACTGCACTTTTAGTATTTCAAGTAACACGTTAAACAGACAGAAGACTTTATCGTGATCAAGCCTCAATTTCCGCACCACTTCGGAATCCACTTTACGAATGTAACATTTGTATTGTGTACAGAAAGGAGTGTAAATTATTGTATGTTTGTGTTTGTGTATGATGTAGGATGTGTGTGTGTGTGTGTGTGTGTGAGAGAGAGAGAGAGAGAGAGAGAGAGAGAGAGAGAGAGAGAGAGAGAGAGAGAGATGATTATGATGATGAAGAGAAAGGTAAACTTGAAATCTGGTAGCACCACATAGCTCTCTCCTCTCGAATAGTACCAATGGTATCGTCACCTTAACGTAACCATCCGACGCGACGGACGAATCACTATTAACAGTACCATAATGTCTTCTCAATATACTGTATGTGCTGCCGAAGGGTTTGGAATTTATTTATATATTTAATTTAACTTATTTATTTAGCCTGATGTAGTTAAAGCCGTGTAGCCCTCTCTTCCACTCACCAGGGCAAATAGGCCTATATGTTATATTTAAATACCAAAACATTCAATATCAATACATGCTAAACAATTAATTGTCTGGTGAAATTGAACAATATTGGAAAGTAATATCTAATAATACGATAAAATTAAATACAATTCAAATATATATAGATGCGATATTTACCCTGCAACAAATTATGGAAAAAAGGAGATAATTTAATCTCCCACTATACATACTATTTATAGATTATGAAAAGGCATATGATAATGTAAACCGAGATAAAATTTGGCAGATACTGCATGAAGAACATATACACTCGCATGTAATACGAGCCATACAAAGCTTATATCAAAATTCTAAAATCAAAATTAAATTACCAGATGGAGAAATAACAGAACACATAAACACAAGCAAAGGTGTTCGACAAGGATATGGACTATCTCCACTCTTATTTAATATAAATTATATATATTAACAGAATAGTGCAAGAATGGAAACAAACAGTAAATAGTGGAATTTCAATAACTAGGAATAAAATAATTCAAACAATATTATATGCTGATGATCAAATAATATTATCAGATTCCGAAGATAGCTTACAAATAGCAGCGTATCAATTATTCAAAATTGCCAGCAAATATAATATGAAAATTTCCACTTCAAAATCCAAAACAATGGCAATGTGTGGAAAAAACATACAACGGGTGAAAATTGAGATTGATGGAAAAATTATATAACAAGTGTCAGATTTCTCTTACTTAGGAAGTGTATTTGCAGAGTATAAGAGTGACATTGATTCAAAATTATAAAAATATAATAAAATGAATGGGGTAATACGAAGACATTCTGGTAAACAGATGAGGACAGAGACAAAACTAAGATTACATAACATCACATCAAAAGCTGCTCTAAAATACGGAAGTGAAATTTGGATTTTAAATAAAAGAAACTCTCATAAACTTCAAGTAAGCCAAATGCGCTTCTTACGATCATTGTTAGGAGTTAATAGACTGGATCACCAAAGGAATACTATTATCAGAGGAAAACTTGGAGTAACAAGTTTAAATGAAGATATACAAAGATACCAACAAGAATGGAAAAATCATCTGAGGAGAATGGCAAGAAATAGACTTCCAAAATTGGCATTCCAATATACGCCAACTGGACATAGGGACCAAGGAAGACTAAAACATCGGTGGAAAGATCAAGACGATCTTCGCTAGGTTTACCGTACAGGCCACATGGCCTAAAACGAATTTGTCCATGATGATGATGATGACAATTCAAATAAAAACTAATTAATGAATGTATACACAAAGGAATAGTAGTTCAAATCTACAATCTTTAAAAAAATAAAAAAATACAAAGAATATAATAAACTGTAATGAATTAATCAATCGCTTATATATAAGACATTAGATGAAAATACTGATAAATCTTAATCCTTTTTTTATTAAATAATGAAAAACGAATTATTAATTCTTAAAAAGTAATATTAGTGAGATGTTTCTGTTAATTTTATTTTGAATATATTTCTGAAATATGGTAAAGTTCGGCAATCTCTGATATCGGGTGGAAGAGAATTCCATGTTCTAGCAAGAGAAGCTGTAAAATATTTAAAGTATTAGGTAGTGTGATGAGGAGGGATATAAAGGACAATGTGCTGATGGGATCGGGTATCTAATTTATGTGTATGTGAATTTAACCTAGAAACCTGGTGCACAACCAAAGAATTAAAAATTGAACACCGCCGTGCCACCTAGCCCCAAGATTGAAAATTTTATAATTAAATTTTCCAATCCCGATTAGTATTGATCCCAGGCCTCTACCAATCTGGAAGCATGCATGCTACAACCTACAAAATAATATGCAACTGAAAATATAGACAACTCTCTTTAACTTTAAAGGAAACGTGTCGTGTACTCATCTTAAAGATCTCTTCTCGGGCATTATGTTGTTAAAGCTGAAGAACATAAAAAAGTAGTAGTTTTAACTACAAAAATGAGTGTTTGTTCGGGTAAGCTTCTATTACTTTAGAAGAGGCGGTTGTAATTTGCCAGCCGGTTCAAGATGAAGGATGAGACGCGAATGATCACAAGACTCTTCAACCGCAAGACAAACACAAGGTACGGATAATGCACCATTCTCATCCACTCTTCTCTTCTTCGATGAAAGATAACACGATTCTACTAAATTCCTTAACTTCAGTTTATTGCGGAAACAGCTATCGCATTAAAAATATGCACTATTGTATTATAGACATATCAAGGAATTGTCGTAAGTCACGAATGATTTCCAAATCAACGATAAATTCACAGCACATATCACTTCGTGACTCGTGAATTTATCAACAGGATTTGGAAATAAAGAGTGGCATTTGTTAAAACTATTTAACGATTAAAATTAAGCTGTTTATTCAAAAATCATTATTTAAATAGGGCCTATAGTTATTTTAAAATATTTATATAGCCTACTTTAATGTTAACGGCGATGTTTGAAAATAAATCAGAAATGTTTCATTTGTTTATTCACTGCAACTAGATCATATTATTTATTGCCAAATAGGATCACAATATTGTGAGAATGCACCCTAGTGGAGAAAAATGAAAGACATCAAACTGTATATTATCATAAACATTATAGGTTATTAATTTACTTTTTTTAGTAAACAACTCGGTAAAATCATTATTTAAAAACGCAATTATTGTACACACAATTATCAAATATGTATTTTGAAGAAATCTCTTCATTATTTGCCATATAAAATGTATTTGTTCCAGAGTCAGTCACTGCAAAATAATGCTCTGACCTGTTCAATATATTAAAAAAGGTGAAGCTTTCTTTATCACAAAAACAGAAGCTGCTAAAGAGAATTCGAGGTGAAACACGACTGTCATTGGTTGTAAAACAAAATTCATTGAAACATGATTGGTCATTGACTCCCATTTGGGGCATGAGTTAAATACTCATTAATATAATATATATATATATATATATTATTATATTATTATTATATTATTATTATATTATATATATTTATATTATATTATATTATATTATTATATATATTATATTATATTATATTATATTATATTATATTATATTATATTATATTATATTATATTATATTATATTATATTATATTATATTATATTATATTATATTATATTATATTATATTATATTTGATATATTATATTATATCTATTATATTATATTATATTATATTATATTATATTATATTATATATATATATTATATTTACTATGGATGGATGGATATTATATTAGGCCCCTATATTATATTATATTATATTATATTATATTATATTATATTATATTATATTATATTATATTATATTATATTATATTATATTATATTACATTATATTATATTATATTATATTACATCATATTACATCATATTCAATGCTTACACAACTTTTTTGCCTAAAGTTTTATTTCCTTCTCTACTTGTCTTATCCATCCACTACATGTTCCCCAGTCCTCTTGTTCTCATTCCAGTTTTTGTTTCTTGCATCCATGAGTTTCGTGTCTTCCTTTCTTTCTTCTTCCAGGTGGTCACCATTCCAATTTTTTTCTGGGTAACCTTTGTTCTTGCATTTGTTGTATACTTCAAGTCCATAGGCCTACCAGTTTAATCGCTTATATCTAATATAATCAACTATTGAATATTTAATTTTTTTCTCGTATGATTTTACATCTTATTTTTACAATTTTGAACATCGTGCTGTTGTTCTGAAGAAATTCATTTCTCTCGACATAAGTTTTGTTATAAGTTTTTTGTTGAATTTCCATACTTCAGGTATATATCCTACGTGAAAATTATTAATTATGAATAGTGTTATTAACAATTTTTATTATTATGATTAATAGGGGGGTTCTCGGATACCAAGTTACATACGAAGAAGAAAAAGATTTTAGTAAAAAAATTATAAAATTTAACAGAGTAACAGGAATTATAAATAATATTTTCAAGCCAAACACAGTACAGCAACACACACGAACTAGAATTTATAAAACTCTGGCCAGATCCATATTATGTTAAGGTAGTGAGGCCTGGACAATTCGCAGTATAGATGAACAAAGACTAACTGCGGCAGAAATGAAATTTATGAGACGTACTGCAGGCTACTCAAGAACAGACCATAAAAGGAATTCTGAGATTCTCAAAGAATTACAAACAGAATCAGTCATGGAATATGTACAAAAATACAGAAACAACTGGAAATCTCACGTAAGAAGAATGAGCAGAACAAGAATACCACGTCAGATCTTAAATTACCAGCCACCAGGCAAGAGATCTTTGGGCAGACCCTTCAAACGTTGGATTGAGACCGTAACAGATCACTAGGTCTATCACATGAAAGGAAGAAGAAGAAGATGATGATTAATAGGACCTAGTAGTAGTGTCCGCCGCGGTGGACTACTGGCTATGTTCCTTGCCTCTGGTTCCGAGGGTCGCGGGTTCAAACCCGGTCGGGATGGATGGATTTTTAGGATTGAAAAATCCATGGGGTAAATCCTCCGGGAGGGACTTTAAGACAGATTCCTGGATCTGAAGATTTCCAGGCTCGTAAAATAACCGTACACCTGAATAAAGAGGCCTCTAAGCATAATTTACCAACCTTCTTCTACTAGATGTCTCTTTGGATCGATATGTTAGCCGCATACCATTCATGACATCTTTAGGGAAATAAGCGTAACTAAATTAACTTGGACTAGTAACTCCTAACAAAGGAGATACTAAGACCCACATTAGGTTGTTACACCATTGTTGATGTAGTAGTGGTGGCGGTGATGGTGGTATAACCTACACTAAATGTGTTTTCCATTGTAATATCGGCCTAGAAGGCCCTTAACCAATTAACCCTTAAATTCGTAATGTATCCTTTTGGATACATCAGTTGGTTCAATTAATTTAATATTTTAAATAAATCAGAAGAAAACGAACAAAAATAAACCACTTAAATATGTGTCTAATTATACAATATACCTAATAATGACAGTTATACAAGATTCCGTTTTCACTGCGGTCCGCCACATTCAAATAACTAACAGAAGAAATTTGTGTTTTGCCAATTTAAGGGTTAACCGACTGTCGATCTCACATCCAAATGTGTCATTTAACAGTTGGACGACAACCGCGCCTTGGAGCACAACTACGAGGCATGCGCTATAGGCTAAGGCAATTTTATTCCCCAAGGGGAAGTAGTTTTCTTATGAAATTTCTGCTTTTGTGGGACCCGTGCCCACCTATGCACTATAAAGAATATGTAGAGTCTACAGGCCTACTTAAATGAATTAAGCAGGTCTAGGTTGAGAAAACAAGCTATAACTCCTGATGACCCGATACGCGACACGGCACTCTTATAATGGCTTGATGATCGCCCATCATCATCATATATGGCATGACAGCCCATTTTGGGCCCCTAGCCTTCCTCAGAATGTCCTTCCAGACTTCTCTATTTGCTGTTAAAATCTTCCAATTTCTAATTTTACTAATTCTAATATCCTGAAAGATATCATCCTCGCATCTTAATTTTGGTCTTCTAACTTTTCTAGTTTGTATTGTTGTGCCATATAGATGATCGTCCACTGTTGTAAATGACACATGTGGATGTGAGGTCAGCAGCTGGATAGTAAGTCAAGGTCCTTCTACAGCTGTCGCGCCATGGAGTATTAGCATATATATTTGTTTTCATTTTCTTAGAAAGAATAATTACTAATCAATAATTACTATCTCCAAGAAATAAACTAGTAATAAAAATATTAATAAAAGAACTAGTCGGCCGCGGTGGACTAGTGGTTATGCTCCTTGCCTCTGGTCCCGAGGGTACCGGGTTCAAACCCGGCCGGGGTCGATGGATTTTTTTAGGATGAAAAAATCCAAGGAGCAAAGTCCTCCGGGAGGGACTTTAAGCCGTGGGTCCCGAGTCTGAATATTTTCAGTCTCGTAAAACATCCTTAAGCCTGAATGAAAATGCCTCTAAGCAAGATTTACCGAATTTTCCCGTCCTAGTACTACCTTGGTTTCCTAGATGTCAATATGAGGCGGAATGCTGACCACGGACCACTCAAATGACATCTATACGAAAACAAGTGTAACTAAATAGTATGGTTCAAATTCTTCCCTGCAGGGGAGAGCGCCTAAATCTCTGTTAAGGGAAACATGGCTTACAAGACAAGAATAAAGGAACTATATTTATTTTCAAGTATTTTTTTTAATTGTTACTATTATTATATCCTCTTTGTTGGTCTAGGAGTTAAGTTCCTTACCTCTAGTCCCGAAGTTGGCTTTTTCGAACTCCGCTGGAGTTGATGATTTTTTTAGGATGAAAAAATCCATTGAACAATCCTCCAGGAGAGATTTTAAACCGTGGGTGCTGTAAAAGAACAATAAGCCTAAAATAGAGCCTTTGAGCAAAATTTAATCAGCATTTCCCATTCAATTGTCCCTCGCAGTAGCCTAGCATTTTATTAAGGCATCAAGTCTTGGGCAGAGCTAATGAACTTTCGCAGGTACGGGCCTCCACACGGGGAAGATATTATCACTGAATTTTGGCAGGCATGAGACCGTGCTTACGCAGAATCCTGAAGAATTTTCATCATCATCATCATCATCCGGTATCATGGCAGCTGCCGCCGTCTTCCGGAAACCAAACGCCATTCCTCTCTGTCCATCCATTGATCTTCCTCCAATCCTCTGATATTCATAGCTGCTTGTACCACTTATATCCAAGTTTTCTTCGGTCTTTCTCTCTTCCTCCTTTCAATTGGGATCGATTCCATAACAATTTCAGGCAATCTTTGCTCTGGCATTCTTTTGACATGGTCATACCACTGCAATCTTTTCTTTTCTCTAATGTCTATGATGTCCGGCTCCTCTTGTTCACCCATACTTTCCCTTATTTCGTATTCTATCCATTCCAGATATTCCAGCTGATCTTCTTATAACATTCATTTCTGTACTTAAAATTCTTTTCATTTCCCTGATAGGAATTTGTCAGACTTCAGCACCATAAGTTAAAACGCTCTGAATTATGGTTTGATATATTTGTAATTTTGTATTTTTTGTAATATTTTTGCTCCACCAAACAGAGTTTAAAGCATTTTTTGCTTGTTTTGTTTGTGCGATTCTATTTTTAATTTCCACTGTGTTATCGCCTGAGTGGTCTAATGTTGTTCCTAGGTAAAGTGATCCCACTACAGGCCTCAGGAGGCCCTTGGGGTAGTAGGAGGTTAAGGCTCCCACTTTTTCTTGACAATCGGCACTTGATGTCAGCCGGGTTGTCAGCCCTGCGTGACGGCCGCCTTTACCCCAGAACAAGCGTCTGGTACTCATTTCTGTTAGAGGCTGAGTCGACCCCAGGGCCATAGTGCCGCCAGAAGGTTTGGGTCAGTTTAAAAATCCTGACCCCACCGGGACTCGAACCCTCGACCTTCCGGCTTGTAGCGCAGTGCCTTAACCACTAGGCTACGGCGTGCCCCCTAATGTTGTTCCTAAATAAGTTAATTCAATGCTAGGTTTTAGTTATTCACCATTGTTGAAATTTAAATTTTCCATTTCTTCTCGTATGGCCTGAAGAATTTTGGTAGTTATAATGCATAGATATACCTGTCTGAGAAAACCAGCTATAACGGCCGACCTACTGACCAGTTCTCATCCTTCTACGGCTGAATGATCGTCCATCTCTGTGGTTAATACATTTAATGTGAGGCCAGCACCCGGTATGTTGGCCAAAGGCTTCTGGGCCTGTCACGACATGGAGTTTGAACTCCCATCCAAATAACACCTTAGTTCGCTATTAGGTGTCTCTTTTAGACGATGAGTTAACCACTTTTCACTCACTGACATATGTAGGGAAATACGCGTAACTAAATTAGCTAGATTAAGTAACCCCCGCAAAAAGCTCCCTTGTCTCTCGTAAGGATATATTCGTATATACATTATTATTATTATTATTATTATTTTTATTATTATTATTATTCCATCCATAGTAATTCTGCCCGAAGGCAGGTCCTTCAATGCAATCATAGCATTTTCACGCTATGCTTGCAGCTTTACTAAGGAATTGTAAGTGTGGTAGTTTTCCGTTGCTTTCCACACCGGTGAAGGATGATGATGATGATAATAAGGATGATGATGATGGCCATATGATTTCGGGGACCGTTTGGGCCTTAAAATTTTCCTGACATTTGTCTTATAGGTGAGGAAAAACCCCGATAAAAATCTCACCCAGAAAAACTGTCCCGGATCGAACCCGGGCCCGCTGTGTGACAAGGCAGCACGCTACTTCGAGACCACAGCGGTTGACAATATAATATTAGTATTAATAATATTAATATCAATAATATTAATGAGAATAACAATAATAATAGGCCCCTATATACTATTAATCAAATAATAATAATAATAATAATAATAATAATAATAATAAACATTTCCAAAATTATTGCTAAATTGTAAACCGCACGGAAGGAGAAATGTTGGACGCCCACACAGAAGATGGTCTGAACAATTTTAACGAGCCAACAGGCTTAACCCCTGGACGATGATGATGATAATAATAATAATAATAATAATAATAATAATAATAATAATAACAAATATATATCATCAACTCGTTCCAACGCAGGGTCGAGTCGAGGGATGAGATGAGATGAAGCCCTATATTTCTAGAGGTCTGTGAAAAACAAGGGTGCCGGCCGACCACGCCTGACGCACCATCACAGAGCAGATGAACGAAATGAAACGAAATTGATGAGATGAGTATGGAGAAATGGTGGAATGACATTGTGGCAGGAAAAATGTGAGAAAACCCCGAGAAAAACCTACCCAAGCTCCGTTTCGTCCACCACGAAACCCACATGGAGTGACTGAGACTCGATCTCGGGACCGCAACGATGAAGGGCGAGCGTCTAATCGCATGCGCAACGGAACCCCAAAATTGTAATAATAATAATAATAATAATAATAATAATAATAATAATAATAATAGTCCCGCTCCGTAGCCGAGTGGTTAAGGTAGGAAGTCTTGGTGCAGAGCTACGGGACTTGCGCTGGTTCGAGTCTCCATGGGGGAAGAAATTTTCTCATGGTATTTCGGCCAGTATGGGACCGGTGCCCACCCAGCATCGTGAGGCAATTGGGTAGCTACAATAAGTAGCGGCTCCAGGTTGAGGAACCAGCTATAACGGCTGGGGGACTCGACATGCTAACCACATGTCACCCCTACACTGGGCTGTTGATCATCTACCTCTGTGATTGACACATGTGGATGTGAAGGGCCAGCAGCCGGCTGGTAAAAGGGCAATCGCTGAAAAGTGGAAAGACCCTCAATCGGAATCGGAATAATAATAATATAATAACAATAATAATAATTCTCAACAACTCTAATAGGGTCAATGGCCCGCGCCACCTCGATGTGTCTTATTTTTGGCCCGTGATACAAATAAGATTAGGGGACTCTGCTCTAAACGAAATTCTTTCTATCAAATTTTAAAGAAACTCGTTTTATGAGGTATTTCCGTTGGGTTAAATACATTTAAATTCTTGAACAGTAAACTATTATTTATAGCATGCCACAAATATTTAAAACTGACACTATAAAAATATGACTTGCCAATCACTGTTATTCTCGGAGCTATTCATTCATCTGTATCACAGATGGTTATCTTTGGACACGGGCCCTTACAACGTGCTCTAAAGACTATATCCGTGATTATTGCGAAGCATGCTACTTCCGCATCATCACAAGCAATTTTCTAGCATATGGAAATTGAAATAGTTCAATGACTCAAGTCAGAAGCGGTCAGTTTAGAGACAATTTTCTTAGCTTCTGTTTCTGCAACTATAATGTTCTTCGCTTAGCATCTGTCACCAAATTCCTGAACTACATTTTTTTTGCAACACCGTTCATCGCGATGATGGAAGTTCTATACATAATGACACCTTAATAGATTTCTTTATCCTGGATAGTGCCCCTTGCTCCATTCTCATGTAACTTAAAGTCATTATTTTTTTTTATTTCAAATTTGTTGTTCTTCAACGTTGAATTATAAAGAGGAAGGGTAAAGAAAACTCAGTAGCTAATGTTGCCTTAAGATATTGCATGGCAGATGGCATAAAAACGTTCAACAACGAAAGGGGAAACAATAAATTCAACCAAATTATGATTGTTCTTGTCTTATATCACAATTACACACTGTTCGCTTCACATTTTTCACTGCGGTTTCAACATTGTAATTTTAATTCTAAGGATGAAATGTCATTAATTTTAGCTTGATGTGTGGGCCTGCCTAAGAACGATGTAAATAGTAATAAAGTTCCAAATGGGGTAGACCTGAGGCACACATCACACTCCAGTGAACATTATCAGGATTGAGTTATTAACAAACTTCACGCGAAACAAATGTTTAATTTTTTAGAATAATTTGCCTTCATCCAAATTACCACGGTTCGTATTTTGATCACCTATAAATATTTGAATAAAATTGTCGATAAAATACCATAATACGACCTAAAAATTAAAAAAAAGTATCTGAAATACTTAAATATATTTAAAAATCTACTGGCACGATAGACCTAGAAGGCCCTTAGCCTACCAGCCGGCTGCTGGCCTCACATCCACATGTGTCAATCACAGAGGTAGATGATCAGCCTGTGTAGGGGTGACATGTGGTTAGCATGTCGAGTCCCCTACCCGTTATAGCTGGTTTTCTCAACCTGGAGCCGCTACTTATTGTAGCTGCCGAAATACCATGAGAAAATGTCTTCCCGCATGGAGACTCGAACCAACGCCAACGGAAGTCCCGTAGCTATGCGCGAAGGCTTCCTGCCTTAACCACCCCGCTATGGCGCGGGACTTAAATATATTTACTTACTTACTTATTATTACGTATTTGCTTTGTCCATTTTCTCTAATATAATACAACGATTTGAAAACAATTGAATTTTTAATTCATAAAAACAAAATATCTGAATACGGTCAGTTTTTTTTTCGCACAAAGGCAATCCAACCAGACTATTACATTAATTTTAATACTATAAGGGCACGTGGCCTAAAACGGATATGTTCATCATGATGATCTAAATTTAATTGGTGGAAAATAACACAGTGAGAACACCTACTTACACATTATGCTAAAATAATTCATTTTAATTTTTAATTTAATCTTTTTTTAGATATGATGTCCCTTAAAACTAACAAAAAATATCGAACTTTCAACGGATATTGTTTAGTAACGTCTTAGTCTGAGCTTTTGTAGCGAACCATTTAGGGTTATTGTAGGCCTATATTGCAACCTGTCATGATGTGCCGACTTTTCCAAGTTCTTGGCTTCTTCTTCTAGGCCTTTACTTAAGTGACATGATGCACTGTCGAAGTACCTTAGTCTAAATCTTATAATCAATAACGTGTTTTAATGCTAAAGAATTATTGCAAAAATTCTCTTTTTTTTCTATAGGCCTAAGCTTAAATAAACCACAAGTAGGCCTACAGTTTTAAATACTCGTACTATCGAGTGATTTGGTTCAAATGGTAGCCTTTGAGACTTAGTTATTCTTGAGTTTCCGGGATTAAACCGTGATGCCGACTATTCTGAGTTTTTTCATCAAGCAGATCCAAGTTTTAGATTTCATTGTCAGCAATTATTTCATCATTTCATAGGATCGTTAAAATTAAATAAATGAAAGTCTTCAGAAAACACACAGCACAAATTGAATCCTTCAGCCAACTTAATACACTTGAAGATTCTAGACACGATATGACGTTCCGTTCTTATTTATAGGGTATATTTATTTCTATTGCTTCCAGGCTTCTTTCTTCACCTTGCCTTGGTGTCCAGTTCTCCAGTCCATATAGCCTATTGCTACACTCCAAACAAAACACTGCACTAGGTCTAATCTCTTCTTTAATTACACTGGTCGACATGATTTTTTGTCTCGTGAGTACCAATAGTTGTACTTAATGCAGTTTTTTATCGTGTTTTCAAATATGTATTCGGAATTTCTCCATCACCAACAGTTTTTTATTTCAATTTAAATTAATGGATTTAAATAATTATTTTTTTAATAACAAACATTAAAGGGATTACGTCAAAATCAAAACATACAGTGGTGTACCCTGACTTGCAATCTGCAATGAGACCAGTTCCACACTGCGAAGAACTGCCCATGCCAAAGCCTCCAGAACATGTGACATTAGATGAAGAGAGCTCAGATTCTGATGCAAGTAAGGAAGAAGAAGACACAGATTTTGGTGATACAACTTTTGAACAAAGGTGTTCATCTGAGCCTCATTTATTGACGAAAGAAGATCTTAACGATCTCATACGAAATTTAAAGTTACCAAAAAAAAAAAACAGCCTGAGTTTATGCTTTCCAATAATTCCCTGTATAATCTACTTCCCTCAAATCATAGTTAATGTTATTCTCCCACCTCATTCTTGGTCTACCAACTGGGCGTTTTCCCTCTGGTTTTCCTACAAGAAGCTTCCATGCAAATCTTTCATTCCCCATACGTGCAACATGTCCTGCCCATCGCAGTCTACGAGACTTAACTGTTCTTATTATATCCGGCTTCCTATGAAGACCATGTAGTTCATTGTTATGTAGTCTTCTCCATTCACCTGTCTGTTCATCTCTCTGTGGTCTAAAAATTTTCCTAAGTACTTTATTCTCAAATACTTGTAATGTCCTTTCCTCCCATGTTTCGCACCCATATAGGCCTAATATAACTGGTAGAATAAAACACCATCGCACAAAAAATAATGTAGGCTACAACGCACGTTTGTGAAGTGTTTTACAGAATCTCGGAAATTAAAAACCTTGCTATCGCTCGGGTTTTAAACATTTTTCCTCGATTCTGTAAAAACCACTTCCCAACCTCGCATCGTAATATAGTATTATTCAACACATTTAGGCAATTTAAGTGAATGAACATTGTAACAATTAGGCCTATGTGCCGAGTTGAACAGCCCGATGTAGGGGCACTGTTGTTGCAGTGATGTTAGGGATCGGGTGAGAGAATTCAGACAGAAATACTACACAGTTTCAAAACATACTACTTACAGAAGTACTATACATTTTTGAAAACATGCTTCTTAAGTTATTCAAAACAGTAAGACTAGATGTGGCAGTTTGGAGGTCAATGTTTCTAGATTTATGTATAGGATTTCTTCCCTGCTGTTGTACTAGCTACCCCACATGGTTTGTTTTCGTTCGTTCCCTTATCTACGTGGGTTTTCAGTTCAGCATGTAGATTATCATTATAGCTATTTAAAGCAATACTAAGACAGTTTGGTATATTTAATTTATACTATATGCTTTAAATACCCCTGAAAGTAGGCTATAATTGTTTCATACGGTCGGCTTGTGGTGGAATTCTAGTCCCGCTTTATGATATTAAAATGCATGCAATGAATTCCTTCGAGTTTACAGAAGAATGTATACAAGCTGAGAAGTAAAAATAGTGTTACGCAAATAAAATTTAACAAACAGCAGATGTGCTAGATGAAGAATGCCAGGAAATTCCGAATAAATTTTACAGCTGAGCGAACAAATTTTGATATCACGTAATTTCCTACTGCTTTTAGAATATTTTATTTCCAACACAAGGATAAATCCATTCATCATACCTAATTGTTCCGTAGTGCTTAAGCCTATGAAGACGATTTCCGTCTTTCATTCCATTGTCAGGTCTAAACTTTTTTGTTTGATATACTGTAGATCCTTAAAGATGATTTTATCACTTTATTCAATAGATAACACTGGTCAACATGATTTTTGTCTCATGAGTACCAATAGTTGTACTTAATGCAGTTTTTTATCGTGCTTTCAAATATGTATTCGGAATTTCTCCATCACCTAGGCTACAGTTTTTTTTATTTCAGTTTCAATTAATGGATTTAAATAATTATTTTTTTAATAAAAGTTTTTTCGTCCATTTGTCCATTGTAAAATAAAACGGGGAGCACTATCATCAGGAGATTTTAGCTTTGGAAAAGATATATCAAGGTAAATGGAATCCTAATAATGCCGGCCGATTATTGTTGGACCATTAAGAGGGAAGTTCCACAGGCGAAATATAGCAGAAAACCGTCATTTTCGTATTTTCTGGGTGAATCCGAATGTTCGAATATTGTGTAGTTACGAATATATAAAATATTGAAGTGTTTGAAATTATAATAAATGCCTGTCTCTCGGAAAGCTTGCGTGATGGAGAAAAACCGATATCATATTTAAATTCAGGAGAAAAAATACTATCAGAATCACATATGTTTATTTCTGAGACAAAAAAAAAACTATTTTTGTTGCTCAGTGTAATGCCACGAGTGATTTCCAAATTTATCTACAGAATCTAGAAATCAAGAGTGGCATTTGTTAGGACTATTTAACAAATAAAATTAAGCTGTTTACTCACAAATTGTTATTTGAATATAGTTATTTTAAAATATTTATATATTTAATGTAAACGGCGATGTAGCAATAATAAGACCAATCATATGTTATGGAGCTGAAACCTGGGTACTAAAAGAAGCAGATAAACTAAGACTATTAACGTTTGAGAGGAAAATATTTAGAAGAGTGCTAGGTCCAGTAAAGGAAAATGGAAATTGGAGGTTGAGAAGGAATGACGAATTTATACCTCAAGAATAATACAGAAAATATAGTTAGTTTCATCAAATCCAAAAGATTACAATGGTTTGGACATACACTAAGAATGCCAAAGGGAAGATTGCCGAATGATATTTTGAATTGGAAGCCACAAGGAACAAGACCAAGGGGAAGACCCAAGGATCGATGGGAAGATGACGTAATTGAAGATTTGAGAGAGATGGGGATTTTTGATTTGAAATCCACTGCACAAGATAGGAAGAAGTGGCGTAAACTGGTTGAGAAGGCCAAGACATTCCACTGGAAGTCGTAGAGCCTGACGAAGAAGAAGAAACGGCGATGTTTTAAAATAAATGAGTAACTATTGTTACGCTTCATTTGTTCATTACTGCAACCAGATCATATTAATTATTGCCAAAGGATCGCAATATTGTAAGAATGCACCATAGCGGAGAAATTTATAACCAACATTATAGGTTAGGCCTATATATTCATTTCTGATGTCCTATGATGTAAATATGTCAATTATATTTTTCTGGAACGCTAATTCCTGGGAAATAATACGTTGAAGAAAGTGCAAACAGTGATGTATTTTTTGTGGTATAATCAATTGCTACAAATGTTTTCATATTATATCCCGCAAGCACTATCTGGTTACATTCGTACACTATATATATATATATATATATATACAATCTGGTAGCCACATGCAGTCACTGCAAAATAATGCTATGACCTATTCAGAATGTTAAAAAGGAGGAGCTTGATTTTAGAGTGATAAAATTAAATTGATAAAATCGAGGTGAAAAACAACTGTAATTGGTTGTAAATCAAAAATCGTTGAAATGTGATTGGTCATTGATTCACATTTGAGGCACGAGTCAAATAGTCAAATTAAATAGGTAGGCCTATAGCTACAGGGGCACGCCGTAGCGTAGTGGTTAAGGCACTGAGCTACAAGCCGGAGGGTCGAGGGTTCAAGTCCCGTTGGGGTCAGAATTTTTAAATTGACCCAAACCCTCTGGCAGCACTATGGCCCTGGGGTCGACTCAGCCTCTAACGGAAATGAGTACCAGACGCTTGTTCTGTGGGTAAAGGCGGCCGTCACGCAGGGCTGACAACCCGGCTGACATAAAGTGCCGATTGTCTAGAAAAAGTGGTATCCTTAACCTCCAACTACCCCAAGGGCCTCCCTAGGCCTGTAGTGGGAGAACTTTTCCTTTTACTTTAGGCCTAGGCTATAGCACAACCCGTGCTCCAGATTCTTTCGAGGTAAGTTTACTCGAAAAGAGGTTAGGCCTACGTTAATTTATGTATGAAATATGGATTAATTGTTATTATTGTTGATTAAATTCTTGACCTGATAAAATTTAATCCAAGTTTCTATACTAATTCCGAGCTAAGTTCCAATTGTACCGTAAACAAACTTCCATAAGGTATTACTCCGCTGATTCCGTCTATTGGCGAACCGTGGTACTACTTTTAACCGCCATATAACTGAATTGAATATGGTAGAAACATCGTTCTTAAGTAACGTCGTAATTTGCCGTAAATAAGACGAATACAACATAAGATAGTACCACTAATTAGAAACTTCCATTTGTTATTTATTTAAGACAAACATTATATAAGGGTCTACCTAATTAGACGTTCATGATTTTTCCATGATGTCTATGGATAACCTTTATTTTCCTATACAATTTTATTATGAGCAGAATTTATTTTCCATGCTGACTCGCATGAAAATTCTGCTCTTATTTTCATCGTATACCTAATGTTTGTGGGATATTTTTTACTAAATTGTTTGAAAATATTCAAAATAATTTATTTTCGAATGCTTTGATTTTCAAAGTTTAAGAAATGATACAGAAATGTTGCCTTTTTGAAACAATTGAAATTCCAATGTATTCGAATGCGTAAGAATAAAACAATATTTATTTAAAGTATTAAATTGTAATTATATATTTAAGATTCTCCCATGTAACTTACGTAAACATGTGCTAGATAATACATATTTTTATTACTTTTATTTCCATTATTTCGATTGTTAGAGAGTGAACTATATTTTCTTACACGCTTAAAAGTAAAACTATTATTCGACCAATCAAAATGCAGTCATGAATCTGGTTTGTTTACATTACAACTGGAACTTGGCTCGGAACAGATATGACTGTGAATTTTGTCGTAATCATCAGGACAAAATTAGAAAGTCTCTGCTATAGCCTGGCTCAAAAAACACGCAATTTCATTATGGGAATTTCATTTTTGGACATACTGTAGACACAGAATTAATATATAGATTTTTTACGTGGTCAAGGATAGAGGAAAAAGAAAGTTAATTATATTCCAGTAATATTAAGAATTTTACCTGAGTTGGTGACAGATGTAGAATTTTTTTTTAATTTTATAATAAATAGGTTATACAACACTAAAAGCGCTAGATGATACAGAATAATGATAGATCTGTTAGGAATACGTCATTAGATGAGCGACCCCCCACGTTGTAAGAACTTCTGGAAGGGCGACTGTTATTTTCATTATGTATAAAAGCCTCACACAAAGGAACAGCTTAAAGCTGCGTGCGATTCATTGTAAAATGCAGACAGGTTTTACAATGAAATAGTAAAATGTTGCAATTTATTTGTACTAGGCCTGTAGTTAGTTTGAAACCATAAAATTTTGAACAATAAATCATTGGTTTCTTGCAAATGGTGAATGATCATCGTCATCATCTTAACTTCAAGGTTTAGGCAATTTGCTTGTTCCGAATTCATAATGATTCATTTAATCTCTTCCTAGGTCTTCCTACATCCCTTAATCCTTTTGGTTTATAATCATATGCTACTTTGGGCAATCTTCTTTCTTCCATTCTCTGAGCATGGTCTTCCCAGCCGACGCGGTGTTGTTGAATTCTATCATTTATTGAATATATTTCTAATTCTCTTCTTATTTCTTCATTTCTTATGTGGTCCAATTTTGTGCATCCTTTGGTCCTTCTTAGAAAAGTAATTTCTACACTTTGTATTCTACTCAAACTCCTCTTATTTGTAACCCAGGGTTCACAACCGTATAAAAGTATGTTAATGATAGGAGACCTGATTATTATTTATAATATAAGATAGGCCTACACTTGGATTGTCTTCTAACGATCTTATTTTATTGACTAACTCATGCCCCAAATGGGAGTCAATGACCAATCACGTTACAATTGTTTTTTATTTACAACCAATCACAGTCGTGTTTTGCCTAGAATTTCCAACTAAAGTTTATCATAATAAATAAAGCACCTCCTTTTTAACATTGTGAATAGGCCATAGCATTATTTTTCAGTGACTTACAAGAAATATGGCTACCAGATGGTATATATATAGTGCATAAATGTCAACACATACCGCATGCGGGAGTTAATATAAAAATATTTGTAGCAATTGATTGTACCACCAAAAAAGGAATTCACTGTTTGCCCTTCCTTAAATGTATTTTTTCCCAGAAAAATATAATTGTCATATTTACATCTTAGGACATCAGAAATGAATTAATATACAGATTGATGTGTTACATTTTTTCTCCACTAGAGTGCATTCTTACAATATTGCGTTCCTTTGACAATAAATGATATGATCTGGTTGCAGTGACGAACAAAAGAAGCAAATGAAGCGTACCAATCGTTTCTCGTTTGTTTTCAAACATCGCCGTTTACATTAAATATATAAATATTTTAAAATAACTATATTTAATAATGATTTGTGAGTAAACAGCTTAATTTTATTCGTTAAATAGTACTAACAAATGCCACTCTTAATTTCTAAATTCTTTCAATAAATTCACTTCTCACTTCGTTAGTCGTGAATTGATCGATAATTTGGAAATCACCGTGACATTACTTACGAAAATTTTCAACATACTAGTATTACCGTATTGGATTGTCTTTAATATCCTATAACTTAACAGCTGACCGCCCGGCGTTGCCCGAGCATTAATTCATCGCAATCTTATTGTCTCCAATCAGCTTAGCGACATCGATATGAACTCGAAACTAGTCGTAATTTGATTAATGTTTACATTTAATTTTTCACTCCTTCACACTTTCCCCATGTAGATGGTGGGAGATACTGGTATTGGGATCCACTATTTATCTCAGCGACTTCAAACTCTAGAGATACGACATTAATATCTGTCGTTTTATTTTATTTTCATATTATCCACTCTTAATCCTTTTAGGAAAAAATTCCAGATTATAAGTTAGGCATAGGCCTATATGTGTACCGAATTTAGTTGAAATTGCTCGAGGCGTCCCAAGGTTATGTGGAAATATAATATTTTACATTTCATCTCCCTTCTCATCCTCTAAGAATATTAGGACCTCTTACCACTTGCAACCAGTTTTCCAAATCAAATGTTTACCAAATTTGGTTGAAATAACTCCAGGCGTTCGAGAGTTACGCTGGCATGCACACACACAAATATTAAATTTTATATCATCATCATGATGAACAAATTCGTTTTAGGCCATGTGGCCTGTACGGTAAACCTAGCGAAGATTTTATATATTGGAAAAAATGGGTAAAATCACAATATAAAAAATTAATATATTTATTTAGGAAGTTTTAGGCCTACAATATTTCACACCTTCCTGGGCCCAATTAATGTACTATTATTCTCCTCCATTTCTCTTTGTTATTCTAATCTCCATCGTCCAATCCTTTTTATTCACGCTGCTGAAAATAACATCAGTCACAATATTTTGGCAGTCCTCTTCTTTTAAAATATGGTTCCCATTCTTATTCTTGGAAATCTGTTTCCCCTCATTCTTTTTACATGACAATACCATTTTGTTTGTTTTTAGTGAATTCCACAATTGTATATTATAAGAAGTCAATAAAATACCCAAATCAACAAATTAAAATTTAAAAGAGCCAACTAGTTTCAATAGCGAAGCTATCATTTTCAAGACTAATTATTATAATAATTACACTGGTGAACATGATTTTTGTCTCATGAGTACCAATAGTTATACTTAATGCAGTTTTTTATCGTGTTTACAAATATGTATTCGGAATGTCTCCATCACCCACAGTTTTATTTATATTAATTTCAATTAATGGATTTAAATAATTATTTTTTTAATAAACCTAGATTTCTTCCCGGAAAATCTTGGTGCAGTGAGCGGTGAACATGGGGAAAAAATTATTAGGAGATTTCAGCTATGGAAAAGAGATATGAAGGCAAATGGAATCCTAATATGCTGGTCGATTATTGTTGGACCATCAAGAGGGATGCCCCACAGGCGAAATATAGCAGAAAATCATGATTTCTTACTTTCTAGGTGAGTCCGAATGTTCAAATATTGGATAGTTACGAAAGTAGAAAACATTGAAATGTTTGAAATTATAATAAATGCCTGTCTCTCAGAAACCTTGCGTAATGGGGGAAAACCTATATCATATTTGAATTCAGGAGAAAAAATACTATCAGAATCACATATTTTTCTTTCTGAGACAAAAAAAGTTTCTTTTTTGCTGCTAAAACTAATTGGCTCTTTTAAATTTAAATTTGGTGATTTAGGTCTTTTATTGACTTCTTATAGCCTAATATAAATTTATCACCATGAAGATCCTTATATTATATTAATCCACAATTGCAGTTTGAATATCCATATTTTAATTACATCATTAATTTTATGTCTTCAAAAAAAATCAGCTGAACACCTCCAAAAATCAATTTCTGCTGAATATAATTTGCTTGTTGTTCTGGATACTAATTTCCACGTTTCTGCAAAGTAGGCCTATGTCATTGTACTTCGTATTATTGACTTGTTTTCATTTTAGAACTTATACTATGATCCCATAAAACTGAATTTAATTTTGATGTTACAGATTTACTAATTTTCAGTACTCTTTACATCAATTAAATCAGTTATGTCAAGAATATAATTTTAAAATATCAAAAGAAAAAACAAAAATAATGGCACTTTGGGGAAACGAACATATAAGATCAAAAATCGTATTAGACAAGAAACCTCTGGAACAAGTAACAGATTTTAATTATTTGGGTTGTAATTTTACTATAAACACAAAAACTGAAATAGGCCTAGAAGTAATTTTATGACAGTGTCGAAATTTCAAATGATATGCGGAACTATACATAAAACATTAAAGAATAAAACAAGAATAGATACTAGATTGAAGTTTTATAAAACATTGGCAGTCCCTGCATTACTTTATGGGATCGAAACTTGGGTAATGACAAAAAAATTACAAAGTAGAATACAAAGCGCAGAAATGAACTTCCTTAGAAGAACAAAAGGCTGCACAAGATTGGATCGGATAAAGAATGAAGATATAAGAAACAAATTAATAACTTATATATCCATTGAATGAAAAAATCAAAGAATACAGAGAGAAATGGTTTACACATGTGGAAAGAATGAATGTAACAAGATTACCAAGAACAGCATTCAACTAAAAGCCAAGAGTTTCAAGGAATGTAGGAAGGCCAGTGAAAAGATGGACAGAACAACTGTGAGGCGGAACAGGCAATTTTTGTCTAGCCCGTTGAAGGGAAGAAGAAGAAGAAGAAGAAGAAGAAGATGTTACAGATTTACTCTTATTTATCCTCTCATAATTTCACCATTATGACTTCCATCTGCATTCATTTTTCTCTCCAAATATACATATTCGTCACAATTTTTATCTTTTCATGCCCATCTATAAAACCACATCTTTTGACATATCTCATATCAATATATAGGCCCTACTTTGGTTTGTCCACATTTATTCTTAATCCCAATTTTTGGTATTACTCCTTCTGTTTTCTTGTCATGTAGGCCTATTCTAAATCTTCGTAATTTCTGCCATCAGTGGCTGATCATCAGCAAATAGGAAAGAATAAACTGTATCTTCTTCTACCTTTATTTCCATAAGTGAGTAGGCCTATTTGTTTTTCCACTGTGTGAAGGCGTTTTTTTAGTTATACAGTATTTTTGAAAAATCTCGGCGATAAACAACTTCCTTGTCTTCATCGCACAATGGATAGGCCTACACAGGACTTGGTTTCATGCTTATACGCTACAAATATAGTAGGCCTATCATATCAGCTTCAAACCAAGTCCTGTGTGTCCACTGTGTGGTGAAGAAACATGGAACAAGATCATTTAATAAGATTCCCAACTTTAAAACAAATAGGAGATATCGAGAATAGAAAATAATACTAGGTTATCAATTAATTGTCAATTTCTTGCCGTTTAAAAATAATAGCCTTTTCTAATGCCTGAAAGTCTGTTATACGTTTAGTTAAATAGTTATAGGCTTACATATGCCTATCGTTGTAAGGACTTAAGTCCAGGTATAACTGCTGAATTAGAAGAAGGTGACACGTTACGATGATGGTTGAAAAGTAGCAACCATTTTAAGTAATATATTAGGCCTATACGTGAAAAGCGCAATTTCACGTGACCCGCATTACATTTACTCCTGTTGTAAAATACAGTAGTCGGATGCAATAAATCAGTCTCAATTACGAAACATTATATTACTGCATGGTAATGATGTCATTTTAAATGGACATCTGCCATGTGTCAGATGGACGCGCCATCATCTTGATGCTATATCATCAGTGACAAGTGCTGAGTCTTCGTTTAAATTGTTTCCGACTTGCTTTTGAATTAGGCACCAAGAGTGTTCCCTAATCCGAGGTACGATTTCATACAGCAGTGGAATGTCAATCATCTGATGTCATATTTCTCCGTATGAATTATTTTTATATTATTATGTCATATTTCTCCGTATGAATTATTTTTATATTATTATTATTATTATTATTATTATTATTATTATTATTATTATTTATTTTAATTTATGTCCAGGCATAAATGGCTAGTCATTCGCTCTCAACCTTTGTGTCCTAAGTTCGCATCTCTAACGCAAGAAATAAGGGGCTGTCGGGCATTGGCAACTCTTGAAAGAAATCTAAATTAATATTTGCTCTAATCTCGACTTCATCAGTACCCAGTGTAGGGTACATAGGCCTATATTAATTGACGATTCTCGTATATAATTTATCATAGGCTATTTACACTACTGTTATTATTATTATTATTATTATTATTATTATATTTTTATTATTATTATATTTTTATTATTTTTATTATCGTATAAAATGTTTTTTATACATGAAATTTACATTGCAACATTTAATATATTTTTAACTCTTTAGCCTATAATTAGTACCATACAGTGTACATCAATAGGTCTATTTGTGAAATACCGGTAGGCTATTTATTTGTATTTGTGCTGGTTGAGTGGAAGAGAAGGCCTTATGGTCATAACTCTGCCAGAATAAATAAAACATTATTATTATTAATTTTATTTTTATTATTTTTATTTTTATTATTTTTTATTATTATTTTATTATTATTATTTTTATTTTTATTCTTATTATTTTTATTATTATTATTATTATTATTATTATTAATTTATTATTATTTTTATTATTATTATTTTATTATTATTTTTATTATTATTATTATTTGTATTATTATTTTATTATTATTATTATTATTATTTGTATTATTATTATTATTGTTTTTATTATTTTTTATTTTTATTATTTTTTTATTTTTATTTTTATTATTTTTTATTTTTATTTTTATTATTTTTTATTTTTATTTTTATTATTATTATTATTTTTATTATTTTTTATATTTTTATTATTTTTATTATTTTTATTATTTTTATTATTTTTATTTTTTTATTATTATTATTTTTACTATTATTATTATTATTATTATTATTATTATTATTATTATTATTATTATTATTATTATTATTATTATTATTATTATTATTATTATTATTATTATTATTCCATTGGGGTTCGTGGTGGACGAATCGGATGTAGGACAGGTTTTTCTCGGGGTTTCTTCTGTTTTTCCCTACCACAAATGATGTCATTCCACCACTCATCTACATCGCTTCATTTCATTTCATGGACAGGTTTTTCTCGGGGTTTCTTCTGTTTTTCCCTACCACAAATGATGTCATTCCACCACTCATCTACATCGCTTCATTTCATTTCATGGACAGGTTTTTCTCGGGGTTTCTTCTGTTTTTCCCTACCACAAATGATGTCATTTCACCACTCATCTACATCTCTCTTCATTTTCATTTCATGGACAAAGGTTTTTCCTTCTCGGTTTCTTCTGTTTTTCTTTTCCCTACCACAAATGAATGTCATTATTCCACCACTCATCTACATCGCTTCATTTCATTTCATCTGCTCCTATGATATTTTCCGCAACGCCATAATACAGAACCCGCGTCGTAGCTGACTGGTTAAGGTAAGATGTTTGGCGCAGAGCTACGGGACTTTCGCTGGTTCGAATCTCACAAACATAGGGGGAAGACCCAAAATTTGCTCATGGAATTTTGGCCAATAAGGGACCGGTGCTCACCCAGCTTCGTGAGCTACAATTAGTAGCGGTTCCAAATTGAGAACATCAGCTATCGGGTGGGAGACCCAGCATGCTGACCACATGTCATCCCTACATTGGTTGGATGATCGTATATCCCTATATGATTAACATAGGCCTATGTGCTTTGAGGTCAGCAGCCGGTTGGTAGGCCAAGGGCCTTCTAGGCCTAACGCGCCATGAAGTTTGTTTTTAAGTAGCCTATATTACTGGACTTCAATAAAATGGGATTCGCCTTATCTCATCTTTCGACCTTGCATTATGCCGGACACAATTTACTAGGCCTATATAATTCAGTATCCTGAGAAATTTAGATAGACGAAATGTAGCGGATACTGGTTGAGAAAATCAACTACAACGGCTGAGATAGGCCTACTTGATAAACTGTGACCCACTACACTACTGTTCTGATTGGATACCGTCCACTGTTGTGATTGACATAATTTGGACGTGAAACTGGAATACCAAGATATTTTACGCTTGTTGTGTCATGGAGTTAATTCACATACTTAGGGCCTATAATAGAGAGTACAAACAATTTTTTCAGTCAACTCCTAAAAAACTCCTGGCGCGACAGGCCTACAAGGTCCTTAGCCTACCAGCCGGCTGCTGGCCTCGCATCCACATGTGTCAATCACAGAGGTAGATGATAATCAGCCAGTGTAGGGGTGACATGTGGTCAGCATGTCGAGTCCCCCAGCCGTTACAGCTGGTTTCCTCAACCTGGAGCCGGTACTTATTGTAGCTACCCAAATGCATCACGATGCTGGATGGGCACCGGTCCCATACTGGCCGAAACACCATGAGAAAATTTCATCCCCCATGGAGACTCGAACCAGCGCAAGTCCCGTAGCTCTGCGCCAAGGCTTCCTGCCTTAACCACTCGGCTACGGCGCGGGACTTTTTTCAGTCAACGAGGGACTGAAAATAGGAGATAGGCTTGTCCCACTATTATTTAACATAGTTTTAGAGCAAGTAATCAGGAAACTAAATATAAATACTGAAGGAACGTTGTGTAATATATAAATATATTCAGATAGCAGCATAAGCAGACGATGTCTACATTATGGCTAGAAACACACAAGTTCTAGAACAGACAATTAGTCAATTAGAACAAGGACCAAGAGAAGTCGATCTCAGAGTTAATGAGTCAAAAGAAAACTTTTGACACAATCACACATAAATTTTAATAGAGGTCAACAATTAATAACAGGCACAAACACTTTTGAAGTAGTATAGAGTTTTACATATTTAGGCAAAATGATTATTAACCCATTCGCCTCAAAAGACGAGGTAGACTCGCCGACAGTTAAATGGCCTTCAACTCAAAAGACGAGGAACACTCGCTTAACTCTGCTGTTACATATTTTGCAATATTTCGTACATCCCTTGGAAGCACAATCTTTTGTTAACATTAATGAATAGTAGAGGAATGTGTTTTGGTATTCAACCTTATTGTGATCTCAAGTACCGTTATCTTTTGTTTGTTTTGAATGTCTGAAAATGGACAATATAATTTACGCTAACTTAAATCCGATTTCTGGTGAAATGCATTTAGTTTTTAAACCTGAAGCGATTGGGTTAATAATAATGATGAATTACAAGTAATACGAATATAGCAAATAAGACATATTATTCACTACTTTCAATCCTAAAATCCAAAACTATCTTTAGGAAAGTTAAAATAAAACTGTGAAAAATCTGAAAACGTCCAATATCGGTAGATGGAAGTGAAATCTGGACTATGACAAAGGGCTCTGAGAATTTAAGTAACACTTTTGAAAGAAAGATTTTGAGAAGGATACATGGACCAGTAAAAGAGAATGGAAGATGGAGAATGAGGTATAATAAGGAAATCTATTACCTTTTTAAGGAATCTGATAGGACTATGTCAACTCTCGTGAAATTAAAAAAAAATGAAATGGGCCAGACAAGTTCAAAGAATGGATAAAGAATGCATAGCTAAGAAAGTGATGACGGAGGAGGTGTTTGGGAAGCGGCCAGTAGGAAAACCTACTAGAAAAGATGGGTGGGCTCAGAGAAGGAAGAGTCATCAAATCCTGAACTGTAGGAACTGGCAACAGAGAGCATTGGATAGAGAAGATTGGAGGTCTCGCATCAAGAAGGCCCGGGTCCGCTATGGGCTGTAGCGCCATTAGAAGAAGAATAATAGCTTACTTGTAGTATGCTAGCTTACAGCAAGAAAAATCAAGCTAACAGGAATAATAGAATTACGATAGCAAGACTATCTGTATCTTACAAGGTCGTTCTGTAAATTATTTTTCATTATAAGTTATCAGTAAACTGTTTTTACTAAGTCTGGACATAGATTGTAACTTCCTTAAATGCTTAACAAATCTCTCATTCGGAATATTTATTGTTTGTTGAAAATAAACTAACTTATCAAAATAAAATTTTAAATGTTCGTCCACGCATTGAAGAAACAACTGTATTATTTACGAGCTGTACTTCAGTTTCAATTGTTTATTTTGAGAGTGGATGTCTCTCCGTAGTCTTCTACCAACAAAGATCGGAATATATATATATTATTTTTTTTTTTCAAATGCCCCAGGTTTGTCTTTCGACATTCCTGGTTTCTCTCCTGGCATGGCGTACTTATAACCCACTTCTGAGGTTGGGCGCCTGGAAGGCGGGGTTACTTTGCCCCGATGATATGACGGATGGTGATAATGGTGCGCCAGGAGAGTCCCTAATCCTAAGCTTAACCTAAGATGAATATGAATGATGGTGATTGCGATGGCCATATGATTTCGGGGACCGTTTGGGCCTAAAAGTTTTTATGACATATGTCTTACAGGTGAGGAAAAATCCCGATAAAAACCTCGCCCAGAAAAACTGTCCCGACCGGGGATCGAACTCGAGCCCGCTGCGTGTAAAGGCAGCACGCTACCCCGAGACCACAGCGGTGGACAAGGTCGGAATATTAAAGGCGGTATTCAGAACTACAAACTACTGTGCTGTTTTCATGTCACGCGCAGTATATCACCAACTCTCCGTTCTAGCCCAGGCTTGGTCCACAAAATTTGGTCAAACAGCTCGGACTAGCTCGGAAGGATGGTGTTACGAAAGCGGTGAAATATTGCAAACAAGAATTAATTTGTACATTATTATCTAAATACTCGTATATTAGCACGTTATATCCAAAACATTTTTCACGAATTTATATGCATTTATCGGTATAGAAGCCTTCATAAAGTATGTTATTAAATCTGCCATTTTTATACTAGGTTATCCAAACAATCGAATATTCGAAACTTAGTCCCAGTTAGTTCGGATTGACGATGTTTGGTTATTTTGGAATCGGTGCTGATATATTCAGAGAAACTGAAACATCTTCAGGAATCTGGTTAAATTGTGGAAGTGTATTTTAAGTTTTGAAACCTAATGTTACGTAATCATTGTTATATTCATAATTATTCTCATTCTAATCCATTCAATAATTATATTTTTAATCATGTACAGTAGGCTATATTTATTAGTTGAATTTTTACAATTAAAATGCAAATGGAAATTATTCATAAGAAAAAACATTTTTTCCCCGGAACTCCTCTTTAAGTGTAATTTATTCAAATTAATTTACTTAGACCTAGCCTATATCAAATTTAATGTGGAACGCAACGGGAAGCTACTACCTATAATTCCCTAGTAAAGCTGTAAAGCATAGTATGAAAATGCTATGATTGCAGTGAAAGACCTGCCGTCGGGCAGAACACTATGGAATGGAATCAGATTTAAGAACTTGCTTTATTCAATATTATCATCATTTACGGATTAGATATTTGCTGTTCCGATCTCACATCTGTTCAGTCCAGCACTTTCTTGGTCTTCCTACTGATCTTCGTCCTCCAGGATTATACATCAGTGCCATCTTTGGCATCTTATCCTCTGTCATTATTTGCAGATGTTCTATGCAATTGTTCATGTGTTCTTCTATTTGTTGAAGAAGTGTTTGTACTTTTAGTTCCTCTCTAATATTCTCATTTCTAATATGTTCTTCTCTTGTACAACCTTTCACAGCCCGTTAGGAACCTCATTTTCGTTGCTTGAATTTATTATTTTTCTTTTTCCTTCAGGATCCAGGCCTCACTTCCACACATCGCCACTGGTAGTGCCATCGCTGAGTAAAATCTTAGCTGCGTATCCTTTCTTATTTTGTTCCTCAGTGTTTGTCTGATTGTTCCACAAATATGTTGAAATTTCTGCATTTTCATGTTTATGCCTTGTTCTTCTTCAGCCCAAATACTAGAAAGTGTGAAACCTGTTCCAACACTTTATTTTTTATTACTATTTTTGTTCTTACTAGGTACTTTCCATGGAACGCCATTACTTTAGTTTTTAATTTTGAAATTATCATATTATATTTCTTACATATGTTATTTAATTGATAGACTGCTTTTTGTAGCCTGTCCTCTCTGTCAAAAATTAATACTATATCACCCACAAAATATAATGTATTCAATGTTTTATGTCCAATTTTTAATCCCTTATGAACTAATTGTTTCCTTTCATCAAGAACGTCATCTAAATATATATTAAAAAGCATTGGGGAAAGGCTATATACATGTTTTAAACCACAGTTAGTTATAATTTCTTCTGTTAATTTTTCATTTAATTCAATTCCAATTTTTGTATCTTCATATGAAGATTCTTTCTTCAATATGGAACGCCTATTTAGAAGCAACCCGCATATCACAGTTAACCTCTTGATATTTTATCGAAGTACTGTTTTACCATTCTCTTTTAGGCATGTCTACAAGCGTTACAGAGATTGATGTCTTAATTGAACATAGTGTGCAGTTGTAAAAAAAAAAGTATAACTCTATAGCATGTTGTGTCATGTAAATATAGTTCAGTATCTGCCCATATATCCTATTACACGGCACTCTAATTATTTCTATTACAGAAAACACAAAGATCGTGATAATGTTATACATCATAAAACATCACAGGTACATTGTACGATGGAAGATAAGCCAACAAGATACATTCACTCTCAAAATAAACAATCAAAACTGAAGTACTGCTCATAGGTAATTTAGTTGTTTCTTCACGGCCTGGACGATCATAACTGAGATTTACAATTATATATTGATAACTGACTGACTGGCTCTATCGAACTCGTAGGTTCATGGCCGCGCGGACATAGCTGTCTATACATCTCTAACCTCAGCTAATGTTTTCCAATCATCCTCTGTATAATCTGCAGTGCGATCTGTATAGCACTGGACAGCAGACGTGGGTATTTCACTATGCACTGACGCACTCGCGGCGGGGAACGGACAGCATAGGATCTCGGTGATACAACCACACACATTTTCGTAACTATTTTACAAATTCTCGTACTTACCAACTTTATTGAAGCAGGTGCTGGAACTGTTCACCTTCGTTGTGCATACATTTTTGACACATCTTTATAAAATGTGTTGTACAGATTATGGACTGCTGAACGTGGGGGAATTTTTACACCCGGGAATCGTGTTTCAAAATGTCTTCGTACTTGGCTGGCAGACTGAGTTAACAAATATTGATCATAAATAAATACATGTTATTCAGCAGAAAAATTATTAGCCATTATACAGTTTACACTTCACACTTATACACACGTCATTCAGTTTACATTTATACACGCCTCTTTTATAAGATACAAATTTTAAAATTGAAATAACTTATACATAAGGAAAAGCGAGCGAGCACCTTATCCACTCGAAGCAAACTAATTATAAAACAACACCTGATATAGCAAGTTAAAGATTTTTTTCACAAACAAACAATTTCAAAATGGATCTAGTGCCTATTACTCTTTTCTTATTTTTTTTCAAATCCCTTATATTAATCTATAATATTATTTCATGCACATCAATTTATCGTAATAGGCTACCAGAAAATCAATTTCATTTTTAGAAAATTAGAATTTTTTATATTTTATATAAAAGTTATTTAAAATTTTCGCTTGTAACATATTTAATAATACTATTTAATAATATAATATTTAATAATATAATAGGCTACCAGAAAATCAATTTCATTTTTACAAAATTAGAATTTTTTTAGTATTTTATATAAAAGTTATTTAAAATGTTCCCTTGTCACGTATTTAATAATATAATAGGCTATCATAAAATCAATTTCATTTTTACAAAATTATTTAATAATAATATCTAATAATATAAGTTAATAGGCTATCATAAAATCAATTTCATTTTTACAAAATTATAAGTTTTCTTTTTATATTTTATATAAAAGTTATTTAAAATTTTCGCTTGTCACATATTTAATAATATAATTTTAATAATATATTTTAATAAATAATATTTAATAATATAATATTTAATAATATAATATTTAATAATATATATTAATAATATAATATTTAATAATATAATATTTAATAATATAATAGGCTACCAGAAAATCAATTTAATTTTAACAAAATTAGAAGTTTTTTTTATATTTTATATAAAAGTTATTTAAAATGTTCGCTTGTCACATATTTAATAATAATTTAGGTGTATTTTTTACTTAATGACGTTTCAATGCCTCCTGTTTATGACCGTTGATTGTTTAATACCTAGCTACAATATGTGTGTATTTTTGTCTTATGTAGTCAAATGTCTTGTAATAGTTCATTGATTAAAATTTTTAAACATTTATATAGTAATGAGTAATCATAATGTGGTTAATAACGAGCAAAATCCAATTCGATATTTGACGGAAAAAAACTCATTTATGTCGATCAGTCCGGGATTTGAACACCGAATCTAAAATGCAATTACCAATGATATAATTTGAATTAAATAGTTTAGTAATATACTTTTTTATTTGGTGAATAAATGAAAAAAAAGAAGATAAATTGAATAATAATATAGGCTATTACGATGCGTGGTTGGGAAGTGGTTTTTACAGAATCGAGGAAAATGTTTAACCTAAAATGCAATTGCCAATTATATAATTTGAAATAAATCTTTCAGTAATACACTTTTTTATTTGGTGAATAAGTGAAAAAAAAGAAGGTAAATTGGTTAATAATATAGGCTATTACGATGCGAGGTTGGGAAGTGGTTTTTAAGAATCGAGGAAAATGTTTAAAAACCGAACGATAGCGAGGTTGTTAATTTCCGAGATTCTGTAAAACACTTCACAAACTGCGTTGTACATTATTTTTGGCGCAATGGTGTTTTAAAAATAATATATAATAGTAAAATAATATATTGGGGGCACGCCGTAGCGTAGTGGTTAAGGCACTGAGTTACAAGCCGGAGGGTCGAGGGTTCAAGTCCCGTTGGGGTCAGGATTTTTAAACTGACCCAAACCCTCTGGCGGCACTATGGCCCTGGGATCGACTTAGCCTCTAACGGAAATGAGTACCAGACGCTTGTTCTGGGGTAAAGGCGGCCGTCACGCAGGGCTGACAACCGGGCTGACATAAATTGCCGATTGTCTAGAAAAAGTGGGAGCCTTAACCTCCTACTACCCCAAGGGCCTCCGGGTCTGTTGTGGGATCACTTTACTTACTTTAAAATAATATATTTGTTGGAAACATTTGCGTCAATTATAAACAATTGACTAACGTTATCAGTGTGAGCAATGTCTATTAGTTGAGACAACAGCAAGTCGTAACACTAATCAGTCATAAAATGGCGGCAAGTACGTATTTATTGTTTTATATTGTTTCAAATAGAGTTAAGTTCATTTAAAATGCAGTGATTTGTTTCGTATAATGTACATTAACACTACCTCCAGTTGTAATTAATGCAGTTTTTATCGTGTTTTCAAATATGTATTCGGAATTTCTCCATCACTCACTGTTTTTTATTTCAATTTCAATTAATGGATTTAAATAATTATTTTTTTAAATAAACTTTTTTTGTCCATTTGTCCATTGTAAAATAAAACGGGGAATACTTTCATTAGGAGATTTCAGTTATGGAAAAGAGATATCAAGGCAAATGGAATCCTAATGTCCTGGCCGATTATTGTTGAGCCATCAAGAGGGATGCTCCACAGGCGAAATATAGCAGAAAATTGTCATTTCTTACTTTCTAGGTGAGTCTGAATGTTCGAATATTGTGTAGTTACATATGTAGAAAATATTAAAGTGTTTTAAATTATAAATTCCTGTCTTTTGGAAACCTTGCGTGATGGAGAAAAACCAATATCATATTTGAATTCAGGAGAAAAAATACCATCAGAATCACGTATTTTTCTTTCTGAGACAAAAAAAAAGTTTCTTTTTTGTTGCTCAGTGTTATCAAGGATTGTTTACGACAGGTGATCGAGATTGGCATGTCATTTACAGTAGCTCAAAATGGTGACACTAGAAATGCTTTCAGAATTGTTATTGGGAAACCTTTGTGGAAATTACTATTAGGAAAATCTATGCTTAGGTAGGGAAGATGATATTCGGATGCATTTTAAGAATTTGGATATCGGAGAAATTAACTGGATCTAATTAACTGAAGAATGGAAATAATAGATGAACTTAATGAGTACGAAATTGAATTAACGGGATGCATAAGTTGTATAGTTAACATTTTTGTAGAATATATAGTAATTAATAGGGCAAGGCATTTAATGACCTATAAATTGGTAAAAAAATATTTTTTTGTAAGCCCATGTTTTCCCTTTACAGAGAGTTAGGCGCTCTCCCCTGCAGGGAAGAATTTGAACCATACTAATTTAGTTACACTTGTTTTCGTATAGATGTCATTTTTGAGTGGTCCGTGGTCAGCGTTCCGCCTCATACTGACATTTAGGAAACCATGGTAGTACTAGGACGGGTAAATTCGGTAAATTTTGCTTAGAGACCTTTTCATTCAGGCTTAAGGATTTTTTACGAGCCTGAAAATCATCAGACTCGGGACCCACGGCTTAAAGTCCCTCCCGGAGGACTTGCTCCTTGGATTTTTCCATCCTAAAAAAATCCATCGACCCCGGCCGGGTTTGAACCCGCGACCCTCGGGACCAGAGGCAAGGAGCATAACCACTAGTCCACCGCGGCCGATTGGTAAAAAAATGCAAAATAAAAAATGTATTTATGACCAAAAAATACAAAATATGTCCATTAAAATAAAAAATGACGAATAAAAAGTTAAGAATTACCAATAAAAATACTATTTATTAGATTAAGTACTCACTTGATTACTGAATTACATAAAATTTAACTTAACATCAAAATATTAAAAGAAAAGTATTAAAAAATACATGTTACTGTACCTTTTATTGCAGAAAATCCATTTCAATTACACAGTGCACTTTTACAGCAATTTTGAATTGCAGTTAACAATCAACATAGGGGTAAAAGCTAGCATGAGCTCTAAGAAATTGAATAAAATTCTTAGAAGTGGGCAAGTTCATTATGCACATGCTTTGAAAAATAGGGGTAGTCGTTAGCAAAACATCTACTTAATTCCAATAAATTGTACTGACAAGGAAAAATACTGAATTATAATTAAAATCTCAAATCAAATACAAATAATTACATAGCCTTCCGGAAAAGTGTAAAATGTGCTCAAAATGACCTAAAATTGCCAAAAAATGATCTAGCCCTAAAAAACTTAAGAAAATGCAAAAAATGCCCTAACGAATTGCTTTTATTTAATCCATTTTTAAATGCCATACATTTTCATATATGCAAGCATTGTTTCAACCTTCATAAGAAAAAGATGCAAAATCATTAATTGCCTTGCCCTAGTAATTAATATTAACTAACCCAATGGCGCAACAAACCTAGAAGGCCCTTGGCCTACCAGCCGACGGCTAGCCTCACATCCACATGTGTCAATCACACAGGAAGACGATCATCAAATATAGGGGTGATATGTGGTCAACAAGTCGGGTCTCTCAGCCCTATAGCTGATTTTCTCAACTTGGATCAGCTATTTACAGTATGTACCCAAATTCCTGACGATTCTAGGTTGGGCACCGGTCCCATTCTGATAGGAATACCATTATAAAATTTCATTCCCACGGAACTCAAACCAGCACTAGTCCTGCAACTCTTCGTCAAGGCATCATGCCTTAAAGCGCTCGATTATGGGGCGAGACAATAGCAAATATTAGGCCTAGTAGGTTAAATTCCATATTACAACAAATACACTACAAAAACATTCGATCGCTTAACTGAAGCTACACGTCCTTGGGGCTTGTCCGTTTGGAGAATCACTGAGAAACATTCGGCACCACACTATTCGAAACATGATGGCAGAAGCCGTGCGAGATTATGCATACACAGTTTATGAGGAAGTTCATGGTGTGGCCACTAATGGAAGTAACAGAAGAATAAATATTATTGCATTTAGACCATCTTCTAAAATTGGTATGATATTAGATCCCACAATCCGTTTTCAGACTCATAGTGGCCAACCTAGGAAGTTGACTGTGAATAGAAAGCTATGTATGAGCCAACAATTGACTATTACAAAGATAAATACCAATTAGATAGTATAACTGTCACTTGATTGATGATCGGGGCAAGAGGTACTATACCAGGATTCTTAGCTAAATTTTGGAATTCCTTAGATTTGGACAGGTGTATCTTTCTAAAATTGCCATCGTTGCCATTAGAGGATCAATTTCAATTTGAAGAAACCATCTTTACAAAATTTCTACTTTATAGTATGTATACTTCAATTAAAATTTTAATTTTTTTAAATGTATTCACAAAATGTATTTCATCAATTTCGAAAATTAATTGTCTGTATCACATTGTTCTTGAGGCAATCCTCTAATGAGGAAAGTTTTATATAATAAAAAAAATACTTCAGATATTATATTTAGATATTAGGATTCAGTTTATAAGTAATCGTTAACTGTTTCTGGATTTAATAATTCATTTTCTTTTTTGCTTTTATGCCGTAATTTAATAGATGGTGATTTATTTTTAAATAAGATGAATATTCCTTTCGGGGAAAATTTGCAGTTCGATCGAAAATAGTTTTGAACGATGAAATTATCGAACAAGTACAGAGTTTTAAATATTTAGGATGTCACATAAAAAAAATATATAAATTTCAAAGTATGTGCGGGACTATTAAAAGAACGCTACAAACAAAAACAACAAAAGAAACAATGCTAAAGATTTATAAGGTACTGGCAGTTATCATTGTGACATATGGATCAGAGAATTGGGTCATGAATAGATCAGACAGAAGATTACTGGAAACATCAGAGATGAAGTTGCTCAGATACGTTGCAGGATATACTCTTAAGAGATTACATTCCTAGTGAAACAATTAGGCAAGAACTCAAAATGTTGAATCTAAATGAAAACATACAAAACTATAAACAAAAATGGTGAACATATTTTAAGAATGGACTCTTCTAGGCTAACAAATCAAGCACTGTTGTACCAGCCTCAATAGAGATGTGACACGTCCTAAAAGACAATGGGAAGATGAATTCTGAGAGCGGAACAGGCCGACGGCTACCATGGAGATGATGGTGATGATGATGATGATGATGAATATTCCTTAAATTAATACTGTTTAAGTTACTGATCCATAGCCGTCTTGGTAGCCAATATGCGTGGCTGCTCCGACCGACATCCAAGGTTTGGATTCTGGCGGTTCCTAAGGGGTATTGATAGTAGGGCATAGGCTACCGGGATTTTTGGGTTTCTCCGGGGTTCTCCCGTATCACGAATTTTATCAAACCAACGCACTCCATTCTCCTTTCCTTCCACTTCATGTCATTTCATTTCTAATTCATTCATTTCATGTTACCCGTATATAATTTCATGTCAGCTAAAAAAGTTTGGTTGCCGCTCACATATGTTGAAAATATGTGATTACGGGGATCTAGTGGGGCCCACCAGGGTGTTGGCTCATGACTCCAAGCCTGAGTTATAAAAAAGGGTAGAATAGGCCAATGAGAGGTTTGTACTCCCTCCTCGCGGCCACGTACCCAACCCAAAAATGGGTAATGATAGAAAAAAACTGTTGTGCTGGACCCAGAAGACGGCCTAAAACTGGCATAATACTATGGAATAGGCTTCATTCCATCCATAGATAATATAACCTACTAGGATAGCACAATAAATATTTGAGGTCGCAGTGCTAAAGGTATTCTGCTCGTCCAGCCCGAATAAAGAACTAAGAACTACTGATCCGTGAAATAAAAACAGGTTTCAAATGACATTTTCTTTTAATAGATATTCTTTATAAGTACAACGAGATAAAAGTAAATTTAGATAATTAATGTTGTGTTTCACACTGTTATTTTATAAACAGAACTCTGAATGCTATGTAGTATTATTTTTTACAAACAAAAAGCCAGAACTGATTCCTGAATACCTTTTCTCAACCGCAACAATTACTTAACCGGTAGCCTCCAGATCACCCAGGAATGTGTTTCTTTGTGACGCTTGAATTCTTATACAAGTTTCATTGTGTTCATTGTGGTTTCATTTTTCGGAATTACCCCCCCCCCCCTTCAACACACACACTACTACACACAACACAGCCAATCCAAAGAAGTGAATACCAGAATGACTTTAACGAATTGTTCTACGGAATAATAAAACTTGAAGTTTCTGAAAAGAAAGGGGGCACAAATAGACGTATAACTTGCAAACATTTCTGGAGTCAACCAACACCGGTGGCAATTCGGCACTCAGTTGTTCCCAAATATACCATAACAGAGGTAGCTGCTGTATTCCTTTCATGAAAAGTGACGAACAATGGCATTGTTTCTGAAAAGTGTTTCCCCCTACCAACATTTTGAAGTTCTTTTTCTTCTCTTTTCATACTTTGTTCAATGTTGTGCGGGTGTTAAAACATTCTACAAACTTTCTTTTTATTTTTAATGCCACCCTCATTCCATTAACATTTAACTTTTGAGAGACTGCATTCTTTCATAGTGATGAAAAGGTCAAACCATGAAAGGGAGAATGGATTCTCTAGTTTTTCTTTTATTTTTTCCTCCCCCATTTTTGCCTGTTATAAACCACATTTGTATTCTTGAAAAGACTTTCCTGATTCTTGAAAGTTACTTTTTATGTCATAATCGCCCTTCCCGAGTCGGAAAACAATGACAGCATTAACTACAATATGGCTTTTCGCTTGAGTCGAGAGTTGGGGTTCTCCATTCTTTCAAAGTAACATTGTACATATGTATGGAAGCCACAATTTATATTCAGTGTAGCCAACTTTCTTCCTGTCTACATTTCGTGGTTTTAGAATAACAACGTTTTAAATGCATTTTGATTCCTTAATTGAAATTTTACAATTCTCTTATTATCCCTAAATTCGAATGCCTTTTTTTTTGTTGGTATACAAAATATAGTATTTTTCTGCAATAGGCTACCCAGATGTAGTCTGCCACAAGCTAACGTTAAAAGTAAAGTTAATTTAATCTATAGATTGTCACTATGAGAAATTAAGATAGGTCCTAATATCATGAACTTTTATATATATATATATATATATATATATATATATATATATATATATATAAGTTATATATATATATATATATATATATATATATATAATCATAGCACGACAGCTGCGAACGGTCAAGGGCGACATAAGTAGCTACTGTCACTGATTAGCAGATGGCAGTACTATTAATTACACGATGCCTAATCATTTATTATTATTGTTAGGCCTATTATTATTATTATTATTATTATTATTATTATTATTATTATTATATTAATAGTAAGCCTTTCGGGATGAGACCTGGTCTAAAAGTTGCAGATATAGGGTTTAAGTACCAGCAAATTTGAACTTGTTCTTTAGTTAAACCTACATGGGACTACGCTATGTTATGTCATCTACTATTAAAATCACGATACAATTCCGTTTAGATTAACAGTCAAAATATAGGGAAAATATTAAAATATAAAATTACGAAAGATAATATGCTTGTTAGATACCGTCTTTCTCATTTATATTTCTTTAGCAGGTTTTAAATGTAGGCCTATTCAACATCATCCTGTGCCCAATATTAAGTTTTGACTCTGTACCTCCATTCATCTCTATCCTTCCAGTCGCCATCCTGCAGAACCTTGTCGTTCATCAAATTCATAATTACCCCAATCCATTTCTTCTTAGGTATCCCTCATCTTTTCCTCATAATTCCCTCTTTCCATTTTTTCTTAGATATCCCTCTTCTTTTCCTCCGATTTGGAATCCACTCCAAACCCATAACTGACAATATATTTTCATTCATCCTCTTCACGTGTCCAAACCATTTAATTGTCTGTTTTCCATAAATTGTACGATTGTTTCATTAATTTTTTTTTCTCGGATTTTTGTTTCTGATTCCGTCTAATTTAGAGCATCGGTCAGATCTTCTTAAAAATCGATTTCTGTAGATTGCACCGTCTTTCTCAACCCGGTTATTTATATTTAAGGTAGGCCTATAGGTCTTTTGGAATACGTTTCATTATCATAAGTAATGCCACAAGTGATTTCCAAATTATCGATAAATTCACGACTCGCGAAGTGAGGAGTGAATTAACCTAGAGAATTTGCAAATCAAGAGTGGCATTTATTAGGACTATTTAACGAATAAAATTAAGCTGTTAACTCACAAATCATTATTTAAATATAGTTATTTTAAAATATTTATATATTTAATGTAAACGGCGATGTTTGAAAACAATTGAGAAACGATTGGTACGCTTCATTTGCTTCTTTTGTTCGTCACTGCAACCAGTGTAATTGTAAGAATGCACTCTAGTGGAGAAAAAGTGAAACACATCAAACTGTATATTAATTCATTTCTGATGTTCTATGATATAAATATGACAATTATATTTTTTCTGGGAAAAAATACATTTAAGAAAGTGCAAACAGTGTTTTTTTTTTTTGGTGGTATAATCAAATGCTACAAATGTTCTTATATTAAATCCCACATGCGGTATGTGTTGACATTCATGCACTATATATACAATCTGGTAGCTGTAGGCTATTTCTTAGAGAATCAATCACTGCAAAATAATGCTATGACCTATTCAGAATGTTAAAAACGAGGTGCTTTCTTTATTATGATAAACTTTAGTTGGTAAATTCTAGGCGAAACACGACTGTGATTGGTTGTAAATCAAAAATCATTGTAACGTGATTGGTCGTTGACTCCCATTTGGGGCATGCGTTAAATAGTCAGAAGAAAGTTATAATTTGATATTTTCATACATATATTAAATTAGCATAGGCCTATATGTTGGAGACAAAATAATAAAGTTAATTTATATAAGTATGATATTATTTCGATGCATAAAAACTTGCACATATATAAATTGAATTTGACATGGGTACGAAGAGATAGATGGCGCCATTTCGAGTCAATGTTGCGTGAAATTCCAAAAGCAGTGGGAGTGCGCATGGCGTTACACATTACACAGTCATGTCCCTTTTCACGAAGTCGAGCGCCCATGAAACCATATTCATTATCTATTAGATTATTGCTGCCACGTCTTGAAGTAATCCCCTTGAATTTTATAACCGCCATATACTGTTAACATGGCGGCTTCTTCCAACAATCTCGGCCATGATTTATTCCTACAGTGACTCAGTGTCGACATTCCTGACGACGCCGTAGAATCACGTATGTTGTTGCAAGTTGCCATTTAAAATTATGACAGGGTAAATTATTGCACGAGCTACACTCTCCACCATCTGAAATAACTTTTTTATTTGGGATATAAAAAACGGAAAGCAGGCATGCCATATCTGTTGTGCCACGACGACAAATTGAGCACAAATCACAACAATTTAATGTTAAATGGTCATTTCTTTATACACGGTACGACTCTTCTTGCGTCAGCATTCGCTACACTCGTTTCTTCATACTATCCTTCATTAAAATAAGATTAATAACATAAGCCTAGTCCAGGTTTTAATGTTCTAAAAATGTTACACAATGACTGATGAAGTTGCATTAAAATTTAAGGAAAATTAAATAACTGCAAAATTATAACCTAAAAATATAATTTATTTTAAAACATATAACTTAATAATAACCTACTTTTTTTTTTGAAAAGAAAAATATACGCCCAGACTGGGGTTTGAACCCAGGACCTTTGACTTTCTATGTCAATGCTCTTCCATCTGAGCCACCTAGGCCTCCAATCTAAACGCGTATTTTTCTCTTACGCATAGTTAATTCCCTAATCCCAAATGCTACGAGCCGTTGCTACTATTTTTGCAAATGGCGGCTTCTTTGTTAAGAAGACTTTTTATTGGGAATTTAAACATTACTTATAAAGCCAGTAGTGCTTCTTTCATTTGCAAAAATCGTAGCAACGGCTCGTAGCATTTGGGGTTAGGGAATTAACTATGTGTAAGAGAAAAATACGCGTTTAGATTGGAGGCCTAGGTGGCTCAGATGGAAGAGCATTGACATAGAAAGTCAAAGGTCCTGGGTTCAAACCCCAGTCTGGGCGTATATTTTTCTTTTCAAATATAATTTGTCTTCTTACAAAAGATAATAGTCGACCGCAATGGTCTTGTGGCTATGAATCCTTGAGTCTGGTCCCGAGAGTCGCGGGTTCAAACCAGGCCGGGGTTGATGGCTGTATTTAGGATGGAAAAATTCAGGGAGCAAGTCCTCCAGGAGGGACTTCAAGCCGTGGGTCCCAAGTCTGAAGATTTTCAGGCTTGTAAAAGAACCTTAAGCTAGAGTAAAGAGGTCTCTAAGCAAAATTTTCCGATCTTTATCATCCTAGTAAATCTTAGCTGTCTGCTAGACGTCACATTTGGTCGGTATGTTGACCACATACCATTCATGACATCTGTAGTTAAATAAGCGTAACTAAATTAATTAGGTCTAGTAACTCCTTATAAAGGAAAGGCTGAAGCCAGCATTAAGATGTTACGGCATTGCAGATAGATAATCTAAAATATAATTTATTTCAAAACACAGTAAAAGATATCCAACCATATAAAAAATAATCAAATCAGCTACAAGTACGGCGTGAAAAAATGGTTTCAAATCGTTTTCCAAAGAAGATATGTATTCCAGTAAAGGCTTAAACCTGAAGGATGGCAGAGAAATGCCTAAACAACGCTGGAGAAACACAGTAAAAGATATCCAACCATATAAAAAAAAAATCAAATCAGCTACAAGTATGGCGTGAAAAAATGGTTTCAAATCGTTTTCCAAAGAAGATATGTATTCCAGTAAAAGCCTAAGCCTGAAGGATGGCAGAGAAATGCCTAAACAACGCTGGAGAAATCAAGAGAATATTAAGATGTAGGAACAGACTCAACTGAGTCTAAACCTAAAATATTTATCATGATTATTTTATTAAAAATGGATCTTTGTATTGATTAGACATAGTTTACTGATCTTGAGCATTTTTTCCATTATAGTTATCTTGTCATATTTTTATCGAATTAAATATCGGCGTAGGTCCCGCTGCACTAGTGTTACCATGCTCGTATCTGATTTCAAAATTCGCGGGATCAAACTCGGCAACAATCGATGGATTTTTTCAGGATGTGAAAATCCCGTGTAGAACTATATCTCCCATTGGAATGGAAAGTAAAGCCGTGGACTCCCAGTTGTGGATTTACGGCACGTAACTTTATACTTATTCCATGGGGTCTACCAGCCGGCCGCTGGCCTCACATCTATAAATGTTAATCACAGCGGCAGACGATCATCCTGCCAGTGGAGGGGTGACACATGGCCATCATTTCGGGTCCCCCAGCCGTTATTAGAGTTAATTATGTTTGTTATATTCTGATGTAATGTATGTTTGTCCTGGTGAGTGGAAGAGAAGGCCACATGACCTTCACTCCACCAGGTTAAATAAATAAATAACTTGTTTTTATCATAAGTAGGCCTAATGCCACGAGTAATTTCCAAATTATCGATAAATTCACGACTCAAGAAGTCAGGAGTGAATTTATGTAGAGAATTTGGAAATCAAGAGTGGCATTTGTTGGCACTATTTAACGAATACAATTAAGCTGTTTACTCACAAATCATTATTTAAATATGATATCCTAGTTATTTTAAAATATGCATATATTTAATGTAAACGGCGATGTTTGAAAACAAATTAGAAACGTTATGTTTCATTTGTTCATCACTGCAACCAGATCATATTTATTGCAAAATAGAATCGCATTACTGTAAGAATGCACCCTGGTAAAAAAAATAAATGGAACACTTCATTACAGGTTATTAATTAATTTCTGATGTCCTATGATGTAAATATGTCAATTATATTTTTCTGCAACGTTAATTTCTCGGAAATAATACGTTCAAGAAAGTGCAAACAGTGTTTTTTTTATGGTAGGCTTATAATCAATTGCTACGAATGTTTTTCTATTAGCCTATATCTCGCAAGCAGATTTTGGTTACATTTGTGCACTATATATATAATCTGGGCAGCCACTTGAAAAAATGAAAGCGATAAAATGAAAGTAATAAAATCGAGGTGAAAAACGACTGTGATTGGTTGTAGGCCTAAATCAAAATTCATTGAAATGTGATTGGTCATTGACTGTCATGAGTTAATTAGTCAACATAAAGTCGCTACTTACTATAGCTACCCAAATTTCCCACGATGCTGGGTGAGCACCGGTCCCATACTGGCCGAAATTCCATGAGAAAATATCTTCCCTCGGAGACTGGAACCAAAGCAAGTTCCTTAGCTCTGCGCTAAGGCCTCTTGTCTTAACAGCGCGGGACGATGATTATGATGGCTAGGTGATATTCGGGGACCTTTTTAGATCTTAAAGTTTCCTGACATTTGTCTAACAGGTGAAGATAAAAGCCAAAAAATTATCACCCAGAAACTTGTCCGCACGGGATCGAATCCTGTGCCTGACGCTTACGGGCAAAGACGCTATCCCGAGAACACAGCGTGGACAATCTGAATAAAAACAAAAATATACCGTAAGCCTACAATATAAACTCTCTTTATCCTCTTACTTCACGTAGTAACTTAGGGCCGGTTTCAACAACAGAGGCAACTGTATTACGCCAGTTTAAGCTATGCATTAAACATAGGCCCTTAATAGGCAATGCTTATTAGCCTAACATTCAGTTGAACCGGACTGTTTCATTTTCCTCGTTTAGCAAGTCTATAACAACGTACATTTTTTTGTAAACCTAGTAATTTTAAAGACTAAAGGTAATGTAGGCCTATTGGAACGTAGTAATGCGAAAACATATCTGATTAACCTGTCATATAAATTATTTATCATAAAGCACCTGACATTTTCAATAAATTTGTGTGAAATTCCATGTAACCTATTTTGTTGACATATTTATTAGTAAGTGTATTGAATTTTATTAAGGTAAACATTTTTCACTATAGGTCTGATGAGGATTTTGGGAGCCTCCCTCATTTGCAAACAATCGATCAGCCCGGTTGTCATCCCTATGCGAGAGCCGCCTTAGTCCCAGAACGTGTGTCTGATAGGCCTACTTTTTTTTTAGTGACTGAGTGAACCCAAGGGCAACGGTCCTGCTATGAGATTTAGGCCTACGCCAATAAGTTGATATATTTGGCATGGAAGAGTTTTTTACCATTAACTTTAAACTATTTATCATGTTTTAATTGGTTTTAGGCTTTTTTTTAGTTCTCTTATTATTTAGTGAACATATTTCAGTAGTCACAAAATAGCATAAAGTTAAAAGAGGAATTAAACCTCTAATTAGTGCTTTAAAAAAGACACCATCGCGAATCGAATCCGCTAATTTCTGCCTTAGGCCTATAGTAGGCCTATAGGCTACTAGCTAATATCCGGCGTGCCTACGCCTAAATGAATGAAAATTAATGTGCTTTTATGTTTAGTTGAATAAGTATGAGGAAAAGTAATTAGCCTATAAATGTATATATTTTTTTTTGGATACCCCGTGCTGATTACCCGGCGTTGCCCGGGAATCTACTTATCCCGATCTTCTCGACATAAATTATCTGAAATACGAAAATTAATGTGTTTTATGTTTAGTTAAATAAGTAAGAGGAAGCATTTATATCGTAGGCCTAATTATTTTTAGATACTCCGTGCTGTTTACCCGGCGTTGTCCAGGAATCTACTCATCCTGATCTTCTTCGCATAAATGAGCTGAAAGAAAAAATTAATGTAATTTTTATGATTAGTTGAATAAAATAAATGAAAAATAAATATAAATATATATCGTAATCATTTTTAGATTACCCTTACTGATTACCCGGTGTTGTCCGGATATCTACTTATCTCGATCTTCTTGGTATAAATGAGGTAAAACACAAAATTCGTTATTGTGAGTTATCATTAAGTGCTGATATGCTTGCACAGGAATCTACTTACTTGTCTCGATCTTCTTGGTATCAATGAAAGACAAAAATCGTTATTGTGAGTTATCCATAAGAGATAAACATATGCTGTCCGGACTTTTTTGTAGAGCTTTGCGCGATATCCAATTCTGTGTACATTGATTTTGTGTATTTGTTATGGTTTAGGCAGCGTAAGCTATTTAACCGTCCAAAAAGTTACTTTTTTCACGTTTTCCACCACAAAGGGCGATTTTTAAGGGTGTAGGAGTTGAGTGTCACAACTCTCTTATAGTCTATCTTCATCCCTGGAATCTCCTGAACATTTTGCAAAAAGCTCCATCACAATCGGTTCAACGGTATGGCCGCGCATAAAGTACGAACAAACAAACATTCATTTTTATATATTAGATTGAATTAATCAACTATAATATGGTGTGACTCCATTTCACTATAGAGTATTTTGAAAAAAAATCTGGGCCTAGGCTTATGTGAAGTAAACTTTTTAATTTTATATAATGCAGTGTGCAAGTTTAATTTGTGAGATTCAAATAATTAATTTATTATAAGTTAGGCAAAATTAACCCAAATTTGATGTCTTGATTGATGAAAATTGCATTATTAAGATTTTTTCTGAATTTCTATGTTTGTGAGAATAGTTTAAAAAGCTTCTAGGGAGTAAAAGTGTAATAATTTATAAATAAAAAATGTAAATATGACGATAAAGGATGTAGCCTATAAAAATCAGATATGTGGTTCGTTAGTTTGATCCTGGTCAGGATCCATAGTAATTCTGCCCGAAGGCAGGTACTTCACTGCAATCATAGCATTTTCATTCTATGCTTGCAGCTTTACTAGGGAATCGTAGGTGTGGTAGCTTCCCGTTGCTTTCCATACCGTAGAATATGTCGATGATTATGATAATGATGATGATGGCCATATGATTTCGGGGACCGATTGGGCCTTAAAGTTTTCCTGACATTTGTCTTACAGGTGAGGAAAAACCCCGATAAAAACCTCACCCAGAAAAACTGCCCCGACCGGGGATCGAACCCGGGCCCGCTGCGTGACAAGGCAACACGCTACCTCGAGACCACAGCGGTGGACTGGTCAGGATAATGCTTTTTTTTTCTGGTGAGAAAAATTCGAGAAAACTGCCTTTTTAACACGCTTTAGAAAGAGGCGATGAAGTACGAGTCTGAGACTCTCAGAAACCGACATGTATCGAGTATATGAAACTGTTTTTTTACTAAGGCTCTATAAATGCTGTACATATTTATGTACACCTACATTAAACCGTTATCGGAGAGAAAAGATTGCACATTTTCTCTTCATTAAAAACGTATGTTCGAAGCCGATAATTATATTTACCAGCTTTTTTTTTTTTTTTTCTCCTTTCGTAATGTGAAACCCGGATCCTGATAACTTATCAAAATGTATCTAAACCTATAAAAACACCTTTTTATGTATTTGAAAGGAAGTGCGAGTCTTACAGAGTTATACCCAGATGTTTGAGATATATGTATTTATGAATATGCATTAGAGTCTAGAAAACATTTGGACAATTTTTTATATTGGTAAATTAACATGTATAACTAATTATTCTTCTGTTTTGTGTGTGACAATTTTCAAGTTTGATAAATATATTACAGTAAAGCAAGTTTTTTTAACCAGCATGAATTGCAATGTTTTTAAAAATTGTTTCAAATTGATGCAATTCCAGAATAAATATAATTAGTATTTGTAACTTTTTACAATAACATATGCTTTATTTTTACACGCTTTATATTAGCTTGACCTGTATCTATATATGTAACGGAATATTTCAACACGATTTTCACCCACTTAAAAACATTGGATCGACTTGAAAATTTGTATACTTGTAAAGGACCTATCACAATTCAATAATTTCATAAATAATATATAATAGATTGCGGACCTATAGACTTTTTAGTCCATTGTTGTAAGAAATTAATATTATATCCTGTCGTAGCTCAATTGATAGAGTGGTGGACTCCATCCATCCATCCATAGTAATTTTGCCCGAGTGCAGGTCCTTCACTGCAATCATAGCATTTTCATGCTTTACTTGCAGTTTTACTAGGGAATTGTAGGTGTGGTAGCTTTCCGTTGCTTTCCACACCGGTGAATGATGATAATGATAAGGAGGATGCTGATGGCCAAATGATTTCGGGGACCGTTTGGGCCTTAAAGTTTTCCTGACATTCATCTTACAAGTGAGGAAAAACCTCGATAAAAACCTCGCCCAGAAAAACTACCCCGACCGGGGATCGAACCCGGGCCCGCTGCGTGACAAGGCAGCACGCTACCTTGAGACCACAGCAAGAAATTAATATTATATCCTCTCATAGCTCAGTTGGTATAGTGGTGGACTGTAGTGGTATATAATTTCAGTAATCCATTGGTCGCTGGTTCAAATCCGGCCCGGAGGATTATTTTTAGAAGACTGTTACTTTTAGCTCATACTATCCTAACAGTATCGAATTTAAAGATATTTACATTTTTATCTTATTCTGTTAAACATTAATGACAATTTTGTAAACTTGCCACATTGTAATTTATCCAAAAAAATATCAGAAGGATACGATTAACTGTAACTATTTATCTATATTAAAATATTCAAATATTATGATACTGTTAGATGATAATAATAATAATTTTAAAAATATATAATTATATTCGTGCCTAGACACTAAAAATATCGTAAGCGATTAAATTGTCATGGGATTTCGGTTTATGAAAACCAATTAACCTAAATTTAAAAAAATAAATAATAGTTTTAAAAAAACTAAAACAACACGCTTTATTAGAAAACCAAACTAAAAAATGAAAAATAATTTATTTTCCAACACGCTTGGGATAAAATTAAAATGGTCAACAAAAAAAATCATCTCCAACACATCTAAAATAAAACTAGAGTTATCTACAAAAAAAAAATAATTTTACCATCAAAAGCGTGGAGTACTTTTTATGGTTTTTATCTTTTCTTCTTAGAGACTTTACTTTTACCAATAGGCCTATGTGTTGATTATCAAATATTATTGATATAGAGCACCTCATGCTTTTGATGTTTTTTTTGTAGATAACTCTAGTTTTATTCTAGATGTGTTGGAGATGATTTTTTTGTTGATCACTTTAATTTTATCCCATGCGTGATAGAAATTAAAATTATTTTTCATTTTTTAGTTCGGTTTTATAATAAAGCTTCTTTTAGTTTTTTAAACTATTATTTATTTTTTTATTTTTTAGTTCGGTTTTCTAATAAAGCGTGTTGTTTTAGTTTTTAACAATTTATTTTTTCTTGTAGCTTGCAGTGAACCTATATCAAGCTAATAAACAATATTATCGATTTAAAACCAAATTGCATTAGCCTATTATTTTATTTGTAGGCTATGTTTTTTTTTTGGTATGTTTGTCTTCATATTTTTATGGTATGTCGATTTTACATATTTAAGAATTTTATCTGGAATATGTTTTGTATACAGGAAGAATTACATGGGCTGCGCTTGTTCGAGTCCCCCAGAGGGGAAGAATTTTATCATCATCATCATCCTTCACGGATTAGGTCTTTGCCTGTTCCGATCTCACATCTGTTCAGCCCAACGCTTTCATGGTCTTCCCACCGATCTTTGTCCTACAGGATTATACATCAGTGCCATCTTTGGTGTCCTATCCTCTGTCATTCTTTGCAGATGCTCCTTCCAATTGTTCCTGTGTTATTATATTTGTTGAAGTAGTGGTTGTACTTTTAGTTCCTCTCTAATATTCTCATAGCCTATATAATATGTTATTCTCTTGTATAACCTTTCACAGCCCGTAGGAATCTCATTTCCGCAGGGAGGAAGAATTTTTCTCTTGGAATTTCGGCCAATATGGGACCGAGTCACAGATTTAATTTTCTCTTTGACACAAGCCAGTTCTCGAACTTTTTTTCTTCCATAATCTTAGAAACCTGAAAAATTCGTTTATTCGAGCTTCATATGAGGTTATAACCTTCAAGTAGGCCGATTAGCGAGTGTCTTACGAAATAAACAACAAATCATCAATTATTCAGTATTCGCCACTTTAAAAATAAATGGGAATAGAATCATATAGTGCAATAATCTATAGATCCAAGAATCTGTTAGGAGAGATTCTCGTCACAAAATTTTGTTCATATTTGATAGACCTATAGGCTATAAAAGAAACTAGATCAATAAAATAATTATTAATTAAATAAAAATAAAACGTAGTTTTATTTGATTTTCATATTTATTATATAATTCAGTGACAGCTGTTTCGGTACACTGTACCTTCTTCAGACATGTTAACAAATTATGAATTGTGTTCCAACTGATCTAAGCAACAATACAACAATATTTATTTAAATTTTTTAATTTAACAAAGGGGATTCATTCAAATCAAGTTGAGAATTTAACAGTTTTTTTTAAATTTAAATAAATATTGTTGTATTGTTGCTTAGATCAGTTGGAACACAATTCATAATTTGTTAACATGTCTGAAGAAGGTACAGTGTACCGAAACAGCTGTCACTGAATTATATAATAAATATGAAAATCAAATAAAACTACGTTTTATTTTTATTTAATTAATAAATATGGATTTTCATCAAGTAAACACCAACTCAATTGATTATTTACTACAAGGGAATATCCGGGTGTGATCGAAATATTGCAGATTATGACGGATAATTGTGGTAACAATTCTTTTCAAAAACTGAAAACATTACAGTATCCAGGATTATACTTAAAAAAATCAAAAACACTCATGTAAAAAAAAAAATACATTCTGACTTAAAAGAAAATTCGTGTTACTAATCAGTCCAAGTCCACCGCTGTGATCTCGAAGTAGCGTGCTGCCTTGTCGCGCAGCGGGCCCGGCGTCGATTCCCGGTCGAGACAGGCTCCTGGGTGAGGTTTTTTCGGGGTTTTTCCTCACCTGTAAGACAAATGTCAGGAAGCTTAGGGTCCAGCGTTCCCCGAAAATCATCCGGCCATCATCATCCTTATCACTATCATCATCCTTCACCGGTGTGTAAAGCAACGGGAAGCTACCACACCTATAATTCCCTAGTAAAGCTGCAAAGCATAAAATGAAAATGCTATGATTGCAGTGAAAAATCTACCCTCGGGCAGAATTACTATGGATGGATGAATCAGTCCAATATCTCCGTATCTCTGCTTTTAAAGTTTGAAATTGATAAAACGATAATCTTGCCTGTGGTTTACTCTATGGGTGTGATAAAATGCATGGTCTGCTACATTAAAGGAAGATAAACTGAAAGTATTAAAAAATTGGGATAAAGACGAATATTCAGTCCCGTAATGGATGAGAATGGAGGAATGTAGTAATTAATAACTTTCCAGAACAAGGTTGTAACCATCAATATTCCTCAACTTGTCCATCGCTGTGGTCTCGGGGTAGCGTGCTGCCTTGTCACGCAGTGGGCCCGGGTTCGATCCCCGGTCGGGACAGTTTTTCTGGGTGAGGTTTTTATCGGGGTTTTTCCTCACCTGTAAGACAAATGCCAGGAAAACTTTAAGGCCCAAACGGTCCTCGAAATCATATGGCCATCATCATTCATATTCATCTTAGGATTAGGGACTCTCCTGGCGCACCATTATCATCATCACCCATCATATCATCGGAGCAACGTAACCCCGCCTTCCAGGCGCCCCAATCTCAGAAGTGGGTTACAAGTACGCCATGCCAGAAGAGAAACCAGGAATGTTGAAAGACAAATCCGGGGCATTTGAAAAAAAATATAGGCCTATATATATTCGTCAACTTTAACATGGAAAAGGCTGTTAATATCACATGGAAGCTTTTCCCTTGTAATCTTTAACTTAAATAAGAAAAAGGCTCTTATGTATTCCTATCATTTTTATTTGTTCAGATTAAAATGCATATATTCCCCAAGATAATTAACGAACTGTATCAAATAGGCTTAAATACATTCAGTTAATCATTTCCGTGTCTGTCTCCTAAAATATTTTATTTTCTCGCCAATTCTCCTTAATAGGCCTACAGTTCTGTGAGCTCTAGTATGCCTATTATGCACGATACTATAAAACTGACAATCTTCAATATCATATTTTAAAATTTATAGAGGAACATAAATTTGCACCTCTTAACCCTATAAACCACAAGCATTTTATTGTTGAAAATTCTTAACATGTGCTCCATTCTCAAGTCGGCCTATGTGAAAACAAGTCCGCCATGCAGGAACTGCGTAAAATAAGAGAATTCCTCAGCAAGTCGAATTCATGGACCCCATTTTTTGTTGTTTACGATATACTTATAGGCCTATATTACTTTTGATAAATTGGAGAAATTCATTGTCTGATGGCAGCTTACTTAAAAGTGTCGGACCGCAGTGAAATCATATTATGCATAGGCCTAACCGAGAGTTACTAACTTAGTACCTATTTGTATATTGTTGTATGATTTGACACAAATTTAAATAGCCTACTTTCTACTGATTTCTATTTCCATTTGGTTTATTGAATATAATAAATTAATAAATCAATATATCTTATAGGAGGCATTACCACTGTAGGCTAACGGTTATTTAAATTGTATGATATAGTCTACATTAAGACGAACCAAAATGGCGGTTGCTAGAGTCTATTTTTAATTTCGGATTTTAGGTAATCCTTCACTTCGAATGATCGGATTTAGCTGATTTTTTTATAGAATACCTTTCTTTGTTTATTTAAATAACATAGGCCTGTATTGAGTTCCGTTGAAAAACATCGAAAATTGCGACCGCTAGGGCGATTTTTAAATTTTTATTTTCAGGCTTACATAATTTTAATTAATTAAGGAATAGGCTATTTTAAAGTAAAAATGCATTTTAATTGAGGAAGACTTATATAAAAAAGTACTTGGGTCTATATTAGGCTTAATATTTAAAAAAATTAAAATGAATTGAATGAAAAATAAATATTAGATATTCAATAGTAGATTATATAAAATATATGCAATTAAATTGGTATGGGCACGTACAACGAATGCAAGAAGAAAGGTTATCTAGAAAAACATTGGAATGGTGTCCATTGGAAGAAGAATGAAAGGAATATCTCGAAACTCGTCGTGGATGCAAGAAATAAGAACGGAAATGAGAGCAAGAGGACTGGGGGACATGGAGTGGATGGATAGAGACGAGTGGAGAAGAAAAATAAAACTTTAGGCACAGAAAGATGTGTAAACATTAAAAACCTGTAAATAAATAAATAGGCTAAATAAATAAAATGTTAGGCTATATCAAGTGAAATTTTGAGATTTTACGAATTCAACTCAATGTGCGAGATTATATTATTAAAAGTGAATTTTTGTTTCATAACAGTGAAATTGAAAATTAAATTCATGTTTATTTAGATTTACAATTTTTTTTTATCTTTAAGACAAGTCTCAGGAAACTTTAAGGCTCAAACGGTCCCCCAACATCATCTGGCCATCGTAATCATCGTTATATATTCTCTATGTTTAGTATGAACGCGTGTATGAATGGTGTGTTTCGTCTTAATGTTGTGTGTTGTCTCGGAGGAGGCCCTGACATCGAGCTGATCACTTATTCGGGAGGCCGTCCATTCCTTGTGTGGTAAAAAAAAAAATGTGTGAGATCCATAGTTAAAATCCTTCACCAGGCAGATCGTGTCACGTAAGGCTGGGGTGGCATGTGACACCTAAAAGTATCTATAAAGCGAGATGTTAAACTGTATTAATGTAATGGAATGAAATTTCTATTGTTATTTTCTAAATTTGTAGGCCTATGTTTTTTAATATACGCCTAGTTATGTTAGGCTAAGTGTTTTATGTGCAATAACTAAATAGGCCCTATTCAAAAACAAATATAAAAATGAAACATGTGGCTATTTTATGAAATACGGAACTCTTTAGCTAGCAAAGAAACAATTATTTAAAAATGTGTAATATATGTCCACCGCTGTGGTCTCAAGGTAGCTTGCTGCCTTGTCACGCAGCGGGCCCGGGTTCGATTCCCGATGGGCATAGGCTCCTGAGTGAGGTTTTTTCGGGTTTTTTCCTTACCTGTAAGACAAATGTCAGGAAGCTTAGGGCCCAACGGTCCCCGAAAATCATTATCATCATCATCCTTCACCGGTGCGGAAAGCAACGGGAAACTACCACACCTATAATTCCCTAGTAAAGCTGCAAAGCATAGCAGCATGATTGTAGTAAAAGACCAGCCATCGGGCAGAATTACTATGGATGGATGTAGTTTATGGGCTATGTAGGCCTACCTAAGAATTTTGATATTTATTTCAAGATCTCCTATTATACAACTTTTGCCTTTTGAAAACTATCAATAGGTAATAAGAAATAACATTTGAAGAGAAAAAAATTCTCCGAGACTCGAAGAATAGTTAACAAGTATATTCAGAGGACATATTTTTAATTTAATGAAGGGAATTACTTTTTCGCGTACTTACTGCTTTTACATCGTACGCCGGTATCCATAATCAATGAAGAGCGAGCAGGTCATATGGTTTTCTTTTGTTGAGGATCACTTTAACAGCGGATAGGTAGGATAAGTTATTAACTTGATCTAAAATCGTATTCTCAATCACTATTTTGCTGCGTATTGGCTTGGTGCCTCGGAATGATATTACTTTTGTTTTATCAGTTGAAATGTGTATACCATAGTCTTTTGTAATGTTATTAAATAATAGTTTTAAAAAACTAGAACAACACGCTTTATTAGAAAACCGAAATGAAAAATAAGTTTAATTTCTAACACGCTTGGGATAAAATTAAAGTGTTCAACAAAAATATCATCTCCAACACATCTAGAATGAAACTATAGTTAGCCTATCTACAAACAAAAAATAATTTTACCATCAAAAGCGTGGGGTGCTCTTTATAAATTAATATATTTGATAATAAACAGATATGCCTATTGGTAAAAGTAAAGTCTTTAAGAAGAAAACGTAAAAAACCATAAAAAGCACCCCACGCTTTTGATGGTATTTTTTTTTGTAGATAACTCTAGTTTTATTCTAGATGTGTTGGAGATAATTTTTTTTTGTTGACTACTTTAATTTTATCCCAAGCGTGTTGGAAATTTAAATTATTTTTCATTCTTTTGTTCGGTTTTCTAGTAAAGCGTGTTGTTTTAGTTTTTTCCAACTATTATTTTTGTTTATTTTTAGTTTAATTGATTGTCATAAACCGGAATACCATGAAAATTTAATTGCTTAATACTTTTCTAAAAAAATCCTCCGGGTCGGATTTGAACCAGCGACCTATGGATTACTGAAATTATATAGGCTACTACTACAGTCCACCGCTCTACCAACTGAGCTACCAGAGGATATAATATTAATTTCTTACAACGATGGACTAAAAAGTCGATAAGTCCGCAACCTATTATAAACTCCTGGCGCGACAGGCCTAGAAGGCCCTTAGCCTACCTTGCGGCTGCTGGCCTCACATCCACATGTGTCAATCACAGAGGTAGGCCTAGATGATCATCAGCCAGTGTACGGGTGACATGTGGTCAGCATGTCGAGTCCCCTAGCCGTTATAGCTGGTTTTCTTAACCTGGAGCCGCTACTTATTGTAGCTACCCAAATGCCTCACGATGCTGGGTGGGCACCGGTCCCATATTGGCCGAAATACCATGAGAAAATCTCTTTCCGCCTGGGAGACTCGAACCAGCGCAAGTCCCGTAGCTCTGCGCCAAGGCTTCCTGCCTTAACCACTCGGCTACGGCGCGGGTCGCAACCTATTATACCGGTCTTTATTGTTTTGATGTCCTGATAGTCCTGGGCAGGATCTTAGAAAAAAATTATGAAATTATTTTATTGTCATTGGTCCTTTACAAGTAGATAAAGTTTCAAGTCGATCCAATGTTTTTAAGTAGGTGAAAATCGTGTTGAAATATTCCGTTACATAGACAGATATAGGTCAAGCTAATTATAAAGCATGTAAAATAACTCATAGTGCGACAGGCCTGGAAGGCCCTTGGCCTATGAGCTGGCTGCTGGCCTCACGCCCACTTGTGTTAATCACAGAGGTAGATGATTATAAGCCAGTGTAGAGGGAGACATGTGATCAGCATGCCGGGTCCCCCAGTTGTTGTAACTGGTCTTCAAAAGCTGGAGACGCTACTTATTGTAGCTATTCAAATGCCTCACGAAGCTGGGTGGGCACCAATTAAATACTTTTCCATGAGAAAATGTTTTTCCCCAAGGGGACTGGAACCAGCGCAAGAACCGTAGCTCTGCTCCGAGGCATCTTGCCTTAACCACTCGCTACGGCGCGGGACTTCATAATGTTTTATAGAGTAAATAAGCCTTTTTGTTAACATATCTTCTGATTCAGCAATTAGGCCTACTACCTGGTCGTCAGCAAATAGCATTGGATTTTCAATACAAAATACAGTTATACTGGTCAACATGATTTTTGTCTCATGAGTAGGGCCTACGAATAGTTGTACCTTAATGCAGTTTTTTATCGTGTTTTCAAATATGTATTCAGAATTTCTCCATCACCAACAGTTTTATTTCAATTTCAATTAATGATTTTAAATAATTATTTTCTTAATAAACGTTTTTTCGTCCATTTGTCCATTGTAAAATAAAACCAAATGAACTAACTCAGGAGATTTCAGCTATGGAAAAGAGATATCAAGACAAATGGAATCCTAATGTGCTGGCCGATTATTGTTGGGCCATCAAGAGGGATGCTCCACAGGCGAAACATAGCAGAAAATCGTCATTTCTTACTTTCTAGGTGAGTCCGAATGTTCGAATATTGTGTAGTTACGAATGTAGAAAATATTAAAGTGTTTGAAATTATAAATTCCTGTCTCTCTGAAACATTACGTGATGGAGAAAACCCGATACCATATTTGAATTCAGGAGAAAAAAATAATATCAGAATCACATTTTTTTTCTGAGGCAAAAAAAAAAAAGTTTCTTTTTTGTTGCTCAGTGTAATTCTTATTGTTAATTAGTGTAAAATATTGTCCTAAGTTATGAAATGTTGCAATTAAGATCACAATGTATATTTAATAACATTTTAGTTGTTACTATACTTAGGATATAACATTATAACAATATATAATTATGCATTAACGTGTTTTAAAATCAATATATATTATTTATGAAGCAATATTAGTTCCGCAGCAATACTGGCATATATGTTACACCTTGTCCTTTCTATAGGTTTCTATACTTTAATGTTGTTTTTTGCTAATATTTATTAATAGGCTACATTTTGTTATGCCACGTCGGTAAATTGATGCGGGTTCTAGAAAATGTATCGTTTCTAATATCCTCTCCAACAGCTCAGCTCTGCGGGCACGGAAATACATTACATTTATTATCCGGAGCAATCACTTCTGTAACGTATTATGAAGTTAGTTTTACACTTGATTAAATTCTCATTTCCTGCACTTACGTCTTAAAAAAAATTAAAATATGAGATACAATCATACGGTCGCAGATATAGGCTATTCTAATTTAAGTAGGCTGTATCGGCATTCGACATAGCTTACAGTGGCAGATCACTATATTCATTGTTCTTATTTCGACACTGCAGATCTGGTTATAGGATGCCTTCCTTCAGTCGCAATATTCTGACCTTCGAGTTCGGGCACAATGTGCCTGATCAGCACATACTTTTAAAAAATGTATTTAACACACTGTTTGCAAATCTGAACAACGGAAAGTCGAAGAAATGTTATTGTTAGGTATGTCCGAAGGATAAAATATTCAAAATTTTCTGCTAGTAAACTTTTTGCTGGACATAACATTGATTAAATAAATTAATGACAGCCTTCAAACAACATGATATAAAAGTAAAAACAAGATAGGTTCAGTTGAAAAATACTTGAAAATAGTTCATATTATCAACATTCAGCCTATATTTTTAGGAAATTTATTCAAGAATATAACATTATTTGATAATCAATTGAGTTGGTGTTTACTTGATGAAAATCCATATTCATTAATTAAATAAAAATAAAACGTAGTTTTATTTGATTTTCATATTTATTATATAATTCAGTGACAGCTGTTTCGGTACACTGTACCTTCTTCAGACATGTTAAAAAAATAATTTAACATGTCTGAAGAAGGTACAGTGTACCGAAACAGCTGTCACTGAATTATATAATAAATATGAAAATCAAATAAAACTACGTTTTATTTTTATTTAGTTAATAACATTATTTGGTCCAAATACGTTAAATAATTAATTTTCTTTTTGAAAATATTTTCAAATACACTTATTCAATAATGTAACGACTTCGGGCGCAATGAGCTTCTCTCAACAAAATATTTACAACCCGCCGTGGTAATGGTCGAGAGCAAACTGAGTGGGGTGATTGTTTAGAGCAGATAAAAAGAAACAGCTACTCGGATGTCCAGTCGTCAACGTCGTCTGATGACAGTAGAAAGGGACAATATTGACGACCTGTGCCTCTCAGATCAGATGCGTCCGACAGGTTGAGGTAAGTAGGCCTAGTCATAAAATAAAATATTAAAATAAATAAACTCCTTGGCAGGTACCGTTGTCCTCAACTAGGTTAAAAAAAATAGCCTTTCGGAAACCGACTTCCATCTTCAGCAGATGGGTTTCTGAAAGGCCTACAGTTTAAAAAAAAATAACCTAGTTGAGGACGACATCACCTACCAAGATATAGCTACTCATACATCTATTTTAATATTTCAATTTATAGGACCAGAGTCCTCCAAATTAATGGTGCGACAAATCTCGAAGGAGTAAAAAACCCTCATAAAAGGGTTTTATTGAGGTTCGATTATTTAATAACTTCTTACCGGTTCGCTACAGTCGTTAAGCTATGAATCTCAAGATTTAGGCCTATTTCAACACCAAAACTTCATTATCAGCAAATAGCAGCAGCATTAGTTTTTTTTTATAGCCTCCGTAATGTCTAAAAACTCTCAACACCAAGTCTCCTGATTACATGTATTATACAATCCATTTAGTAAAGTTTAGGTTTTCATTATCTCCTTTCTCCGCCTAATTTGTGTTCCTTATTCCATATCGGTATAGACTATCCTTTAAATATGGTCCACCCATCTCAATCTGTAAATCTTAATTGTTCAAATTATAGATCTGGATATTTATAGGCCTATAGGCCTATAACTTATTCTCCAATTATACACTTCTAACAGGTCTATGTCCTTCGTCCCAGTCGCTTTAATTCATGGAGGAAGAAATTTTCTCATGGAATTTCGGTCAGTGTGAGATCTGTGCCCACCCAACAAAGTGAGAAATTTGGGTAGGCCTAACTACATTAAGTAGCTGTTCTAGGTTGAGAAAACCAGCTATAACTGCGGTGGGACTCAACCTGCTGACCAAATATCATCCTTCTACTACCTGGATGATCGTTCACTTACGTGATTAACACATTTGGATGTGAGGCCAGCAGCCGGATAGTTGGCCAATAACATTCTAGACCTGTTACGCCATGCAGTTTTTAGTACGTAAATTGACAATGTTTCCTGAGAGATAAATTGGTTTATTTTATTTAATATTGTAGTAAAACAATAGAAAAACGAACGAGTAGAAATTATTTAAATTTTTGTTGAATGATGTATAATAAGAACTCACAATTTTAGATTATTTTGTTTTCACTGCAGTCCGACACACTTAAATAACTGGCACGAGAAATTAGTATTTTGTCAATTTAAAGATTAACAGGTGTCCATATATATCAATGTCTTTCTTTTAAAATTTGGTATTAAATTCTTAATATTTATTTTAAGCAGAGTTTGTTTGTAAAATATACAGTTTTTATTTCATAGACTAGAAACGGAAAACAAATAAATTAGGTACAAGAAAAATTAATTTTTCGCTACAACTTTTTGGCCTATCAAGTTCTCTTACAGATAGGCTAAATCAACACAAAAATACAGACACGGGAATGATGTGATAGGCCTACAATATTTCCTTTCTCCAACATTCGATAACTTTTATTCGTTTTATGAATTGGTGACTGCAAATATGTAACATTTTATTTAATCACTAGGGTAAAATATACAGTAAATATGGCTAATTCACCAATTAATAATTAAAATAGTCAACATATTTCAACAGTGAAGTTGTCATTTTCATGACTACAAATTGACTGAAGACAAACATGGTAATGAATAAACAAAATCGGTTAAAAACAAGCAGTCACATGACACAATCAAGTAAACTGTAGTCTATGATATAATAAAACTAATCTTCTTTTCTTTCAATTAAAGAAATTAATTTTTCAATTACATCTCTTTAACTAGATGTTTGAACAAGATATTCAAATGATTGGACACTAAATTAGTTATCACTTCCAGTTTGACATTAAATAGTGTAGGCCTACTTGGAAACCCTAAAGATGAAGTTGATTGTTTAAGAAAATGCGGTATTTATTAAATTGGATGTAACGATTGTGATATGAAATATGTTGGGCAAACAAGAAGATCTATTTTAATCAAATTCAAAGAACATATTGCACTTTCAACTTTTATAAGATTCATGATAGGCCTATGTTTCGTTGAGGTATTATTCAAAATTAAAATTAAAATATAAAATTATGGAATATTCACCAGATAGAAATCATGAAAGCAGCTCACAACAACGATAATCTGATAAGAAAACGAACCCAATATATGTAACCCCCTCTACCAGATCTTCAATGAAACACCAGTTTTGAATCTTGCCGATGATGGGACAAATTCCGAAAGCGCTACAGTTAAATAACTAATTAAGTTGAGGAGACGGACCTTTCAGGTGAATATTCTATAATTTTATATTTTAATGTTGCACATTTCAGATTCAATAGAATTGAAAAATCTGAAGTTGGTCAGGATATTTCTGATTACGGTCACGTTATAGATAAAAGTAACCTTAGGCTGATTCGTTCGGTCATTAATTTCAAATTCCTTGACGTCCTTGAATGTTTGGAAATCTATGAAAATAAGAACAAAATTATGAATAAAGAGAAGGGCCCTATTCCGTGCAGCGCCCTCTTTTCTTTAATTCAAAGAAAATATTAATAGTTTTATTATGCCATACAGTTTACTTGTAATTGATTGTGTCATGTGACGTAGTTTGTTTTTAATTGATGTTTATTCATTACCATGATTGTCTTCAGTCAATATCTAGTCTTGAAAATGACAGCTTCGCTGTTGAAACATGTTAACTATTTTAATTATTAATTAGTGAATTCGGCATATTGACTGTATATTTTACGATTTTATCATCAAGAAGATCATTTGTGTATTAATCACTCAGGTATTAGCGTTATAATTCAAATCTGCTTTTTTAAAGGATTGACAATTTTTTCTGCCAGGAATTTTTTTGTCAGCTTAGAGTAGGCCTATGTGTCGTAAAACATGAGACACGCTGCTTTACTTTTTTTTTCCGAAGAAAGCCATAATCAGGATTTTTATAATCTTACAATCCGATCGACTCTATCTGGTTTTGAACCCGCGAACTTCAGAGTTAGAGGTGAACATGATACCTTTCAAACTACCAATCCACTAGGATTGACAAATTAGTAGGTTTGTTATTCATATATTTTGGGCTTTTAATAAAGAAAAGCAAATGTGGTAGAAAAGTTAGAATCCAAAATAAAATATTCCATTGATTCAATTTACAATATGGGCATATCACGTTCAAGACATCACTCATTTTTGTTATACTGCTGATAGGTTCTTTTCATTAGAACATATTTTAATGTTTGTGTTACATACGTCAAACTAGACAATCGATCAACAGTTATCTGTGTGTATTTCAGGAAAATACAACAACTGGTTCTGTAAACTAGATTATGTGGGATGAAGTCAAGTCTATATTTCGCATTTAGATTATCTATTCACAAGGACTTTTTGTTTCCTTTGCGTCATCGACACCATTTTTAAATCTCCGTTTCTTGAGTATTACGTGACTTAAGGAAGGATCTATTAGAAAATTGTATGTAAGTCTTAAATTCATAGGCCTAATAATCTCTAGTAATAAAAAATAAAGCTATTATTATTATTATTATTATTATATCTCTAATAGGCTAATAATTATTATCATTACTAGAGATAGGGACAGGGATTAATTCACTATGAAGCTATCTATATAGGCTATATGCACTCTATCCTCTTGAAGCTCACTGTAAGAACGTACTTTGAATGTAAATAAACCAGTGTTTAATTGTGTAATTATGAAAGCAATACTCATCATCATCATCATCTGCATTCACAGATTAGGTCCGTTGACCCGTTCCGACTTCAGCCCATCTCTTTCTAGGTCTGCCCACATCTCGGGTGCCTTTAGATTTGTATTTTGTTATTTGTTTTGGATATCTATCTTCATTCATTCTGTCTATGTGTTGTTTCCATTTTTGTCTATATGTATCTATTTTATCAGTTACTGCAAATATTTCAAGTTCCTGTCTTATTTCTGTGTTCTTGATTCTGTCTTCCTTAGTGCACCCTTTAACAGATCTCAAAAATTTCATTTCTGCCGCCGTTATCCTACTTAGATCTTGTTTTTTTATGTATCCAGGCTTCTGAAACCATAGAACAGTACCGGTACTGCCAACGTTTTTGTAAAATTTCAATTGGGTCTCTCGTGTTGTTTTGTTATTTAGTGATCGTTTTATCGTACCACATATTCCCTGGAATTTTGCTATTTTATTATAGTAATATATCATTATCATAATTAAATGAAATGTCACATCCTAGATAATTGAGATGGTTCACCTGTTCTTTGATTTTGTTTCATATTACTATTTTGGATCTGATTTGATTTTTCCCTTGGAATGCCATTACCTTAGTTTTTTCTATGAATATTTTGAGATTATATTGTTCACATATATTATGTAGTTTAAAAATATTCCTTTGAAGTTCGTCTTCCATATTAGCTATTAGGCCTATTACCTGGTCATCAGTGTATAATAATGTTTTCAAGTAGTGTGTTTTATCTAATTTTATTCCTTTATTTGTTTCTTCGTTCCATTTTGTTATTATATCATCGATGTATAGGTTAAACAAAACTGGAGAGATACTGCATCCTTACTGTACGAAATAAAAATACAGGGTGTTTCAGAATAAGTAGGCCTATTACAGACTTCTAGGGGCTGTAGAGTGGACTTAGTAGATGAAGTTTTGATAAGGAACCCGTGTCCGGAAACGTAACATCTCGATATAAAATAAGATTTAAGATCTAAACACAATGGGCTGATATGTGTGTCTTGTATTTCAGAATAAGTATTACACAGGTTTTTCTCGGGGGTTATCCCGGTTTTCCCCTGTCATAATATCATTCCACCATTTCTCCATACTCATCTCATCCATTTCGTTTCATTTCGTTCATCTGTCCCTATGACGGTGCATCAGGCGCCATCGGCCGGCACCTTTGACATTCACAGACCTCTATATAAGGGGCTTCATCTCATCTCATCCTCGGCCCGACCCTGAGTTGGATATACGAGTTGAGGATATTTATGTATTTATATTTTTTATTACAGACTTCTAGAGCTTGTACTACACCTGTCGAATCGGAGGTAGATCTAGCATGAATTCTGGAGGCAGCAGAAATTATTGAGCACACACCAGGTCTTACGAGACGTGTGTATGAAAACATGCGTCGCAGGTACATTTTGTGCAACTAACAACAGGGTCGCCATGTGGAACCACACTTGTAGTACAGCACCTAGAAGTCTATAATACTTATCCTGAAACACAAGACACACTATATAAACCCATTGTGTCCGATCTTCAAACCTATTTTGCATCGAAATTATACTTTTCCGGACATGGGTTCCTTACCAAAACTTGATGTAACTTACCAAGTCCCCTCTACAATCCCTAGATGTCTGTAATACTTATTCGGAAACAGCACGTATAATAAGATTCATTACTGGATGTTCTACTTTTAAGAGCTTATGTGATCTGTAGATAATGTAGGCAATTCGAAAAAGAGCTTAACAATTTGCTTCACACTAGATCATCCATCTGAAATTTCTTTATGGTTTTTGTAAAGGACTTAGTGTACTGATTATCTATGGAGAATTTTAATCATTTACAATGAAAAACAAATCAGTTATAAATGCATAAATTAAGTCACAAGAATCAATTCACTTCAATAGAAAAATACATTGAAATAATCGTTAGGAAAATGTAAAACTTCATTGTAAATGATGGGAAATAATTTTAAAAATGATAGATAGATAGATAGATAGATAGATAGATAGATAGATAGATAGATAGATAGATAGATAGATAGATAGATAGATAGATAGATAGATAGATAGATAGATAGATAGATAGATAGATAGATAGATAGATAGATAGATAGATAGATAGATAGATAGATAGATAGATAGATAGATAGATAGATAGATAGATAGATAGATAGATAGATAGATAGATAGATAGATAGATAGATAGATAGATAGATAGATAGATAGATAGATAGATAGATAGATAGATAGATAGATAGATAGATAGATAGATAGATAGATAGATAGATAGATAGATAGATAGATAGATAGATAGATAGATAGATCATCGGTTGATTAATGTCTTTGACATCGTCCGATTCCTAATAGCCAATTTTGTCGGTCCATCCAATCTCCTGGTTGTAGATGTTTCTCCTTCATGTATAAACATATTCCCTGACTCCAGGAGGTTTTAGGTCTTCCTCTGCCTCGTCTTCCCTCAGGTTTCCATTCCAAAACAGATTTTGGTAGTCGATCCTCTTCCATTCGCTGGACATGTCCGTACCATCTTAATTGCTGAGTTTTAATATAACCTAAAATAGTGTCTTCAATCTTCATTTTCTCCCTTATAACTGAGTTCCTATTTTTTTCTCTTCTTGAAATTCTTGCCGCCCTTCGTATAAAATCCATTTCCGTTGCCAAAAGGTACTTATTTGTTTTTGTTGTTAATGACCAAAGTTCTGCTCCGCAAGTAATGATGCTTTTAACAATTGTATGATATATAGCCTATTCATTTTATTTTTATTACTTATATTTTTCTGGATTTTTTCATGTTGAGACTTGAAAGTAGTTTTGAAGTTCCTTAGGACAGGTTACTGGCCCCGACGCTAAGTAGTCCAGTGGTAGGGCTGCTACCTTTTAGTCTTTTACACATGGAACCTTTAGAAAACAAAATTTCTTATTATAAGTCAAGATGGATGCAACATGTTCATCGAATGGAAGATCACAGAATACCCAAACAAATGTTAAGATATCAACCTGCAGGAAGAAGAAGACCAGGACGTCCACTCAAAAGACTTTTGTATGGTGTTTCTCTTGAGGCCGAAACAGGTAAACAAATGGTCTAAATTCGTGAATGTACTATGATGATGATGATACTTATATTTTTATCCCACAATATTCCATTGAGGCAAGCTATTGCAAATTTTCCTTTATTATTTCTATTTCTTATTTCACCTTCATAACTCCCATTTTTATTCATTTTTATTCCTAATATGTGGTCTCACTACAAGATTTTGTTTCCCCAGTCTCCAAAATTAAATTTTGTTCTGGTTCACCAATTGATAAATATTTTGCTTTTTTATGTTCAAATTTAATCCCCATTTTTTCACATTCTCCTATTAATTTTATCCTAAGAAAAAATGACAGAGTTTATGAAGGAATTAAAAACTCGCGTCACAGGTTATAAAGAATAGCCAAATTGACTTGTAGGACATGAAAATCAAACCCTTTTTGAAATATTAGGAATAATTTTGTATTTTGGAAGCCACGATTATGTCTTTATTAATAGGCCTAATTCTTTTAACTCTTGAATGTTGAAATTAATTTTAAGCACTGCTAAGCACTCTACTAAAAAGTGTGAAATTATGGACATTATACACTCACAATGAAATGTGGAACTTTTTCTTTTATGTCTTGTTATTTTTGCGAACATTTTTTCACACACATCTGGCACATAAGAATTTGCAGTGTATAATATTTTAGAGCCGTGCTATAACTTTCGACGTTGAAAGTTCCATTGCATTAGCTTTGAAGAGCGAAGTGTACAGACTTACCAGTGTGTAAAGACACGAACATGATGAGGGGAATTCCCTCTCAAATGGAATGCTTGAACATAAAATTACAATTTCTTCGTAGTATATCCGTCACTGTCTATTTACATTTCATTTTAACGATTGTAATTACGAGGAACAACAAAACTAGTCAGATGTTTAGAAAATACCAGCAATGGCGTGCCAGTGAATTCCACCATGTACTTGTTTTATAGATATTTATCAATTTTTTGCTTTATTTTTTTTTTACTTTAATATGTATGACTTGAGTAATTTATACGCATATCCGTTTCTAATACATTCCAACCCAACATTAACATTTCTGCATGCAGGCTCCTGGTGGATTATATTATTTTACTTTCTACCTAGGATATTAATATTTCAATAACTTTGAAGTTCTAACAATGCAATAGAACAGCGAAAAAAATTTACAATACAGGGACACCGTAGTATAATAGATTCGGGCTGTTATTCCTTTCTGTATACATTTTATCATTAATTTAATTTTAATTGTATTTAATATTATTGTATTATTACACATTCTTTTCATTATTATTCAACTTGATAGATAAGTAATTGTTTAGTATCTACTTTTATTGTATTTTTTGTATTTATATGTAATATACGTTTGCCCTAGTGAGTGGAAGAGAAGACCACATGGCCTTAACTCCACCAGGCTAAATAAATATAAATCTAATCACTTTTAAACAGACTATTTATCTCATGCCCCAAACGGGAGTCAATGACCAATCACATTTCAATGATTTTTTTATTTACAACCAATCACGGTCGTTTTTCACCTCAATTTTATCAGTTTAATTTTATCACTTTAAAATCAAGCTCCTCCTTTTTAACAACATTTTGAATAGGTCATAGCATTATTTTTCAGTGACTGCATGTGGCTACCAGATTGTATTTATAGTGCACGAATATAACCTTATCGTGGTTGCGGGAGATAATATCATTTATAGGAATATGATTATAGCCTACCACAAAAAAAAACACTGTTTGCACTATCTTAGACGTATTTTCCCCCAGGTAATAACGTTCCAGAAAAGTATAATTGACATATTTACATCATAAGACATCAGAAATTAATTGATATACAGTTTGATGTGTTTCATTTTTTTTCTCCACTAGGGTGCATTCTTTCAACATTGCGATCCTTTGGCAATAAATAATAGGCCTACGATTTGGTTGCAGTGTTGAACAAGTGAAACACAACGTTTCTCATTTGTTTTCAAACAACGCCGTTTACATTAACTTATATAAATATTTTAAAATAAACTATATTTAAATAATGATTTGTGAGTAAACAGCTTAATTTTATTCGTTAAATAGTCTTAACAAATGCCACTCTTGATTTCCTAATTCTCTAGATAAATTCACTTCTCACTTCGTGAGTCGTGAATTTATCGATAATTTGAAAATCACTCGTGGCATTTCTTATGATAAAATTATTTTTTATTCAATGCCACCAGATTCTCATTACATTTCTGGTACTCTCTCCTGGCATTGCATACTTCTAACCCACTTCCGATGTTGGGGCGCCAGGAAGGCGGGGTTACTATTGTCCCTATGGTAAGAAAGATGATGATGGATGTATAGTCCAGCCGTTGAGTCTCCGGCCCTGACGTTTTCACGACAGTGTTGCCGATATGGATATTCAGTGGGAGGGACCGCTTTATGTACCACGCGGAATATCAAATCATGGCGATTAGCGAAATACAGCCGACAACATCTCAGAAATTTCGAACCTTACTAGCGGCGTCAAGAGCATTGATAGGTTGTGGCAGACGTCCGCTCTCACTTCGACTATTTCCTTATTAGCAGTAGAGGGCGAGTTTCTCCCTTTACCCCTCGTACAATCTAAACGTTAGAGTCGGAGACTCAGCTGCTCGATGTAATGATGTGCCAGGAGAGGCCTTAATCTAAAGTTGCGAATATGATATTGATGGTATTCGGGTACCGTCTGAGCCTTAAAGTTTCCTCATATATGTCTTAAAGGTGAGAAAAAAACCCGAAAAAAACCCCACCCAGAAAACTTGTTCCGACAATTATGTTCTTAGAGAAGAAAATCCAAATACCTATTTTCTGAAAATAATTGTTAATTAACTCTGCTACTTTTTTCCTTCCTAGCAGTTAGACGCTCGCCTTTCATCGCTGGGGTCCCGAGATCGAGTCTTGATCACTCCAAATTGGTTTCGTATGGACGAAACGGAGCTCGGACAGTTTTTCTTGGGATTTCTTACAGATTCCCCTGCCACAGTCTCAATCCACAATTTCTCCATACTCATCTTATCAATTTCGTTTCATTTCGTTCACCTGCCCATGCAATCATAGCATTTCCGTGCTGTGCATTGCAGCTTTACTAGGGAATTATAGGCGTGGTAGCTTCTCATTGCTTTCCACACCGGTGAAGGATGATTATGATAGGCCTAATGATAAGGATGATGATGATGGCCCGATGATTTTCGGGGATCGTTGGGCCCTAGCTTCCTGACATTTGTCTTACAAGTGAGGAAAAACCCCGAGAAAAACCTCACCCAGAAAAACTGCACCGACCGGGGATCGAACCCGGACTCGCTGCGTGACAAGGCAGCACGCTACCTCGAGACCACAGCGGTGGATATATATATATATATATATATATATATTTATAATATCTATATATACAAGCGGTACTGCTATAAAGTAAATAATCTCTTTAATAATTTGCTTAACTGTTATGTTAGCCGCTAGATGGCAGTCGGAAGATCTTTCCGCTACCTCTTGTGTGAATTGAGAATACTACATGTATAAGAAAATTGTATGTTTGTGTTGGAATTCTTGGGTAGCTCAGTTGGTTAGAGCGCTAAAGGTACATAGGCCTACTTTAGAGACTCGAGTACAAATCCCGACTCAAGCATTCATTTTTCTTTTCATATCATATATATACCTATATATATAGGGGGCACAACGTAGCGTAGTTGTTAAGGTACTGCGCTACAAGCCGGAAGGTCGAGGGTTCAAGTCCCGGTAGGTTCAGGATTTTTAAACTGACCCAAACCTCCCGGCGGCACTATGGCCCTGGGATCGACTCAGCCTCTAACTGAAATGAGTACCAGACGCTTGTTCTGGGGGTAAAGGCGGCCGTCACGCAGGGCTGACAACCCGGCTTACATCAAGTGCCGATTATCTAGAAAAAGTGGGAACCTTAACCTCCTACTACCTCAAGGGCCTCCTGAGGCATGTAGCGGGACTACTTTACTTTATAGCCTATATAGGCTATATATGTCTTGTATTTTGTTTGATATAACGTTGTTTAATTTATTAGTTGCATGTGCTATTGTTACGTTTTTATAATGCTTTCTGATTGTTTTGGCCTGTTTTATCGTTTCCTTTCCTGAAAGTTATAGTCTATGTAAAAACGCAGCCAGTACCCAATAGATCAGTTTTGAAAATCGAACTAGTTCCGAAAGGTCCAGCTAATTATTTTAAACAATTTTTAATTTGTTGAGTTCGACTGGCATCACAGGTACAATTTTTCTTGTTTCGTATATATATATATTTAAGAAGGGATTAACATGATGGAAGTTTTGTTGTAGATACTTAAGTTACTTTGACATTATAATAAAAATAAATGCCTGAACGGGATTCGAACCCGGATCTCTGGGTTGGTACCCCAGCGTGTTATCCATTACACCACCAGGCGAATTCAATTCAAACACTTATCTTTCTTATATATATATATATATATATATATATATATATATATCATCATCATCATCATCATCCGGTATCATGGCAGCTGCCGCCGTCTTCCGGAAACCAAACGCCATTCCTCTCTATCTATCCATTGATTTTCCTCCATTCCTCTCATATTCATAGCAGCTTGTACCCCTTCTATCCAAGTTTTCTTCGGTCTTCCTCTCTTCCTCCTTTCCATTGGGATCCATTCCATAACAATTTTTGGCAATCTTTACTATGCATTCGTTTGACATGACCATACCACTGCAATCTTTTCTTTTCTATGATGTCTATGACGTCCGGCTCCTCTTGTACACCCATAATTTCCCTTATTTCTTTATTTCGTATTCTATCCATTCTAGGTTTTCCAGCTGATCTTCTTAAAACATCCATTTCTGTACATAAATTCTTTTCATTTCCCTGGTAGGAATTTGCCAGACTTCAGCACCATATGTTAAAATGCTCTGAATTATGCTTTGATATATTTGTAATTTTCTATTTTTTGTAATATTTTTGCTCCACCAAACAGAGTTTAAAGCATTTATTGCTTGTTTTGTTTGTGCGATTCTATTTTTAATTTCCACTGTGTTAATATATATTATATTCTCCATTTTTACTAGATGTTGCGAGAACTCGGTCTTCATTGCCACCTAGCAGCTGACTATAACATATAGGCCTACACTGCGCGTTTTACATCAACATTTCTTTATGTTTTACACATTGGTAATGTTTATAATATTACTTCATCTCTTTATTTGTAAGGGTGTAAATTGAGGAAGATGATAAGACGTCATGCAGGTTTAATTTGAAGCATACTGAGACAAGAGTTAACAATCGCATTTGCAACGCGTGAACATTTGCTTACGACACATTACAGAGAAACAGTATGAAAACAAAGCAATGTCTATATTTATTGTAATTAACAAAAAAGCAGCACAAAGACGGGGGGTCTCAATTTCAACAAGTTGTATTGTTGCCGCGGCCGCCATGCTGATACACTGCGGGGATTCACAGCTGTAAGCAGGCATTCGGAGAAACAGAGCTATGTAATCAAATATAGCAACCCGTAACCAATTTGTAATAATAACTAATGTGCTATTAATTTCTTTCCTATTGTATTTTTATACTTTCTGTAATGCTTTGAAACGTGTTCTTTAACAATCCGAGCGTGCCTATTAACACCGTATTATCATTTTCCTATAATCATTATTTTATCAGTGAAATAATAATGGGTTGTTAATGGCTTTATTTTTTTACACGATAGTCCGTTCTGTCGTACTTACAGGAATGGCGACCATGATTGAAAGTTAAATTTCCTAAATTTCGGTGTTGCCAACATACAAATAACAAAAAATAACTGTACTGGAATATTAGAAATTACCTACCTAGGCGGGAAGTAAAACTACCGCTCTTTATGTAGCCTATACTACGCACAAAGTATATAGGCCTACAAAATATATACAAAAGGTCACTACACATTATAAAGTAAAGTAATCCCACTACAGGCCTCAGGAGGCCCTTGGGGTGGTAGGAGGTTAAGGCTCCCACTATTTCTGGACAACCGGCACTTGATGTCAGCCGGGTTGTCAGCCCTGCGTGACGGCCGCCTTTACCCCAGAAACAAGCGTCTGGTACTCATTTCCGTTAGAGGCTGAGTCGACCCCAGGGCCATAGTGCCGCCAGAAGGTTTGGGTCAGTTTAAAAATCCTGACCCACCGGGACTTGAACCCTCGACCTTTCGGCTTAGCGTAGTGGTTAAGGCACTGCGCTTCAAGTTGGAAGGTCGAGGGTTCAAGTCCCGGATTTTTAAACTGACCAAAACCTTCTGGCGGCACTATGGCCCTGGGGTCAACTCAGCCTCTAACGGAAATGAGTACCAGACGCTTGTTCTGGGGGTAAAGGCGGCCGTCACGCAGGGCTGACAACCCGGCTGACATAAAGTGCCGATTGTCTAGAAAAAGTGGGAGCCTTAACCTCCCACTACCCCAAGGGTCTCCCGAGGCCTGTAGTGGGATTACTTTACACTACACATTATACGAAACATAACACTGCATTTTAAATGAACTTTATTTGAAACAATACATTCGTACTTGCCGCCATTTTATACTGATTGGTGTCACGGCCTGCTGTACTCTCAATAAATTATTTTCGGCATTTGCCGTTAGTAGCTATACATTGGCCAGATTGCTAACGCAGTCGTTTATAATGAACGCAAATATTTCCAACAAAGATGTTATTATTTTACTATTATATATTATTTTGAAAACACCATCGTGAAAAAAATAATGTACTACACACGTTTGTGAAGTGTTTTACAGATCTCGGAAATTAAAAACCTCGCTATCGCTCTGTTTCCTCGCTTCTATAAAATCCACTTTATAACCTCGCATTGTAATATAGCCTACCTACTATTTATTATACTTAAAAAACTGACTAAAATATATGTGTATGAGAATACAGTCGATGGGTGGATCATATAATTAGAATGGAGGAGGAGAATACCACTAGGAAGCTTACATTACTGAGGCCAGATGGATGAAGTAGAAGAAGAGGAAGACCGAAGCTTAGATGGATGGATGGATAAATGGATGGATGGATGGATGGATGAAAAGATGGAATAGAAGAGGACCTCCAAAAGCTCGGAGTCTGGGGATGGAGAAGGAGGGTGTTGGATAGGGATGCGTGGAAGAGTATCTTGACAAGAGCAAGCGCCTATAAAGGGCTGTAGAGCTAGAAGAAGAAAAAGAAGATGAGCCTTTTATCCACGTTACGCGACCTATTCGACATAGATATATAAAAGTAGTGTCTTGGTTGGAATAATGCTTCCCAAGCGTTGGGACTTGGTCATTGAGAAGCAGAGAGACTACGGAGTATATTGAAAGATTGTAACAGATAATATAAGAGAAACAAAGGTGTTAGTAAAAAAATAACATGTGCATTAGTATTGAAACGGCCCTCATAATATAAAATCTATTTCAAAATAAATATAGCCTACTAGCGTTTAATATTACAGTTGTTATAAATAGCATACATACCTATAAATAATTTATGATTTATCAAGCAATGCGTGATAGAACTATCATCATCATCATAGTACATTCACGAATTTAGGCCATTTGTTGACCTGTTTCGGCCTCAAGAGAAACACCATCCAGAAGTCTTTTGAGTGGACGTCCTGGTCTTCTTCTTCCTGCAGGTTGATATCTTAACATTTGTTTGGGTATTCTGTGATCTTCCATTCGATGACATGTTGCATCCATCTTGACTTATAATCAGAAATTTTGTTTTCTAAAGATTCCATGTGTAATTCTTCTAAGATGTCTTCATTTTTTTTGTGATCTAGTAGTGTGTATCCTGCAGTCCTCCGAAGATATCTCATTTCAGCAGATCTAAGTCTCTGTATATCCTTCTGTTTCAACGTCCATACTTCGCTACCATACAAAAGAGTTGGAAGAGCCAGTGTTTTATACACTTTCAGTCTTGAATGCTTTTGATAGAACTACTACGATAGAAAGTGGTACTATAGTAGAGCTTTCAGACATTGTCAAATTTCGCTAGGCAGAGAGTATTGATCAGAAATTCCCAAATCAACTGATAGTGAATTCCAATAATTTGTTAGCCTACTTAGTACATTAAGGCCAGAATTCAAGAACCAAGCTCTCCGCGAAGAGCGACTCTCAGCCCGTCTATCTATGGTTAATTAGGCCTATATGGGTCATGCAGAACTTACTCTAACAGGCTCACTCTATTCAACAGCATGTGCTAACAATTATTTATTTAAAAAGTTTCCGGAAACAATTGAAAGATCAGAACCTCGACTTACGGAAGACGGGAGATGGCATGGCCTAGAGAACTTGGTTCTTAAATATCGGCCATCCGTACATAGGGACCTATTGTTTTACCTTGTTACATAAAACTTATTTGTAATCAACTAGGAGTAGTCTATTATTTCGTTCAATTTTATATATAATTACATGTTACAGTGTTACTGTTCTGTCACTACATTGTAGATCCTATGCGGGCTGCAAAACATTTGTCCTCAAAATGATAAATTTAGGCAGATATTCAAGAACCAAGCTCTCTTGGCCATGCCATCTCCGTCTTCCGTAAGTTCAGGTTCTCATCTTTCAATTATTCCCGGAAACTTTTTTTTATTAAATATTTGTTAGCACATGATGCTGAATAGAGTGAGCCAGTTAGAGTATGTTCTGCATAATTAACCACGGAGAGATGGGCTGAGAGTCACTCTTGGCGGAAAGCTTGGTTCTTGAATACCGGCCTAGTGTATTTGAACTATTAACTGACTACATAACAATGAACTACATGGTCTTTATAGGAAGCCAGATATAATAAGAACAGTTAAGTCCCGTAGACTGCGATGGGCAGGACATGTTGCGCGTATGGGGAATGAAAGACGTGCATGGAAACTTCTTGTAGGAAAGCCAGAGGGAAAGCGCCCAGTTGGTAGACCAAGAATGAGGTGGGAAAACAACATTAACTATGATTTGAGAGAAGTTATACAGGGAATGATTGGAAAGCATTAGCTCAGGATAGGGATGTATGGAGGGCTTATGTCCGTGCGGCCATGAACCTACGGGTTCGATAGTGCCAGTGAGTAAGTAAGTAAGTAACTGTCCAACACTGTGGTCAATTTAAGGCATCTTCATACCCTGGCGCAAAGCTAGAGAAAATAAAATTTATCACGAAATTTCGGTTAGTGTATGGGATCAATGCCTAACCAACATCGTGAGGAATTTCGATAACTGAAGTAAGTTTTGACTCAAGTTTTAGAAAACTAGATATTAGGGGTTTTCACGTCTATAAAACAGCACTGCTCTAACGTATTTCTAGTAAACGTGTCATTTTATGTGAGAATGGTTTATTAGTTATTTAAATGTAAATAAATCTTCTTCTTCAACATAATTTGTAGGATTTCATCCTCTTTATTTCCAAAATTACTCCTCGGAGGAAGCCGTATTGGATGTGCATTCACTGTCTATCCATCCATCTCTTGGCTGGTCTTCCTCTTGTTCTTCTCCCGTCCATTGATCTATCTTCTTTAGCTCTCTTTGCAAGTCGGTTTTTTTCCATTCTCTCTATATGACCCTTCCAATATTTTCGTCTATCTATAATAAATGGAAATAAATAATTGAGTTAAATAGTTTTACTCATAACGTATAATTATCACACAATTATTTAATAAAGGTCCACCGCTGTGGTCTCGAGGTAGCGTGCTGCCTTGTCACGCAGCGGGCCCGGGTTCGATCCCCGGTCGGGGCAGTTTTCCTGGGTGAGGTTTTTATCGGGGTTTTTCCTCACCTGTAACACAAATGTCAGGTAAACTTTAAGGCCCAAACGGTCCCCGAAATCATATGGCCATCATCTTTATCATCATCCTTATCATTATCATCATCATCCTTCACCGGTGTGGAAAGCAACGAGAAGCTACCACACCTACACAATTCCCTAGTAAAGCTTCAAGCATAGCATGAAAATGCTATGATTGCAGTGAAGGACCTGCCTTCGGGCAGAATTACTATGGATACTATGGATGGATTTAATAAAGTTAGGGAGTTGAACTCAATTATTGGAACAGCAGCTAGAGGATATGCCACGAACCAGCCCCTTTCAATCGAAACTTGTTTTGACACATATATACATCCGTGGTCAATTAAAAGACGCAACTAATAGCCTATATCACGTGTGGTTTAGAATGTTCTGAAGCTACTGACGTTTCTGTAATCACAATATATAAAATTCCAAATGTTATTTTATTATGTACAACTTTTCTCATTAGAGGATTGCCTCAAGGACAAAGTGATACAGGCAATTAAATTTCAAAATTGATGAAATACTTTTGTAAATACATTAAAAAAATTAAAATTGTAATTGAAGTATACATACTATCCATCCATAGTAATTCTGCCCGGAGGCAGGTCCTTCACTGCAATCATAGAATTTTCATGCTATGCTTGCAGCTTTACTAGGGAATTGTAGGTGTGGTAGCTTCCAGTTGCTTTCCACACCGGTGAAGGATGATGATGATGATGATGGCCATATGATTTCCATATGATTTCGGGGACCGTTATATACTATAAAGTAGAAATTTTGTCAAGATTGTTTCTTAAAATTGAGATTGATCCTCTATTGGCAGCTATTGTTTAGTAACCATGTTATAATGATGACACATTAAAATAAGTAGTAATAATTGTGAAGATAATTGTAGCATAAAATTATGTTGCTGCCGTACTTATGCTAGGAGGAGAAGAGGGAGATATATTTCGATCTTTGCAGGGAGGGAAACTACAGGGGCATCTCATTACTTTCAACTTCGTACAAAATTCTAACAAATATATTAGTAAGCAGACTTACTCCCTATATTGATGACATTCTAGGAGATCATCAATGTGCATTTAGAAGAAACAGGTCTACAACAGATCAGATTTTTAGTATAAGACAGATTTTAGAAAAGAAATGGGAATATAATGGTACTGTACATCAACTATATGTAGACTTCAAAAAAGCATATGATTCAATTAAGAGGGAGAAGTTATATAGTATCCTGCTGGAGTTCGGAATTCCTAAAAAGTTAGTTAGACTTATACGAATGTGTCTAAATGGCTCAAAGAGTAGGGTGCGTGTAGGCAAACAGTTTTCAGACACTTTTGAAATCCAGAATGGGTTGAAGCAAGGAGATGCATTATCTCCTCTACTATTTAATTTTGTACTAGAGCATGCCATTAAATATTTAGAGAATTAGGAAAGCTTACAACTGAATGGTATTAATAAGCTGTTAGTTTATGCTGATGATGTAGTACTACTGGCCGATAGCGAGGAGATACTAAAGGCCAACACGCACACACTATTGAGTAACACTAAGAAATTAGGACTGGAAGTAAATATCAGTAAAACTAAATATATGGTCACACGTAGAATTCAGTATATAATGGAAATGGACAGCTAATGTCAAATGAGGGAAATTTTGAGGAAGTGGCTGAATTCAAATACCTAGGAACAGTAATCACAAATAGGAATGAGATGCACAAAGAAATTAAACATAGGCTCAATTCTGGAAATGCATGCATGCTATTATGCATTGCAGAGACTTTTGATGTCCCAACTCCTTTCAAAAAACGTTAAACTAAAAATATATAAAACTATTATTCTACCAGTTATATTATATGGATGTGAAACATGGACTCTTACTTTAAGGGAGGAAAGGAGATTACGAGTATTTGAGAATAAAGTTCTTAGGAAAATTTTTGGACCAAAGAGAGATGAGCAGACAGGTGAATGGAGAAGACTACATAACATTGAACTACATGGTCTTTATAGGAAGCCAGATATAATAAGAACAGTTAAGTCTCGTAGACTGCGATGGGCAGGACATGTTGCACGAATGGGGAATGAAATATGTGCATGGAAACTTCTTGTAGGAAAGCCAGAAGGAAAACGCCCAGTTGGTAGACCAAGAATGAGGTGGAGAACAGCATTAACTATGATTTGAGGGAAGTAGATTATACAGGGAATGATTGGAAAGCATTAGCTCAGGATAGGGATGTATGGAGAGCTTATGTCCGCGCGGCCATGAACCTACGGGTTCAATGGTGCCAGTGAGTAAGAGTATGAGCAGGGAGGGAAATTATTTATGGAGGCAGAAAGGGAATTAGTGTTCAGTTAGCATGGTATCTTACGGGGGCACAGATCCGTTGATCAGACTATACTATTAAAGGACTTTAAATATATTTTGAAAAAGTAGACTACTATAGGCCGTTTGGTTTTCCTTTATCGTTCAAGATAATTCTATTGTCAAACCAGCTCTGGGCTAATATGGTTTCGCACCGGCAACAACGACAGAAAGTAGGTGATGTCAGGTGCCTTAGGGAATGACTACTCAAAGAAACAATCTCTCCAAATGGTTATGGGGATGACAAGTACATGACCTTCAGCGGTAAAGTAAGACCAAATGTCCTATAATAGGATATATCCTGGTTTATATTTTTCTTAATAACTCTACAACGGGTCCACAAATATAGCATCATACTTTAAACTACTTCTACGTCACTTTGGATAATCTATCTAAATGAAATTGGTGACAATCAAAAGAGAAATTCAAAAGGTTTTTGCTATACCTCATAGACACTAAATGTGGCCCCAACGAGTGACGCTGCAGACTTGCTGTCTGCTAAATATCCAACAATGAACCCATATCGACCTCAAAAAACATGATTAAATATAGTTTAATTTCTGTATTGTTGCCCATTATTCTCCATTGTTGACATTGTTAACGCGTACAAAACTTTTTGATTTTCACCAATTTCATTTATATACGTTTATCCAAAGCGACGTAGTAGTAGTTTAAAGTGTGATACTATATTTGTGGACAAGTCCACCGCTGTGGTCTCGGGGTCTGCCTTGTCACGCAGCGAGCCCGGGTTCAATCCCCGTCGGGACAGTTTTTCTGGGTGAAGTTTTTATCGGGGTTTTTCCTCACCTGTAAGACAAATGTCAGGAAAACTTTAAGGCCCAAACGGTCCCCGAAATAATATGGCCATCGCAATCATCATCATTCATATTCGTCTTAGGTTAAGTTTAGGATTAGGAACTCTCCTGGCGCACCATTATCATCATCTTCGTCACCCAGCATATCATCGGGGCAACGTAACTCCGCCTTCCAGGCGCCCCACCTCAGAAGTGGGTTACAAGTACGCCATGCCAGGAGAGAAACCAGGAATATCTAAAGACAAACCTGGGGCATTTGAAAAAAAAAGAAATCGTGGTCACATTATATTTGTATATGATTTTTAATTGGAAGTCCTTAATTATAATTCCTTATTTAATAAATAGTTCACCGCTGTGGTCTCGAGGTAGCGTGCTGCCTTGTCACGCAGCGGGCCCGGGTTCGATCCCCGGTCGGGGCAGTTTTTCTGGGTGAGGTTTTTATCGGGGTTTTTCCTCACCTGTAAGACAAATGTCAGGAAAACTTTAAGGCCCAAACGGTCCCAGAAATCATATGGCCATCATCCTTACCATTATCATTACCATCATCATCCTTCACCGGTGTGGAAAGCAACGGGAAGCTACCACACCTACACAATTCCCTAGTAAAGCTGCAAGCATAGCATGAAAATGCTATGATTGTAGTGAAGGACCTGCCTTCGGGCAGAATTACTATGGATGGATTTAATAAATAGTTATTAGTGTAGTTTTTATGTTAAAGATATATTTCAATTTTCTTTAGTTGGAAATCCAATCAGCACTTTGTTTCGGTTCGTAAAACTATTCTCTGCTTCTCGTCACTGATATGGTTGAATGAAAAAGAATGTGAATTTTGAATCGGAATGAAGTTCCAAACAAGGAACAATGAAAGTCGGGGGAAGTCTCCGAGAACAAAAAGAATGTATTAGGCTACCAGAAATACTAAAGAAGTAAATGACAGGGAAATTGAGTTTTAAATTTGATTTTACGGTTTGAAGTCGAGTTTCCAGGTGTTCTTTCCACTACAGGTAGGTAGGTAGGCTGTAGAATTCAAAAGCGTAAAAATCCTATGTTTCTAATAATAGCTGTTCATGCATATATCGATTTATCCATAAAGCCTAGTTTAGATAATCCGAGATCCGGCTGCAAGATTACTACGTTCATCAAGTGTATGAACAAAATCTATTTTTTTTTTAAAATTGTGAATTACTGATTACATTTTTGCCGAGTTGCCTATTAAAATTCGGCCGCCAGTATGTTTAAATTAAAATATAATTTATTTGTTTACTTATTCGAAATAATTTGATTCACTTGTTATTAAAATTAATTATAATCCAGTTCTTGGACTCTTACTTTAAGGGAGGAAAGGAGATTACGAGTATTTGAGAATAAAGTTCTTAGGAAAATTTTTGGACCAAAGAGAGATGAACAGACAGGTGAATGGAGAAGACTTCATAACAATGAACTACATGGTCTTTATAGGAAGCCAGATATAATAAGAACAGTTAAGTCCCGTAGACTGCGATGGGCAGGACATGTTGCGCGTATGGGGAATGAAAGACGTGCATGAAAACTTCTTGTAGGAAAGCCAGAAGGAAAACGCCCAGTTGGTAGACCAAGAATGAGGTGGGAGAACAACATTAACTATGATTTGAGGGAAGTAGATTATACAGGGAATGATTGGAAAGCATTAGCTCAGGATAGGAATGTATGGAGAGCTTATGTCCGTGCGGCCATGAACCTATGGGTTCGATAGTGCCAGTGAGTGAGTAAGTAAGTATAATCCAGTTCGCAGGAATCGATGTACAGAGCTTGAAACGTTTTGGTTGCCATTGCACACTTGGCCGTAAACCTCCTCGCGGCTACAGCAGGCTGTGACACCAATCAGTAATAAAATGGCGGTAAGTACGTATTTATTGTTTTATATTGTTTCAAATAAAGTTCAGTTCATTTAAAATGCGGTGATTTGTTTCGTATAATGTATATTAACACTAGCTTTTGGATATATTTTTATATGCATAGGCCTACATTGTATGTAGTATACATAAAGGGTAGTGGTTTTACTTCTCGCTGCGAGGGAACAATATAAAACAATAAATACGTACTTACCGCCATTTTATTACTGATTGGTGTCACAGTCTGCTGTACCCGCAAGGAGGTTTACGGCCAAGTGTGCAATGGCAACCAAAACTTTTCAAGCTCTATATATCGATTTCTGTGAACTGAATTATAATTTATTTTATTAACAAGTGAATCAAATTATTACGAATTAATTATATTTTAATTGAACATAACTGGCGGCCGAATTTTATTAGGAACTCGGCAAAAATGTATTCAGTCATTCACAATTTTATGAAAAAAAAATGATTTTGTTCATACACTCGTAGTAGGCCTAATCTTGCAGCCGGATCTTGGACTAAGACGAAGTAACAAAAATAAAGAGAAAGTAATTTAACATTTAACAGTCTCCAAAACTAATATTTCTGTCAAAAGGTTATACAGAATTGACAATATGAGAAACAACTTGTATGAACATGTTAAAAGAATGCCTGCAGATTGAAACCCTCAGCTGTTATTAAAGTACAAACCAATAGGACATAGAAGTGTTGGACGCCCATTTACCAGATGGGAAGATTCATTAGATCACCCATGATGTGAAAATGGGTCAAAAGGCCTAATTTCATGAAATATAAGAAGAAGAAGAAGGTTATACAGTTCTCAGGGTTATGTTCTGGCTTCGGATGCAGTGGGTCCGTGTTCGACCCAGTCGGGACAACTTTCCTGGGTGAGGCTTCCTCAGGTTTTTTCCTCACCTGTAATAAACTTCAAGAAAATTTGAGGACAAAATAGTTCCATAACACAATTTAGCCATAAACATAATCCTCCATAAAATAATCATTTGGTTTAGTAGAATGTAGGTAATGAATGGATGGATGAATGATGTAGGCCTATCATATTTTAAATATTTGTGTTGTCTCGGAAGTGGTTCTGGTATTAAGCTGATAACTCATCCAAGGAAGCCCTCCATGTACTTGTGAGTTGAAAAAAAGAGTAGGCCTATATATGCAATCCAGAATTTAAAATTTCCCTTTAAGATCCTAGAGGCATGGAAGACACAAAAGTTCCCATAAAGAGTGACGTTAAACTAAGAAATACTGCAGTCAGCCGCTGAGTCTCCGGCCCTGACGTTAAGGTTGTAAGAGGGGTAAAGAGAGAAACTCTTCCTCTACTGCCAATAAGGAATTAGTTGAAGTGAGAGTGGGTGTCTGTCACAACCAATCACTGCTCTTGACGCCACTAGTAAGATTTGAAATTGCTGCGATATTGTCGGTTGTATTTCTGCTAACCGCCATGATTTGATTATTCCGCGTGGTACATAAAGCGGCCCCTCCCACTGAATATCCATATCGGCAACACTGTTGTGAAAACGTCACGACCGGAGACTCAACGACTGGACTATAATACATTCCATGCTAAAATTCCGTTGAGGTATTAGTCACAATTTAAGAATTATAATATAAAATTATGTACCTTGCGTGCAATCTCAAGTTATAAAAATATTTATAACATTGTAGGCCTTTCGGGACCCGTCCCATCGTCAGCATAAGGATATGTTTCACTACTTACTATCTACTGACTGATTTGTGAGGATCTCGTAGTTAGGACTGTGTGTACTTGGTGCGTTCTCGTTTAAAGTCAAGCTCTTGTCAATTTGCTTTAACATTTAAAGGCTTACAATGTTTATGTGGCTGAATGAACAGCTGAAGAACAATGCTGGAACTCATAAAGAAGAGGAAAAGAAATTGGATTGGCCACTGGCCAAGAAGAAGCTGCCTGCTGATGAATACCTAGAAGGAATGGTCAACGGAAAGAAGGTTAGAAGTAGAAAAATACATAAGATGGTACGTAATATTTAAATAAATGGTTTATATGCGGAAAAAAAAAAAAAAGACTGAGTTAAGGAAAGAGTGAAGAATGCTGAGTTTGCAGTGAAAGATCTGCTCTTGAACAGAACACCATATATATATGTGTATATGTATGTGTTCCGCGCCGTAGCCGAGCGGTTAAGGTAGGAAGCCTTGGCGCAGAGCTACGGGACTTGCGCTGGTTCGAGTCTCCATGGGGGAAGACATTTTCTCATGGTATTTCGGCCAGTATGGGACCGGTGCCCACCCAGCATCGTGAGGCAATTGGGTAGCTACCATAAGTAGCGGCTCCAGGTTGAGGAACCAGCTATAACGGCTTGGGGGACTCGACATGCTAACCACATGTCACCCCTACACTGGCTGTTGATCATCTACCTCTGTGATTTACACATGTGGATGTGAAGGGCAGCAGCCGGCTGGTAAAAGGGCAACCGCTAAAAAGTGGAAAGACCCTCAATCGGAATGTATGTATGTCCAAAAAATATATTTTTTTCGTGAAATGCAGCTATTATAACAAGTCTTTACTTCTGTTTTTGTTCATTGGAAAAAAATACTGTTGCCATATCGAGATCACACCTTCTTACAGTACTATGTTAATGTCCAACTAATGTTGATACCTGTGGATAGGGAGTAACTTCTAAACTGAAGACAATGATATTCTCTACCCTCAGGCATACAGATTTTCGACCTTCCACCCAAATATATAATCCAAAATCGGGTTACTCCTCTCCCATGAGCACTCGATCGTCATTCTATGCAGATTTTTGGAGCATGCTAATAGCATTGGCTTTTTTTTTTCATACTAGACTGGTCTTACACTATTCGAGGTTATAATAAAGCTGATTAGTAAAATTAGATAGAACATTGAATAATAAAGCCCTTAAACAAACAACATTTCATCAACATTATCAACAGTCACGGTTTAAGCCCATGTGGCTTGTTCCGGTCTAATAGATTCTCATTAAAAATTTGAATCCATCTCTTTTTCGGTCTACCAACATTCCTGTCTCCTCTTGGTTTGTAATTAAGTACAATTTTTGGAATCCTATCATCTTTCATTATTTGAACATGTTCTTTCCTGTTTCTCTAGATTATTTTATTTTATCTAAAAGTTTAAAAATATTTAGCTCATTTCTAATATCTTCACTTCTTTTATCTAGAAGTTTGCAGCCAGCCATGCTTCTCAGAAATCTCATTTCAGCTGCTTCTATGATCTTCTCTTCTCCTTTAGTTAAAACCCAAAATTAACTACCATACCGCGGGTAGCGGATGAGAATCCTCTGTGAAGCAGTCTCATCAAAGGGTCTAGCGTCCCTTCCCTCGCGAGCTTCAGGTCACACTGGCCCGGTGTGTAATACCTGATCGAAGGGTCCCTTGCACAGGGTAACGTGTGAAGACCTCAAAGAACAGAAATAAATGTGCGGAGGAGGCACCCTTTCTGCAGGGAAAATTTTGGACGACCATTCCCGGGGTAACAAGGGAGAAGTCCTCAACGGTCTACAGGAGCGGAAGAGGCAGCCCTCCATTTGGAGTTCATACAACTCGGGACTATGATGTCTAGCCTTAAGATGGCAATCGCGTCGTACATCTCACTCTGCGAAACGCCAGTAACGTACCCAGAGGAAATATTTCGTTACTAAAGGTCTCATAGACAAACAAAATTTAAATTTTATAAAACAATGGCAGCCCCTGTTCTTTTATATGGGAGCAAATCCTGGATTATCACAACCAAACAAGAAAGTGAAATCCAAGCAGCCGCGATGAAATTTTTAAGAAGAGTAAAAGGGTGTAGTCCTACTAGAATGGACCAAATAAGAAGCGGTGATATTCGGGAATAACTGCAGATTTACTTCATAAAAAATATATATCTAATAACAAAAAAAAAACAGTGGAAAGAACATGTAGAAAGAATGGGAGAGGGTAGATTACCAACAAAAAACTTACATTATTTTCCGAGAGGAAGAAGAGATGTCGGACGTCCTCGGAAGAGATGGTCTTTGATATATTGGTGAAGAGGAACAGGCAATCAATAGGCCTAAGTAAACCAGGAAGTGAAGAAGAAGTAAATTAGACTTTTGTTTTATAAAATCAGCTGTGTTTAGTAAATAAATGAAAGAGAGTGGATAAAATATTTTATATATCGAATAAAAATTATAAAATAGGTTAATCAAATAGTATTACGATAATTTCTTAGAGACTGTAAAAAAATGGGCCATAAGAGATCTATAGAGTAGCACGAGGTTTGTTATTGATGCCAAAACAACCAATAAACTAAATAATTCCATTTCTAAGCTACTTTTATACAATCTAAATACTGTATTAATAAAATTTCATCCTCCAAAATATATAATAATAATAATAATAATAATAATAATAATAATAATAATAATAATAATAATAATAATTATTATTATTATTAATATTATTATTATTAATATTATTATTATACTTACTTACTTACTTACTTACTCACTGGCACTATCGAACCCGAAGGTTCATGGCCGCGCGGACATAAGCTCTCCATACATCCCTATCCTGAGCTAATGCTTTCCAATCATTCCCTGTATAATCTACTTCCCTCAAATCATAGTTAATGTTGTTCCCCCACCTCATTCTTGGCCTACCAACTGGGCGTTTTCCCTCTGGCTTTCCTACAAGAAGCTTCCATGCACGTCTTTCATTCCCCATACGTGCAACATGTCCTGCCCATCGCAGTCTACGAGACTTAACTGTTCTTATTATATCTGGCTTCCTATAAAGACCATGTAGTTCATTGTTATGTAGTCTTCTCCATTCACCTGTCTGTTCATCTCTCTTTGGTCCAAAAATTTTCCTAAGAACTTTATTCTCAAATACTCGTAATCTCCTTTCCTCCCTTAAAGTAAGAGTCCATGTTTCGCACCCATATAATATAACTGGTAGAATAATAGTTTTATATATTTTCAGCTTAACGTTTTTTGAAAGGAGTTGGGACATCAAAAGTCTCTGCAATGCATAATAGCATGCATTTCCAGAATTGAGCCTATGTTTAATTTCTTTTGTGCATCTCATTCCTATTTGTGATTATTGTTCCTAGGTATTTGAATTCAGCCACTTCCTCAAAATTTCCCTCATTTGTCATTAGCTGTCCATTTCCATTATATACTGAATTTCTACGTGTGACCATATATTTAGTTTTACTGATATTTACTTCCAGTCCTAATTTCTTAGTGTTACTCAATAGTGTGTGCGTGTTGGCCTTTAGTATCTCCTCGCTATCGGCCAGTAGTACTACATCATCAGCATAAACTAACAGCTTATTAATACCATTGCAGTTGTAAGCCTTCCTCATTCTCTAAAGATTTAATGGCATGCTCTAGTACAAAATTAAATAGTAGAGGAGATAGTGCATCTCCTTGCTTCAACCCATTCTGGATTTCAAAAGTGTCTGAAAACTGTTTGCCTACACGCACCCTACTCTTTGTGCCATTTAGACACATTCGTATAAGTCTAACTAACTTTTTAGGAATTCCGAACTCCAGCAGGATACTATATAACTTCTCCCTCTTAATTGAATCATATGCTTTTTTGAAGTCTACATATAGTTGATGTACAGTACCATTATATTCCCATTTCTTCTCTAAAATCTGTCTTATACTGAAAATCTGATCTGTTGTAGACCTGTTTCTTCTAAATGCACATTGGTGATCTCCTAGAATGTCATCAATATAGGGAGTAAGTCTGCTTACTAATATATTTGTTAGAATTTTGTACGAAGTTGAAAGTAATGAGATGCCCCTGTAGTTGTTGCAATCAGTTTATCTCCTTTCTTATAAATTGGTACGATAATTGATTCCTTCCATTCATCTGGAAGAGCTTCTTTTTCCCAAATCATACTAAGCAACCAGTGTATCTTGTCCATCAATTTTTTCTCCCCTGATTTTATCAGTTCTGCTGGGATCTCATCTGAACCTGATGCTTTATACATCTTCAATTTTTCAATCGCCATTTCAACCTCTAATGCACTTGGTTCTGCGACTAGCATTTCTGCTGTCTGTAACTTATCCTCCTCAATGTCCTGTTCTGTATGTACATTTAATAGCTGATTAAAGTAACTTTTCCATCTATTTAATATACTCCTGGAATCTGCAATCATATCCCCATTTTCATTCCGAATTATGTTTGTTCTAGCCTGAAACCCTTTCTTCTCTATACTAATTCCCTGATATAATTCTCTAATGTTCCTATTTTTTGCATTCATTTCAAGATCATTAATCTTCTCTCTCAAATATTCCCTCTTTTTACTCTTTAGTAACTTGGTGGTTTCCCGTCTAATAGTACCCAATTCCTCTAAATTTACCTCATTTGGCTCGTGTAACCATTTCATTTTTGCTAGCTTTCTTTTCTTTACAATGTCGGCACATTCCTCATCAAACCATTTCTTGTTTTGCCTCTTTTTTAAACAACCAATGCTTTCTGATGCTGACAATTTAATAGTATCTCTTATAGCCTCCCATTCTTTATTTATATCAGTTTCTTCTTCGTTTGCCACATTGTCATCTGAAGATTCCAGTACTTCAAATCTATTAGCAATTTTGATTTGGTATTCTTGCCGCATTTCATCATTTTTCAAGTTTTTTAATTCAAATTTTACAGAATCATCTTTAGCGTTTGTTCCTCTCATAAGCGATAGCCGTTGTCTGATTTTCACTCTGACCAGATGATGATCCGAATTGCAGTCTGTCCCTCTAACTGATCTAACATCGATGATGCTACTGTGCCAGCGTTTATCCACTAATACATGATCTATCTGGTTCCGAGTTTCTCCATCTGGGGACGTCCAGGTGTATTTATGAATATCCTTATGCTGAAATGTTGTGCTCTTAACAATGAGATTCTTTGATGTGGCAAATGTGACTAATCTAACCCCATTGTCGTTACTATCTTCATGAAGACTGAATTTGCCTATTGTTGGTTTGAATATATCTTCCCGCCCCACTTTTGCATTAAAATCTCCTAAGACAATTTTCATATGATATCGTGAAAGGCTATCAAATAAGCATTCTAATTCTTCATAGAACTCATCCTTGATCTTGTCATCTTTATCTTCTGTGGGGGCATGTACATTTACAATTATAAAATCATGTCGTTTACCCTTTAGAATTATGTATGATATCCTATCACTAACAAACTTAATATCTCGGATAGCGGATAGGATCCTCCTTCTGACTAAAAAACCCGTTCCAAATGCAGGTCTTTCTGCACCCCCGTAGTATAATGCAAAGCTTCCTGATTCCTGACTACCTTCTCCTGGCCACCTAACTTCCTGTAAAGCGACTATATCCAAGGGCGATTTATCTAATTCCCGCGTTAATATCTCTAGTGCCCCGCTATTGTATAAAGTCCTAACATTCCATGTTCCTAGGAACATGTCCCTGTGTTTGAGCCTTTGGCATGGGTTCCCTGAAGTAGTCCCCGCCCGGAGAACCGAATGGGGGACTATTTGACCTCCGGAAAATTTTACCCCAGTTGAACCCATGTCCGCATTTCTTGACGGTTGTATTTTTACGGTGAAAGATCGTCACTCTTTCGCCCAAGGTACTTTTTTCGTCTGGCTTATCACCTTCGACCAGTCCGGCATGGGTAACCCTATCGGCAGCAATGCTACCGCCGGCATAGCTCTCAGGATCATTTAAGCACGCAAGCCACTCCACCACGACAAGGTAAAGATACCATGGAGGGAATATAATATTAATAATAATAATATAATAAAATAATAATAATAATAATAATAATAATAATAATAATATTATTGTTATTAATATTATTATTATTAATATTATTGTTATTAATATTATTATTATTATTATTAATATTATTATTATTAATATTATTATTATTAATATTATTATTATTAATATTATTATTATTAATATTATTATTATTATTATTATTATTATATTATTATTATTATTATTATTATTATTATTATTATTATTATTATGAATATTCCACAATTCAGTGTTTCTCCTTCAACACAAAGTGATTTGTCGCCTGAGGTTCCTGTCTAAAGGTCTTCTTCCTTCAAATTTTTAGCTTCCATACTTCTCCTCACTCCATCTATCCAACGTTCTCTAGGTCTGCCCCTTTCACTTCTTCCATTAGCTTTCAAATCGAAAATCTACTTTGGTATTCTATCTTCTTCCATTCTTATGAGGTATTCATACCATTTCAAATTTTTTTCTTCTATTTTTTCAAATATAATAGATATTAGATTTCAATAAGTTAATTATATACAATTAGGCCTAAATTATTTATGGCATATAGGCCTATATATATATGACTATGAAAGTTTTCTTGGGTTTTCCGCTTCTTGGATTCAAGTTCGGCCTCTGGCCAATGATTCGAACGTTTCGGAATGATCCCACATGCCATTATCAAGGAATGATAAGTTCGAGTCACAGGTTTAGGTCTTATATAATAAAATACATAGAGTTTTCGCTGTGGTACTTATATGTATTTTATTATATAAGACCTAATCTTGTGACTCGAACTTATCATTCCTTGATAATGGCGTGTGGAATCATGCCGAAACGTTGGTATCATTGGCCAGAGGCCGAACTTGAATCCAAGACGCGGAAAATCCAAGAAAACTTTCATATTCATACTTATATTCGTGAAAATCTGCAATATAACACACACACACACACACACACACACATACATACATATATATATATATATATATATATATATATATATACACGTATACAAAAACTTAATATGCTTTTCAACTTTCATAATAATAATAATAATAATAATAATAATAATAATAATAATAATAATAATAATAATGGTAGTTAATGGATCTCTGATATCAAAATGTGACCCAGTATTCCATTAGAAGCTTAGTTTTTAACCTTGTTATATTGGAAATGAAAGTCCGTCGCCGTGGCGTAGTCGGTTGAGTCCCTACCTTCCACTCCAGCGACCCGGTTCGATTCCCGGCGGGGTAGGAGATTTTATAAATTCTCCACTTTGGGTCTGGGTGTGTGTGCTGTCTCTAATGCTCACCTGAGTGCACATTTCCTAATAAAAAACGTTGGAAATAAAACTATGTTTACTTAGGCCTAAAGATGTAAAATAATTCACGGAAAATGTTTCCTTAGCATGAGAAGGAAACGCTAAAAATATCCTCATAATTTTTGTTGATAGATTAAAGGAAATGCGCTTAACAGCATAAATATGTAGGCCTAGGCCTATTATTAAGTACTTGTACTTTTTTTAAGATAAATATACAGTAACATTTTCCTCGGCGTCTTTGTTTAAAAAAGCGTAAATAAAATATGCAATAGTATCATGACGGAAACAAATACTGTGAAGAGAGAATAATTATTATGCTGTCAGAATAGACTTACCATCCAGCTATTTCCTCTTTTTGTTGTATAACATGGAATGTTGGCGTTCTCAGGTGAAACTTTACGGAAGTTTTCCTCTGACAATCCGTCGTTTTTATTTTGAATCACTACTTTTTATTACAATGATGTGATTTATTATTATTATTATCATCATTATTATTATCAGCATTATTATTATTATTATTATTATTATTATTATTATTATTATTATTATTATTATTATTATTATTATTATTATTATTATTTATTATTATTATTATTAACATTGGGTAAAACAAATGAGTTAAAATGTAATACAGAAAGAATAAGTAATGCTAAAAATTTGAAATATTTTAGATAAAAATGAGAATTTAACTGCAGAAATAGAGGAAGAAGAATCATTGGTATGTTGAACTCGGTGCTTTGGAATAGAAATATAAAACACAGAACGAAGAAAACTATATTTCAAGCCCTGGGTCCGAAACTTGGACAGTAAGTAGAAAACAAGCCAACAAGCTGGTAGCAGTAGAAATGGGTTTTTGGAGGCAATCGACAAGAATTTCAAGATGGAATAAAGTAAAAAACAGCACAATAAGGGATATTATGCAAGTTGAAAAAAAAAATAGAAAAAGAACGTTTGAAATGGTATGTACACCTCATAAGATTGGAAAAAAATAGAATACCAAAGAAGATCCTTGATTGGAAATCTAATGAAAGATGTGGATTAGGCAGACCTAGAGAACGTTGGATAGATGGAGAGAGGAGAAGTATGGAAGCTAGATATTTGAGGGAAGAAGATGCTTTAGACAGGATCTTCTGGCGACAAATCACTTTGGGTTGAAGAAGAAACACTGTAGGCTCTATTGTGGAATATTCCTAATAAAATTATTATTTATTATTATTATTATTATTATTATTATTATTATTATTATTATTATTATTATTATTATTATTATTATTATTATTATTATCATCAGCAATTGTAAGCTTCCACATGTAGGGCCTATTCTGAATACGTGTACTGAGAGGGGGATTTAGAATTTGAGGGTATCTGTAAGGATGTTAAGTTTTTTGGAATTTCAGATTTCTGCCTTTCTCCAAATAACAGCTATTTACAAATAGACCTACATCAAGATAAAATGTTTCATTCTTTTTTTTATGAGTTAAGGTAGAATTAGAGTTAAAAGCTTAGAAAATTGCATGATTAGTTAATCCATCCGTTATATATATTTAAACTTTGGTAATTAAAATACGTAAATAATTTCTTAGATACAATTTTCTCTGAGATTCACACTTACTCTATGGCGAGATAGGGCTAGACGGCCTGCCGGCTGCTGGTATCATATCCATATATGTTAATCACACAGGTGGACTATCATCCAGCCAGTATATGGTTATGTGGTAAGCATTTCGATTCCCCCAACCATTATAGGCCTAGCTGGTTTTCTGAACGTAGAGTCGCTGCTTCTTTTAGTTACCCAAATTCTTGACGATGTTGAGTGGACACCGGTATCTTACTGCCTGATATTCTATGGAAAAATTACTTGCCCCATGGGGATTCCAACCAGGATAGGTTCCGAGCTCTGCATCAAGGTACCATTCATTAACCGCTCGGCTATGGTGCAGAACTTATTACACTGTACACTCTTGAAACTTTAGGAATCTAATAAAGACGCTAATAGGCCTATCTGCTTTCAATGAAACTACTTAAAAGTTGATTTTTTCTGATTAATGAATTATATGAATTGTGGTAGTAAAAGATTCCGGGCTAGATAGATAGATAGATAGATAGATAGATAGATAGATGGAAAGCTCTGCGGCCATCACTTAAGTGTTGGCGGTGAGCGATCCATTTTGGTCCTCCTTAATAGGTAGAACCCCGGGTTCCTGTAAAATACATTAGCCCCGGTTTAAATTTTGAATTTAATTTTGAAGTTAATTAGCAGAGTGAAGTCGGAAGCGGACCTTTTGGGGTTCTATTCCAGCATTTGCTCTTTGGATTGAGGGAAACCGCTTAAAACCTCAATCGGAATAGTCGATCACGCGGGATCTTGCCAAGTTTGGCTTTCGGATGACTCTATATTGGGAGGGCATCCAGGCTTCTCTTTATTTAAATATAATGTGCGTACATTTCAGATTATTACAATTAATCATACAATTATGGTAACGTGCATTTTTTAATTTTTTTTTTGTATTCTTCAGTTGTTGCTGTTCTATCTGTAGTTGTCAGGTGATGTCAGTTTCTCTGGAACTGGTGGGATGAACCTGTAGCAGTAAGATTAGTTATTAGTTTTTAATTTGTTGTGTTAATATATTTTATTAATGTACATTATATGCTAATGTTGTAATTGTAATTGAATAATTGTGTAATGTGTTTCTGTGTGTGTGTGTGTGTGTGTGTGTGTGTGTGTGTGTGTGTGCCCTATCATTTACATACAAGCTTAATAATTCCGGGCTATGTGGCCGTGGTCTATAACTGGCGTTTCTTCCAGACGTTTCTCCCTCAACTGCGGAGGGCTTCTTCAGTGGTGAGCGCTAGAAGCTGTTGTTTCCCTGTCGTAGACACGACTGCGAATGCAGGATCTTTTATTACCATGATTACCGGCCGTGAAAGCCTGCATTCCACTATATGAATTGTGTTTATAGGCCTGTCCATCGCAGTGGTCTTCGGGTATCGTCGCTTCCTCTCGTATGCAGCGGGCCTAGGTTTGAACCCCGGTTAAAACAAGTTTCCTGGGTGATGGTTTTTTTTCGGGATATTCCCTCATCTGTAAACAATTGTCAGGAATATATTAACTTAGGCTTTCACGGCCGGAGTTACTATGATGATCTTGTAGAAGATTTCCGGGCTGTTGGCCGTCGTCTTGAGGTTTGTAATTCCCCGACGTTTCGCCAGAGACTGCGTCCGGCATCCTCAAGACATCCCTTGAGGATGCCGGACGCAGTCTCTGGCTAAACGTCGGGGAACTTACAAGCCTCAAGACCACGGCCAACAGCCCGGCAATCTTCTACAAGATCATTATAATTGTCAGGAAACTTTTAGGCCTAAACGGTCTTCGAACATCATCTGGCCATCACAACTATTATAATAATTGTCATGTTTAGTACAAATGTGTATGTGAATGTGTTTCGCTTTATATTGTGTTGTCTCGGAGAAGGCCGTAACATTAAACTGATCACTCATTCGGGGAGGCCCTCCATGTCCTTGTGTGGTCTTTGTTGGTTTATAGAATATAAAATTTATTTTGTTAACTAAATCGTGTGTAGCCTATCTACTTTATCTGTGACAAAACAAACATGGCTGCTGTTAGTGCAGTTTTGAAATGTCTGCTTTTAAGTATACCCTCCTCTAGTAATTGTCAGCGCTGATTTTTTAAGAATACCTTTCGCTTTATATTTCAAATGCCCTTTTCATTGCGAAAAATCTAAAATTACTGCTACAGAATTTATTTAATTTTCGCCTCAGGTTAACTCTCACTCCTTACGGTCTAATTTGCTACTTAACAAACTTGACATTATTATTTTTAAATTGTCATATGCCAAGATTGGTTTCGAAAAAAAATCGGCTGCTATGGCTACTGGTTGTATGATCGTCCACCAACATATGTGGATGTGGCCTTCTACTCTTCTTATTCAGGCACTATAATATTAATCTTGTGAATGATTTAACCTTAATAATAATAGTAATAATAATAATAATAATAATAATAATAATAATAATAATAATAATAATAATAATAATAATCCGGTATCATGGCAGCTGCCGCCGTCTTCCGGAAACCAAACGCCATTCCTCTCTGTCCATCCATTGATCTTCCTCCAATCCTCTGATATTCATAGCTGCTTGTACCCCTTCTATCCAAGTTTTCTTCGGTCTTCCTCTCTTCCTCCTTTCCATTGGGATCCATTCCATAACAATTTTAGGCAATCTTTGCTCTGCCATTCTTTTGACATGTCCATACCACTGTAATCTTTTCTTTTCTAAAATGTCTATGATGTCCGGCTCCTCTTGTACACCCATAATTTCCCTTATTTCTTTATTTCGTATTCTATCCATTCTAGATTTTCCAGCTGACCTTCTTAAAACATCTATTTCTGTACTTAAAATTCGTTTCATTTCCCTGGTAGGAATTTGCCAGACTTCAGCACCATATGTTAAAATGCTATGAATTATGATTTGATATATATTTGCAATTTTCAATTTTTTGTAATATTTTTGTTCCACCAAACAGAGTTTAAAGCATTTATTGCTTGTTTTGTTTGTGCGATTCTATTCTTAATTTCCACTGTGTTATCGCCTGAATGGTCTAATTTTGTTCCTAAATAAGTGCATTCAATACTAGGTATAATAATATTAATAATAATAATAATAATAATAATAATAATAATAATAATAATAATAATGTTTTATTTATTCTGACAGATTTAAGGCCATAATGCCTCCTCTTCCACTTAACCAGCACAAATACAAATAAATATTTGACAAATATAGATATACAGAATCCTAATTATAAAGAGTTAAAGATATTTTAAATGTAGCAATGTAAATTTCATATGCAAACAACATTTTATACAATAATATTTACGATAATAATAATAATAATAATAATAATAATAATAATAATAATATAATGATAATAATAATAGTATACATATGATAAATTATTCGAGAAACACCAATTAATATATACCTTACACTGGGTAATGGCGAAGTCCTTCTCATCTATTGACTTCCATTTGTTTTTGTCTCGAATACAGGTTCATCAACTCTTAAATTTCAAAGACTTCTCAGGGGTCCCCATCTACGGGATATGTGGATGGCAACCACAAGGTGCCCAAGCTGAGCAAAATATTGCTTCCAATTACTTGTTCTTTGCTCCTTATTTGTATCTCTATACACTTTACTACCCAACCTCCCTTTGTTGAACTCTTGTTTGTATCCGATCCTGCCGGTATTTGAGCATTCGAGGTCTAAGGGATAATTTCACTTCTCCTCTTACTAACTTATGTCTTACTAAATACTTATATCGTTAACCTGTAACGGCGACCAATAACGGATTCTAAGTGACAATTAGAAGGAATAGTGGAAGAATTGTTACACAATCTTTCCAGCTAGGTCCAATGGACCCGTTGACCAACAGCAGGTGCGATCCTCCAAGCAAATTTGGGGTTAAGTATGGATGATGCAATCGCCAATTCAGAAAAAGAAAAATGGTGTCCATTGAATACGATTGTAAAATTTCTCATGAAATAACGAGGACAACGGAATAACTCCAGAGCATTAGCTACATCCATACATAATTTTCAAAGATATTATTTCTGTTTGTACATTGCCCTCTCATTTGTATTTTGATTTATCTTTGTTTAGGGTATATTAATGATTTCTCCATTCAAATACCTTCTTGAACAGTTTGTCATTCTCTATTCTCTAGCCCTATATGTTATGTCTAATATCTAATCCGGTTTAATCTCTGGATTTTATGAAACTGAAAATATTTTTGTGATTTATTATCCTGTCATGTTCTTCATTGAAGTTTATTCTTCACTTGTCATCTGATTCTCTAGTTGGTCCATATATTCTTCTCAGTAACCTTCTTTCAAATGATGACTTACGTTCTGTTTTTATTAAAACCGAAGTTTCACTTGGAAATGTCACAACAAGTCTTATAGCGTTTCTTTGTAAATTAACATAACTTAATTCTCTGCATGTCATTCGACGAGGGAGAAAGGACAAAATATGACATCAGCACAATTGAGATATTCTAAGTTTCCATTAACTCCTATTGTATACGTACCATTTATTATCCCATAGATATTTTTAATTTAAGATAACTTGTTTTTTTAACGGGAATTACTTTAGAAGTTTTCAGGGGATATTAATATTATATGAATATTTCACATATTTTCGAAAATAAGTCGGCCGTGGTGGTCAAGTGGTTAAATTCCTTGTCTCTAGTCCCGATGTTCGTAGGTTCAAACCCGACTGGGGTCGATGGCTTTTTAGAATGCAAAAATCCAAGGGACAAGTCCTCCAGGAGATACTTTAAGCCGTGAGTCTCGAGTATGAAGATTTTCGATCTAAAAAAAAAGAATATAATAGAATAGATTTATTTAGCCTGGTGCAGTTAAGGCCATGTGGCCTTCTCTTCCACTCACCAGGACAAACATATGTTACATATAAATACAAAAAATTACAATAATAGTCATACTAAACAATTAATTATCTGTCAAATTGAATAATAATGAAAATAATGTCTAATAATACAATGAAAGAGACCTCTGGCAAAATTTAACTGACTTTCTCTATCCATATAATACCTTAGTTGCCTACTACACTACAGCCGCTGGATCTCCGGCTCTGAAGTTTAGGTTATACGAGAAGTAGGCATAAAAGGAAAAACTTGTCCCCTACTGCCAATAAGGAAATGGTTGACGTAAGAGTTCACGCCTGCCACAATCAATCACTGCTCTTGACGCAGCTATAGCTTGCTAGTATGGTTTGAAATTGTTGAGATGTTGTCAGTTGTATGTATGCTAAACGCATACATAAAGCGACTATGATATGATATTCCGCGTGGTACATAAAGCGGCCCCTCCAACTGAATATCCATATCGGTAACACTGTCGTGAAAACGTCAGGGCCGGAGAATTAGTGGCTGGGGTATAGATGTTTTAGACAGGTGGCACGCTGACCATATGTAGGAAATTAGCGCAACAAAATCAAATTGGTCAATAAATCACAAAGGGACGGCTAAAGCTAGGCATAAAGTGCCATGAAACCAAAGAGGAAGGAAGAGAAGGATGGACATTGATAAGATGCTTCCTGATAAATTATAGTTTGTTGGTCAACATTTCGAACAGCTAAAGTCCAGCCGCCGACGTTTAGGTTGTACGAGAGGTAAAGGGAGAAACTATCCCTCTACTGCCAATAAGGAAATAGTTGAATTGGGAACGGACGTCTGCTACAACCAATCACTGCTCTTGACGCCGCTAGTGAGGTTTGAAATTGCTGCGATGTTGTCGGCTGTATTTCTGCTAATCGCGTGGTATATAAAGCGACCCGTCCACTGAATATCCATATCGGCAACACTGTCGTGTAAACGCCAGGGCAGGAGACTGAGCGGCTGGACTGTACTTTAAACCAAGAAACGCCTACCTACATACAATATTGAAGAGTGACCAGTGTATCGTATAGGCCTACTGCAGTGCTTAACAAACAAGTAGGTGTATCAGTTTTGTTATTTGTTCCTTTTATTATGTACTTTTTTATTGTTTGTATTCTAGTTCATTATTTTGCAGTACATATGCCTACTTGAATAATTTGATATAGCTATAAACTCGTTTCTCTATTCTGAACCTCATATTTTTTTTTTAAGTTGGGCAAAAAACAAGAGACCCAAAACACAGTTATAATGGTTTTCTTCATTGGGTGTAATTTACGACAGGCTTACAATCTGATGTTTATTCCAGGGCATTTGGAGCCTATAGGCCTAAACATAGGCTATACATATAACAGAATACGCATTCAACAAACACTTGCACAATGTAAACAACTCTTAACTCAATGTAGGCCTATCTCTGTATGGTATAAATGCAAAAAGTAGCCTGTTTATTAAAGCTTACGGTCTTATTAGGTAGAACCATTACATATAGGGCCTATAGCCCTAATTTCGTTTTCCTGTTTGTTTCTCTTTTTTTTGTCTTGACACTATCTTCTCTTTTTCATCATTCAAAGATTAAGCCATTGGATCGTCACGGTTTCATGAAAGCTACAACAGTTAGAATTGTTTAGACCACCTTCTATTTGGGCGTCCAACATTTCTCCTTCCTTGTGGTTTATAATTCAGCAATAATTTTGGAAATCTTCCTTCTGTTGGCATTATCTTTCTCATAATCTTCCCATCTGATGTTATAATAATAATAATTTTTTTATTATTCCGGTTTTTACAATGAATATACATTTTTCCAGTACCCACATTTGTTTCAACACATTTTTCCATTCCTGTCCGTTCATCCATATATCTTCTTCTATTTTCCATTCCCTCTTAGCTTCATTGATTCCCTGAATCCACGTAATAGTTGGTCTACCCTTCTTTTTCCTTCCCTGTGGTTCCCAATCCATGATTATCTTAGGTAGTCTTCCTTCTTCCATTCTTCTAATGTGTCCGTACCAATTTAATTGTTTCTTCTTTATAAAATCTAATATTGAATATTGTACCTGCATTTTTTCTTTTATATATGAATTTCTGATTTTATCCTTCCTGGATATTGTTGTTGCAGCACGTCTCCAGTAGTCCATTTCAGTGGCGAGCAAATTTTTTTTCATTTGTGCATTTAAAGACCACACGTAGCTTAGGGTTTTTTTTTTGATAAAGCACTTGAGCTAAAAGCCGGAGGGGTGCGAGGGTTCAAGTTCCGTTGGGGTCAGGATTTTTTTTAAACTGACCCAAACCCTCTGGCCGCACTATGGCCCTGGGGGTTCGATCAGCTTCTAATGGAAATGAGTGTCAGGGCGCTTGTTTGGGGGTTAAAGGCGGCACCGTCACGCAGGGATTGACAACCCGGTTCTGACGTTAAGTGCCGATTGTCTAGAAAAAGTGGGAGCCTTAACTTTCCTACTTACCCAAGGGCCGCCGGGCCTGTTGTGGGATCACTTTACTTTTTTTAACATCAGCCTCCATAGGTAATAATGCTTCTGATTATTGTATTAAAAATAGTTTTTTTGTTTCTTTGAAGATATGTTTGTCCCATAGTATTCCATTTAGGGCAGATATAGCATACTTTCCTATATTGATCCTGTTTATCTGTTTCTTGAATAATAATAATAATAATAATAATAATAATAATAATAATAATAATAATAATAATAATAATAATAATAATAATAATATTATTATTATTATTATTATTATTAGGGATTATTATTATTATTATTATTATTATTATTATTATTATTATTATTATTATTATTATTATTATTATTATTATTATTCCTGGGAATAAAATTCTTAGAAAAATTTATTGACCAAAGAGATAGGTAGAAATGTAGAAGACTATGTACATATAGTGAACTATATGATCTTTGTGGGAAACCACATATAATAAGAACAGTTAAGTCTCATAGCCTGCTATGGTAAGGGCATATGATACGAATATGGAATGAAGGAGTGGCATAGAATCTCCTTGTAGGAAAACCAGAGGGAAAGCGTCCAGTAGGTAAGCAAAGAATGAGGTTGGAGAGTAACATTAACCATGATTTGAAGAACCAGTGAAAAGATGGACAGAACAACTGTGAGGCGGAACAGGCATTTTGCCTGGCCCTTGAAGTGAAGAAAAAGAAGAAGGACGATGATTTGAAGAAGGTAAATTATATAGGGGATGTTTGTAAAACGTTGGTTCAAGATACGGATGTATGGAGAGCCTATGCCTGCGTGCCCATGAACCTGTGCCAGAGAGTTAGTTTCTTGAAACCGTCTTCCGAGATGAATGATCGTGGTTCAGAGCTTATGCTGCAGGACGTTTCATCTGCTGCTGCGGTAGATATCCTCAGGTGACTATGCTTGCCCTCTGTGAATTCCTCTTCTGGCAGCTGCAGACTCCTGATATTGTCTTACACTCTTAGATAGATAGATAGATAGATAGATGGATAGATGATGGATAGATGGATAGATGGAAAGCTCTGCGGCAATCATTTAAGTGTTGGCGGTGAGCGATCCATTTTGGTCCTCCTTAATAGGTAGAATCCCGAGTTACTGTAAAATACATTAGCCCCGGTTTAAATTTTGAATTCAAATTTGAAGTTAATTAGCAGAGTGAAGTCGGAAGCGGACCTTTTGGGGTTCTATTCCAGCATTTGCTCTTTTGGTTTGAGCGAAACTGCTTAAAACCTCAATCGGAATATTTTTTTAAAAGACCATAACAAATAACACGTGTAAAGAAGAAAATTAAAATAAACTCTTCTACTTCTTTGGCTTTCCCCCACTTATAGGTTTGCCGACTTCAGTTTCCATTTATTTCTATCATTCCAATCTCCTTCTTCCAAATTCCTATCATCCATTAGAGTTCTGACATAAGTTTTTCATTTCCATCTTGGTCTGCCACGTTTATTTCTTCCAGGGGCTGACCATTGGTATATATTTTTGGCCATCTTTCATTTTCCATTCTTTGTACATGGTCATACCATTAATGCGTTTTGATTTTGAATCCTCTTAAAAACAGATGTGGTGACATTCATTTCTCTCCAAAGGAATTAATTTCTTATTTTATCCTGTCTTTTTTTAAGGCTTCTTCTAAGCTAAGATAAATAGGCTATATAATAATAGGCCTACATGTTCTTCATAATCCTAATTCTCTCTTCTGTACCTAAATTGGGTGTCCCAAATCTTTAGGGTCAAAATTATACAGACGATAGAGGACCCTTTTTGGAGCATATTGACATAAGGGATTAGTGGTCAGAAATTAATATTTTGTACGCCACGCCATCTTGAAAAAAACGTTTTTGTAAGCTGCTTTAATTGTCGTAACAAACTGCTTGGCACTTTCATTTGTTAGTATTTGCTTTGCTTACAGTGCATGACTGGCTGTGAAAGATGGAGCATTACCTCATCACAGGAACTTGTAGACATGCATTTAATGTACGGTGTAGCAGAATGTAGAGCCCTGAGAGCTGAACGAATGTACCGAGAGAAGTTTCCCAACAGCCGTCATCCAAATTGGAAGACATTTATTGCCGTGGATAGGAACTTCCAAGAGACTATCACATGGAAGCCACAAAGAGCTGCCAGGGAGGAAAACTTAGAACTGTTCGGACACCAGATATGGCAGAGAAGCCATTAATAAGTACATGTAAACTTGCCCGTCAGCTTATTGTTTCCAAAATGTCTGTGTAACAAGTGCTGAAGGAGCTGCAATTGCACCCCTATCAAAGCCTATCATTGTGCAACAGACACCAGAGATTTTGGAGAGGGTGCGACAAAATGTCATCCTTCGTTGAAATGCATGTATTGAGACAGGTGGTCGCCCCTTTCAACAAATGCTCTGAACTCTAAGTTGGCGATGAGTGTCAAAAAAGCAGCTTGCAAATAATCTTCAAGATGGCATGACATCCAAAATATCCCTATTCGTTTCCGAGCACTGATTCCTTATGTCAAAATACACCAAGTTGAGTCCTCTATTGTCTGTATAATTTTGACCCTAAAGGTTGGGACACTCTGTATAGGGCCTATAGGGCCTGCATCCATCCACCCATCCATCCATCCATAGTAATTCTACCCGAGGGCAGGTCTTTCACTGCAATCATAGCATTTTCATGCTATGCTTTGCAGCTTTACCAGGGAATTATAGGTGTGGTAGATTCCCGTTGCTTTCCACACCGGTGAAGGATGATGATGATAATGATAAGGATGATGATGATAGCCGGATGATTTTCGGGGACCGTTGGACCCTAAGCATCCCGACATTTGTCTTAAAGGTGAGGAAAAATCCCGAAAAAACCTCACACAGGAGTCTGTCCCTATCGGGAATCGAATCCGGGCCCGCTGCATGACAAGGCTACCTTGAGACCACAGCGGTGGACAGGGCCTGCATATTGGAATATAAATATGTGCATAGCCCTATATGTTTTCATATGGGTCTATATTTATAGTATTTTGCGATATTGTAGTATTATAGCTCATTATTTTTTTAAAACAATCTAAATTATTAATTTACGCAAAAGGTTTACGTGAGAATTCAACTACATTGCATTATTGGGTATAGCAGTAAAATCAAGTAAGTGCTTACAATAGCTCATTTTAATATTCCTTGAAATAGGGTAGCAGGAAAGCAGGACGATTGTAAGGAAGTCTTTTATATTGAATGAGGGGGAAGTGTTCAGGGTGTATGATTATAATACAAAATATTACATCATTGGTAGCAAAGTGTTGACAAAGACCATGTTGGAGCGTGTCAATATTTTATAAGGCTAAAAACGGCCGAGTCTTCCATCAGTGTGATAATGGACATGAGTGATGTGTGGAACAAAATGAGGAAATAATGCTGCATTGTTCGGCCAGTTAATGATGTGGTGGGGGGAAAGGGAGAAAACACTCTTTTTCTTATAAACCCTGCCATTATTGCAGGTGTCGAACACTGAATTCCCAGTAATCTGTTCTCATATAAATTAATGGATACGATGCCCCATTAAATATTTTCCATCACCAAATTATTCAGAGTTGCGCAATTTAACTGCTGCCATTAGTTTGCAAATGCTATACCAACTATGCTTTTCGTCATAAACATGTAAATAGGCCTACATTTCGAAACCTATTTGATAGGATACATATTTAGAATATATTGACAAAGTTTATTTCTTACATTAATTAATTTCCTTTTTTTGTTAACACATTTTCTCTCTTTCAACCCATCCTGTCCACCGCTGTGGTCTCGAGGTAGCGTGCTGCTTTGTCACGCAGCGGGCCCGGGTTCGATCCCCGGTCGGGGCAGTTTTTCTGGGTGAGGTTTTTATCGGGGTTTTTCCTCACCTGTAAGACAAAATGTCAGGAAAACTTCAAGGCCCAAACGGTCCCCGAAATCATATGGTCATCATCATCATCATCCTCATCCTTATCATTATCATCAGCATCATCATCCTTCACCGGTGTGGAAAGCAACGGGAAGCTACCACACCTACAATTCCCTAGTAAAGCTGCAAGCATAGCATGAAAATGCTACGATTGCAGTGAAAGACCTGCCTTTGGGCAGAATTACTATGGATGCAACCCATCCTCCTTAGATATATTTTTCGCACTTTCTGTGAGTTAGGCAATCGCACATAGATAGTGTGCAGAAAATCTGAATAACCCGTTAAACAGGTACACAATGACAGGTCTCGCTGTATCTGTGGTTGTACTATAGTCCAGTGGCCGACTAACCGGCCCTGACGTTTTCACGACAGTGTTGCCGATATGGTTATTCAGTGGGAAGGGCCGCTTTATGTACCACCCGGAATATCAAATCATGACACTTTCTGTTTATCCCGAACGACAACATCGCAGCACTTTGAAACCCTACTAGCGGCGTGAAGATCAGTGATTGGTTTCGCAGACGTCCACTCCCACTCAACTATTTCCTTATTGGCAGTAGAGGGCGAGTTTCTCACTTTACTCTTCGTACAACCTAAACGTCAGGGCCGGAGACTCGGCGGATGGACTATAAATCCTAACTAAGTTCTATTTGTAATGTAAACAAAGCTAAATATATGACTGCATTTTCGTTGGTCGAATAACGGTTTTATCTTCAAACGTGTAAGAAAATGTAGCTCGCTAACACTGGAAATATATAAAATAAAAATAATTATATATTCTCTGTATATGTATAATTTAGAATAGATTTATTTAGCCTGGTGAAGTTAAGGCCGTGTGGCCTTCTCTTACACTCACCAGGACAAACCTATGTTACATATAAATACAAAAAAAATACAATAGTCATACTAAACAATTAATTATCTGTCAAATTGAATAATAATGAAAATAATGTCTAATAATACAATAAAATTAAATACAATTAAAATAAAATTAATGATAGAATGAATACAGAAAGGAATAACAGCTCGAATCTACTATACATAAAAAGAAAACAAAGAAAAAATACAAAGAATTAATCTTCTTCTTCTTCTTCTTCCTTCCAAGTATTAGGCCAAGGCCTGTTACGATCCTATAGAAAATTTTCCTTGTGGGAAATTCTCGTATAAGACTTGAAAGCATAATAATAGTCCCTTCGATTGGTTGCTGGCCAAAGGAAGGCAAGACCAGTGATGGGGCTGCCATCTTATAGCCTCTGGTCAGGCTTTTCTGGAGAAGAAAAGAAAATAAAGGAAAGGAGAAATGGAAGAAAGGAAGGACTCCCTAGCCCTCGGATGCCCTAATAGCGTCGGGTTCGAAAAAACAAGAGTTAACCAAGAGAGGTTAGATAGAAAAGTTAAAAGAGCGCAAAACACAAGTAAGTGGAAGAAATGTTTTGCACAGCTTGGGCACCTTGTGGTCGCCATCCACATATCCCCTAGATGAGGACCCCTGTATCGCTTATTATACAAAGTATTAGGTAAATATATTAACAAATCTTAAATCTATTTTTATTAAATAACGAAAAAAAATATTATTAATTTTTAAAAAGTGATAGGCCTATTAGTGAGTTGTTTCTGTTAGTAATTTTATTTTCAATTTGTTTCTGAAAGATGGTAAAGTTTGACAGTCTCTACCATAGGTTGGAAGGGAATTCCATGTTCTAGCAAGAGAAATTGTAAAATATTTCGAATAATAGGTAGGCCTACTATGATGAGGAGGGATATAAAGGACACTGCGCTCAAGGGATCGGGTATCTAATTTATGTGTATACGTTATCTGATAAAATCTTAATAGGCCTATATATAATTACAATTTTAATAAATGAAATAAGCATTGTTTTATTCTTACGCATGCGCTATGCAGAATACGTGGAATGTTTGTAGAATTTCTTAAACATTGAGAAGCAAAACATATAAAAAAGTAAAGAAACAAATTATTTTGAATATGTTCGAACAATATCCCACATTAACCATTCAAGTTGTGGTGAAAATAATAACAGAATTTACAGGCGAGTCGGTGCGGAACATAAATTCTGCTCAGAATGAAAATTATTTATCATTTATCATAATTATAATTTATTTAGGTGTAGCAGCGCACGCCGGATATCAGCTAGTTCAAGAATAAAATGCAGATGAGAAGAAAACTAAAGATTTGAATTTGTTATTGTAGCATGCTTTTTATTTTATTAAAATGATCGCGCTTGTCACGAGAAAGTAAATACATATTTGCTCAGGTATATACGTAATGAACGTTTGAGGGTTTGTTTTGTGTTTTAATGTGAGATTGTCCTTCTCAACAGGATTGATCGACAAATTTTAGTGATGGCCTATAGTTATATGGCTATAACCTGTCCATCAACTCCAGGGTTGATGAACAAATCATACAGACATTTTACCTGTTTCCTAGCAGGTGTACATAAAAAAATTGTTAACTTACATTTTAATACCATTTTATGTGAAAAAAATGTGTAATAACTAACTCACTGACACTTCGAACCCGTAGGTTTATGGCCGCGCGGACATAAGCTCTCCATACATCCTTATCCTGAGCTAATGTTTTCCAATCATTCCCTGTATAATCTACTTCCCTCATATCATAGTTAATGTTATTCCCCCGTCTCATTCTTGGTCTACCAACTGGGCGTTTTTCCTTTGGTTTTCCTATAAGCAGCTTCCACGCACGTCTTTCAGGGGTATATTATTAGTTCGATTTAGCCCTTCTTTTGGGACAGAATTGAACACTTTTCTTTTAATTATTTCTGGTTTAACAATATTTATAGACAAAGACCATGTAGTATTCTATGGTATCTTTACCTTGTCGTGGTGGAGTGGTTTGCGTGCTTAAATAATCTCGAGAGCTATGCCGGCAGTAGCATTGCTGCCGATAGGTTTACCCATGCCGGACTGGTCGAAGGTGATAAGCCAGACGAAAAAAAGTGCCTTGGTCGAAAGAGTGACGATCTTTTAACGTATACATACAACCGTCAAGAAATGAGGACATGGGTTCCACTGGGGTAAAATTTTCCGGAGGTAAAATAGTCTCCCATTCGGTTCTCCGGGTGCGGACTACTCCAGGAAATCCACGCCAAAGGCTCAAACTCATTAGACTTGAGTATGCGGTCAAGACTTATGTGAATCGTCAGTATTTTCGGTTGTGTTACGAAAGAACATATGAAGGGGAAAAAATGTAATTACATAAGATTCCAGAATCTAACAATATAGTAGTATCGGAAGTTACATGGTATATAATAATGAATCCGGTCCCCCAGCTTTGTTCTTGTTACATTGTTTTTAAGAAAAAAGCTGCATTAAGTTCACTGGTGTAGCACAACAACAATAGATCGGGTGTCACAGGATTTCCACCTGCTCATTGTTGCCGGTTTATATTACATACCAGTCAACTAACCTCACTGAGGTTGATCTTGACACAGATAACTGCCCAAGATTATGGATTGCGGGTGTAGGAAGGTCTTCAGGAAATAATTCCTATTGAGACAAGTTCACATATCCCCGCAAAACATTGTATGATTTAGATATATACATTATCCTATTATATGATTGTAAAGGTTATCATACAAAATGTTTGTATGCTCATAGAAATTTTTAACTTTTTTTAAAATTATTTGTGTATAATGTATATATATATATATATATATATATATATATATATAATTAAATAGCTTTCTGTGAGAAACATCCTATTGGAGGAAATATTGTTCAGAAAAATATTCCAAAATATATGGTCCAATTAGGGTACGTGGAGAATAATAACTAACCAGGAAATATATGACCTATATAAAGATGACGATATAGTTATATATATTAAAGGTAGACGTATCGAATGGTTGGACCATATTTGCAGAATGAATGAGACACGTTCGCTCAAGATGATATCAAACGCTAAGATGGATGGAAAGAGAAAAGTTGGGAGGCCTAGGTTACGATGGATGGACGACGTATAGGCAGACCTACGGAAGATTGGCATAACAAATTGGGGAAATTAAGCCATTGACCGAAGAGAATGGATGGTTTTATGAGGGAGGTAAGGTGAAACTAAATGGACCGTCACGTCAATGATAAAAAAAAATATTCCAATTGAGCAAGATCATGTATTCATTTATCGAACCCGGGACCCCATTAACCGAAGTCATAAGCACCGACCACTAGCCCATAAGACTGGTCAGTCCGTAATATAATTCTTAAATTACATTTTAAGCCATCGCCTTTATTGTAACATAACCATCCTGCTAAAACTAAAATTTCTTGTCTCCAACTAATGTGGCATCTGGTTTAAATTTTATAAATAATTCTGAAGATATTATTCTTAATTGGGCATGAACATATTAAGCTAGCAGATAAGCTTTTAATTTTTGGAGTCGGTTCCTACTTCTATGTGGTGGAGCCGACAAATTAAACTTTGAACAATTTCCTTAATTGGGCATGAACATATTAAGCTAGCAGATAAGCTTTTAATTTTTGGAGTAGGTTCCTACTTCTATGTGGCGGAGCCGACAAATTAAACTTTGAACAATTTCCTTAAATGGGCATGAACAGATTAAGCTAGCATATAAGCTTTTAATTTTTGGAGTCGGTTCCTACTTCTATGACCGGGAGCCGACAAATTAAACTTTGAACAATTTTCTTAATTGGGCATGAACATATTAAGCTAGCAGATAAGCTTTTAATTTTTGGAGTCGGTTCCTACTTCTATGTGCTGGAGCCGACAAATTAAACTTTGAATAATTTCCTTAATTGGGCATGAACATATTAAGCTAGCAGATAAGCTTTTAATTTTTGGAGTAGGTTCCTACTTCTATGTGGCGGAACCGACAAATTAAACTTTGAACAATTTCCTTAAATGGGCATGAACATATTAAGCTAGCAGATAAGCTTTTAATTTTTGGAGTCGGTTCCTACTTCTATGTCCGGGAGCCGACAAATTAAACTTTGAACAATTTTCTTAATTGGGCATGAACATATTAAGCTAGCAGATAAGCTTTTAATTTTTGGAGTCGGTTCCTACTTCTATGTGGTGGAGCCGACAAATTAAACTTTGAACAATTTCCTGAATTGGGCATGAACATATTAAGCTAGCAGATAAGCTTTTAATTTTTGGAGTAGGTTCCTACTTCTATGTGGCGGAGCCGACAAATTAAACTTTGAACAATTTCCTTAAATGAGTATGAACATATTAAGCTAGCAGATAAGCTTTTAATTTTTGGAGTCGGTTCCTACTTCTATGTCCGGGAGCCGACAAATTAAACTTTGAACAATTTTCTTAATTGGGCATGAACATATTAAGCTAGAAGATAAGCTTTTAATTTTTGGAGTCGGTTTCTACTTCTATGTGGTGGAGCCGACAAATTAAACTTTGAACAATTTTCTTAATTGGGCATGAACCGGGAGCCGACAAATTAAACTTTGAACAATTTTCTTAAAATTGGGCATGGACATATTAAGCTAGTAGATAAGCTTTTAATTTTTGGAGTCGGTTCCTACTTCAATGTCCGGGAGCCGACAAATTAAACTTTGAACAATTTTCTTAATTGGGCATGAACATATTAAGCTAGCAGATAAGCTTTTAATTTTTGGAGTCGGTTCCTACTTCTATGTCCGGGAGCCGACAAATTAAACTTTGAACAATTTTCTTAATTGGGCATGAACATATTAAGCTAGCAGATAAGTTTTAATTTTTGTAGTAGGTTCCTACTTCTATGTGGCGGAGCCGACAAATTAAACTTTGAACAATTTCCTTAAATGGGCATGAACATATTAAGCTAGCAGATAAGCATTTAATTTTTGGAGTCGGTTCCTACTTCTATGTCCGGGAGCCGACAAATTAAACTTTGAACAATTTTCTTAATTGGGCATGAACATATTAAGCTAGTAGATAAGCTTTTAATTTTTGGAGTCGGTTCCTACTTCAATGTCCGGGAGCCGACAAATTAAACTTTGAACAATTTTCTTAATTGGGCATGAACCGGGAGCCGACAAATTAAACTTTGAACAATTTTCTTAATTGGGCATGAACATATTAAGCTAGTAGATAAGCTTTTAATTTTTGGAGTCGGATCCTACTTCAATGTCCGGGAGACGACAAATTAAACTTTGAACAATTTTCTTAATTGGGCATGAACCGGGAGCCGACAAATTAAACTTTGAACAATTTTCTTAAAATTGGGCATGGACATATTAAGCTAGTAGATAAGCTTTTAATTTTTGGAGTCGGTTCCTACTTCTATGTGGTGGAGCCGACAAATTAAACTTTGAACAATTTTCTTAATTGGGCATGAACCGGGAGCCGACAAATTAAACTTTGAACAATTTTCTTAAAATTGGGCATGGACATATTAAGCTAGTAGATAAGCTTTTAATTTTTGGAGTCGGTTCCTACTTCAATGTCCGGGAGCCGACAAATTAAACTTTGAACAATTTTCTTAATTGGGCATGAACATATTAAGCTAGCAGATAAGCTTTTAATTTTTGGAGTCGGTTCCTACTTCTATGTCCGGGAGCCGACAAATTAAACTTTGAACAATTTTCTTAATTGGGCATGAACATATTAAGCTAGCAGATAAGCTTTTAATTTTTGTAGTAGGTTCCTACTTCTATGTGGCGGAGCCGACAAATTAAACTTTGAACAATTTCCTTAAATGGGCATGAACATATTAAGCTAGCAGATAAGCATTTAATTTTTGGAGTCGGTTCCTACTTCTATGTCCGGGAGCCGACAAATTAAACTTTGAACAATTTTCTTAATTGGGCATGAACATATTAAGCTAGTAGATAAGCTTTTAATTTTTGGAATCGGTTCCTACTTCAATGTCCGGGAGCCGACAAATTAAACTTTGAACAATTTTCTTAATTGGGCATGAACCGGGAGCCGACAAATTAAACTTTGAACAATTTTCTTAATTGGGCATGAACATATTAAGCTAGTAGATAAGCTTTTAATTTTTGGAGTCGGATCCTACTTCAATGTCCGGGAGACGACAAATTAAACTTTGAACAATTTTCTTAATTGGGCATGAACCGGGAGCCGACAAATTAAACTTTGAACAATTTTTTTAAATTGGGCATGGACATATTAAGCTAGTAGATAAGCTTTTAATTTTTGGAGTCGGTTCCTACTTCTATGTCCGGGAGCCGACAAATTAAACTTTGAACAATTTTCTTAATTGGGCATGAACATATTAAGCTAGCAGATAAGTTTTAATTTTTGTAGTAGGTTCCTACTTCTATGTGGCGGAGCCGACAAATTAAACTTTGAACAATTTCCTTAAATGGGCATGAACATATTAAGCTAGCAGATAAGCATTTAATTTTTGGAGTCGGTTCCTACTTCTATGTCCGGGAGCCGACAAATTAAACTTTGAACAATTTTCTTAATTGGGCATGAACATATTAAGCTAGTAGATAAGCTTTTAATTTTTGGAGTCGGTTCCTACTTCAATGTCCGGGAGCCGACTAATTAAACTTTGAACAATATTCTTAATTGGGCATGAACCGGGAGCCGACAAATTAAACTTTGAACAATTTTCTTAATTGGGCATGAACATATTAAGCTAGTAGATAAGCTTTTAATTTTTGGAGTCGGATCCTACTTCAATGTCCGGGAGACGACAAATTAAACTTTGAACAATTTTCTTAATTGGGCATGAACCGGGAGCCGACAAATTAAACTTTGAACAATTTTCTTAAAATTGGGCATGGACATATTAAGCTAGTAGATAAGCTTTTAATTTTTGGAGTCGGTTCCTACTTCTATGTGGTGGAGCCGACAAATTAAACTTTGAACAATTTTCTTAATTGGGCATGAACCGGGAGCCGACAAATTAAACTTTGAACAATTTTCTTAAAATTGGGCATGGACATATTAAGCTAGTAGATAAGCTTTTAATTTTTGGAGTCGGTTCCTACTTCAATGTCCGGGAGCCGACAAATTAAACTTTGAACAATTTTCTTAATTGGGCATGAACATATTAAGCTAGCAGATAAGCTTTTAATTTTTGGAGTCGGTTCCTACTTCTATGTCCGGGAGCCGACAAATTAAACTTTGAACAATTTTCTTAATTGGGCATGAACATATTAAGCTAGCAGATAAGCTTTTAATTTTTGTAGTAGGTTCCTACTTCTATGTGGCGGAGCCGACAAATTAAACTTTGAACAATTTCCTTAAATGGGCATGAACATATTAAGCTAGCAGATAAGCATTTAATTTTTGGAGTCGGTTCCTACTTCTATGTCCGGGAGCCGACAAATTAAACTTTGAACAATTTTCTTAATTGGGCATGAACATATTAAGCTAGTAGATAAGCTTTTAATTTTTGGAATCGGTTCCTACTTCAATGTCCGGGAGCCGACAAATTAAACTTTGAACAATTTTCTTAATTGGGCATGAACCGGGAGCCGACAAATTAAACTTTGAACAATTTTCTTAATTGGGCATGAACATATTAAGCTAGTAGATAAGCTTTTAATTTTTGGAGTCGGATCCTACTTCAATGTCCGGGAGACGACAAATTAAACTTTGAACAATTTTCTTAATTGGGCATGAACCGGGAGCCGACAAATTAAACTTTGAACAATTTTCTTAAAATTGGGCATGGACATATTAAGCTAGTAGATAAGCTTTTAATTTTTGGAGTCGGTTCCTACTTCTATGTGGTGGAGCCGACAAATTAAACTTTGAACAATTTTCTTAATTGGGCATGAACCGGGAGCCGACAAATTAAACTTTGAACAATTTTCTTAAAATTGGGCATGGACATATTAAGCTAGTAGATAAGCTTTTAATTTTTGGAGTCGGTTCCTACTTCAATGTCCGGGAGCCGACAAATTAAACTTTGAACAATTTTCTTAATTGGGCATGAACATATTAAGCTAGCAGATAAGCTTTTAATTTTTGGAGTCGGTTCCTACTTCTATGTCCGGGAGCCGACAAATTAAACTTTGAACAATTTTCTTAATTGGGCATGAACATATTAAGCTAGCAGATAAGTTTTAATTTTTGTAGTAGGTTCCTACTTCTATGTGGCGGAGCCGACAAATTAAACTTTGAACAATTTCCTTAAATGGGCATGAACATATTAAGCTAGCAGATAAGCATTTAATTTTTGGAGTCGGTTCCTACTTCTATGTCCGGGAGCCGACAAATTAAAACTTTGAACAATTTTCTTAATTGGGCATGAACATATTAAGCTAGTAGATAAGCTTTTAATTTTTGGAGTCGGTTCCTACTTCAATGTCCGGGAGCCGACAAATTAAACTTTGAACAATTTTCTTAATTGGGCATGAAACCGGGAGCCGACAAATTAAACTTTTGAACAATTTTCTTAATTGGGCATGAACCATATTAAGCTAGTAGATAAGCTTTTAATTTTTGGAGTCGGATCCTACTTCAATGTCCGGGGAGACGACAAATTAAACTTTGAACAATTTTCTTAATTGGGCATGAACCGGGAGCCGACAAATTAAACTTTGAACAATTTTCTTAAAATTGGGCATGGACATATTAAGCTAGTAGATAAGCTTTTAATTTTTGGAGTCGGTTCCTACTTCTATGTCCGGGAGCCGACAAATTAAACTTTGAACAATTTTCTTAATTGGGCATGAACATATTAAGCTAGCAGATAAGTTTTAATTTTTGTAGTAGGTTCCTACTTCTATGTGGCGGAGCCGACAAATTAAACTTTGAACAATTTCCTTAAATGGGCATGAACATATTAAGCTAGCAGATAAGCATTTAATTTTCGGAGTCGGTTCCTACTTCTATGTCCGGGAGCCGACAAATTAAACTTTGAACAATTTTTTCTTAATTGGGCATGAACATATTAAGCTAGTAGATAAGCTTTTAATTTTGGAGTCGGTTCCTACTTCAATGTCCGGGAGCCGACTAATTAAACTTTGAACAATATTCTTAATTGGGCATGAACCGGGAGCCGACAAATTAAACTTTGAACAATTTTCTTAATTGGGCATGAACATATTAAGCTAGTAGATAAGCTTTTAATTTTTGGAGTCGGATCCTACTTCAATGTCCGGGAGACGACAAATTAAACTTTGAACAATTTTCTTAATTGGGCATGAACCGGGAGCCGACAAATTAAACTTTGAACAATTTTCTTAAAATTGGGCATGGACATATTAAGCTAGTAGATAAGCTTTTAATTTTTGGAGTCGGTTCCTACTTCTATGTGGTGGAGCCGACAAATTAAACTTTGAACAATTTTCTTAATTGGGCATGAACCGGGAGCCGACAAATTAAACTTTGAACAATTTTCTTAAAATTGGGCATGGACATATTAAGCTAGTAGATAAGCTTTTAATTTTGGAGTCGGTTCCTACTTCAATGTCCGGGAGCCGACAAATTAAACTTTGAACAATTTTCTTAATTGGGCATGAACATATTAAGCTAGCAGATAAGCTTTTAATTTTTGGAGTCGGTTCCTACTTCTATGTCCGGGAGCCGACAAATTAAACTTTGAACAATTTTCTTAATTGGGCATGAACATATTAAGCTAGCAGATAAGCTTTTAATTTTTGTAGTAGGTTCCTACTTCTATGTGGCGGAGCCGACAAATTAAACTTTGAACAATTTCCTTAAATGGGCATGAACATATTAAGCTAGCAGATAAGCATTTAATTTTTGGAGTCGGTTCCTACTTCTATGTCCGGGAGCCGACAAATTAAACTTTGAACAATTTTCTTAATTGGGCATGAACATATTAAGCTAGCAGATAAGCTTTTAATTTTTGGAGTCGGTTCCTACTTCTATGTCCGGGAGCCGACAAATTAAACTTTGAACAATTTTCTTAATTGGGCATGAACATATTAAGCTAGCAGATAAGTTTTAATTTTTGTAGTAGGTTCCTACTTCTATGTGGCGGAGCCGACAAATTAAACTTTGAACAATTTCCTTAAATGGGCATGAACATATTAAGCTAGCAGATAAGCATTTAATTTTTGGAGTCGGTTCCTACTTCTATGTCCGGGAGCCGACAAATTAAACTTTGAACAATTTTCTTAATTGGGCATGAACATATTAAGCTAGTAGATAAGCTTTTAATTTTTGGAGTCGGTTCCTACTTCAATGTCCGGGAGCCGACAAATTAAACTTTGAACAATTTTCTTAATTGGGCATGAACCGGGAGCCGACAAATTAAACTTTGAACAATTTTCTTAATTGGGCATGAACATATTAAGCTAGTAGATAAGCTTTTTAATTTTTGGAGTCGGATCCTACTTCAATGTCCGGGAGACGACAAATTAAACTTTGAACAATTTTCTTAATTGGGCATGAACCGGGAGCCGACAAATTAAACTTTGAACAATTTTCTTAAAATTGGGCCATGGACATATTAAGCTAGTAGATAAGCTTTTAATTTTTGGAGTCGGTTCCTACTTCTATGTGGTGGAGCCGACAAATAAAACTTTGAACAATTTTCTTAATTGGGCATGAACCGGGAGCCGACAAATTAAACTTTGAACAATTTTCTTAAAATTGGGCATGGACATATTAAGCTAGTAGATAAGCTTTTAATTTTTGGAGTCGGTTCCTACTTCAATGTCCGGGAGCCGACAAATTAAACTTTGAACAATTTTCTTAATTGGGCATGAACATATTAAGCTAGCAGATAAGCTTTTAATTTTTGGAGTCGGTTCCTACTTCTATGTCCGGGAGCCGACAAATTAAACTTTGAACAATTTTCTTAATTGGGCATGAACATATTAAGCTAGCAGATAAGCTTTTAATTTTTGTAGTAGGTTCCTACTTCTATGTGGCGGAGCCGACAAATTAAACTTTGAACAATTTCCTTAAATGGGCATGAACATATTAAGCTAGCAGATAAGCATTTAATTTTTGGAGTCGGTTCCTACTTCTATGTCCGGGAGCCGACAAATTAAACTTTGAACAATTTTCTTAATTGGGCATGAACATATTAAGCTAGTAGATAAGCTTTTAATTTTTGGAATCGGTTCCTACTTCAATGTCCGGGAGCCGACAAATTAAACTTTGAAGAATTTTCTTAATTGGGCATGAACCGGGAGCCGACAAATTAAACTTTGAACAATTTTCTTAATTGGGCATGAACATATTAAGCTAGTAGATAAGCTTTTAATTTTTGGAGTCGGATCCTACTTCAATGTCCGGGAGACGACAAATTAAACTTTGAACAATTTTCTTAATTGGGCATGAACCGGGAGCCGACAAATTAAACTTTGAACAATTTTCTTAAAATTGGGCATGGACATATTAAGCTAGTAGATAAGCTTTTAATTTTTGGAGTCGGTTCCTACTTCTATGTCCGGGAGCCGACAAATTAAACTTTGAACAATTTTCTTAATTGGGCATGAACATATTAAGCTAGCAGATAAGTTTTAATTTTTGTAGTAGGTTCCTACTTCTATGTGGCGGAGCCGACAAATTAAACTTTGAACAATTTCCTTAAATGGGCCATGAAACATATTAAGCTAGCAGATAAGCATTTAATTTTTGGAGTCGGTTCCTACTTCTATGTCCGGGAGCCGACAAATTAAACTTTGAACAATTTTCTTAATTGGGCATGAACATATTAAGCTAGTAGATAAGCTTTTAATTTTTGGAGTCGGTTCCTACTTCAATGTCCGGGAGCCGACTAATTAAACTTTGAACAATATTTTTAATTGGGTATGAACCGGGAGCCGACAAATTAAACTTTGAACAATTTTCTTAATTGGGCATGAACATATTAAGCTAGTAGATAAGCTTTTAATTTTTGGAGTCGGATCCTACTTCAATGTCCGGGAGACGACAAATTAAACTTTGAACAATTTTCTTAATTGGGCATGAACCGGGAGCCGACAAATTAAACTTTGAACAATTTTCTTAAAATTGGGCATGGACATATTAAGCTAGTAGATAAGCTTTTAATTTTTGGAGTCGGTTCCTACTTCTATGTGGTGGAGCCGACAAATTAAACTTTGAACAATTTTCTTAATTGGGCATGAACCGGGAGCCGACAAATTAAACTTTGAACAATTTTCTTAAAATTGGGCATGGACATATTAAGCTAGTAGATAAGCTTTTAATTTTTGGAGTCGGTTCCTACTTCAATGTCCGGGAGCCGACAAATTAAACTTTGAACAATTTTCTTAATTGGGCATGAACATATTAAGCTAGCAGATAAGCTTTTAATTTTTGGAGTCGGTTCCTACTTCTATGTCCGGGAGCCGACAAATTAAACTTTGAACAATTTTCTTAATTGGGCATGAACATATTAAGCTAGCAGATAAGCTTTTAATTTTTGTAGTAGTTTCCTACTTCTATGTGGCGGAGCCGACAAATTAAACTTTGAACAATTTCCTTAAATGGGCATGAACATATTAAGCTAGCAGATAAGCATTTAATTTTTGGAGTCGGTTCCTACTTCTATGTCCGGGAGCCGACAAATTAAACTTTGAACAATTTTCTTAATTGTGGCATGAACATATTAAGCTAGTAGATAAGCTTTTAATTTTTGGAATCGGTTCCTACTTCAATGTCCGGGAGCCGACAAATTAAACTTTGAACAATTTTCTTAATTGGGCATGAACCGGGAGCCGACAAATTAAACTTTGAACAATTTTCTTAATTGGGCATGAACATATTAAGCTAGTAGATAAGCTTTTAATTTTTGGAAGTCGGATCCTACTTCAATGTCCGGGAGACGACAAATTAAACTTTGAACAATTTTCTTAATTGGGCATGAACCGGGAGCCGACAAATTAAACTTTGAACAATTTTCTTAAAATTGGGCATGGACATATTAAGCTAGTAGATAAGCTTTTAATTTTTGAGTCGGTTCCTACTTCTATGTGGTGGAGCCGACAAATTAAACTTTGAACAATTTTCTTAATTGGGCATGAACCGGGAGCCGACAAATTAAACTTTGAACAATTTTCTTAAAATTGGGCATGGACATATTAAGCTAGTAGATAAGCTTTTAATTTTTGGAGTCGGTTCCTACTTCAATGTCCGGGAGCCGACAAATTAAACTTTGAACAATTTTCTTAATTGGGCATGAACATATTCATCTAGCAGATAAGCTTTTAATTTTTGGAGTCGTTCCTACTTCTATGTCCGGGAGCCGACAAATTAAATTTTTAACAATTTTCTTAATTCCATTTTAGCTGTGGGATATTACAGGATCCGTCCTGTTCAATCTACGTAGTTTGCCTTTCCCAATACTTTCTAAATCCTACACAATAACAGTGTGCATGCACATAAGTTTATAGAATTGTCGCTAGGTGAAACCACATATTTTAAGTGCTTTGTTACTTACTCATTGGCATTATCGAACATGTAGGTTCACGGCCGCACGGACATAAGCTCTCCATACATCTCTATCCTGAGCTAATGTCACGTGCGAGTCATCATATTAACTTTTTTAATCGGTTTTAGGCCATAGGCATTAAAAACCGACAAGTTATAGGCCTATCCGGTATTTTGCGGGTCATATTCACGTGTGGGTCATTATATTAATTTTTTAAATAGGTTTTAGGCTATATGCATTAAAACCGACAAGTTATATCCGGTATTTTTCAACAGATAATAAAGAAGCAGTCTGTGAGACTAGTGCATTATGATAATCCTCATTTTTATTTTTGGTTTGTGCGTTTTATTTATGAATTTGCCAACTTCTGAAATCTAGTAAGCTTTCTTATCCATAATTACTACTTTTATTCACGTGTAAGTCCAGTCTCTCACACATATTAATTAATGTGCGGGTCACATTCACTTGCGACTCATGTCCGTGGCGTCGGAATTATACCTCGCCAAATCTGGACATAATTTTTTTAATCGATTTTAAGCCTTTGCTTTAAAATCGATAATCTGAACTGGCACGTGACATTCCAATATTATACCAGGCTACTTCAACAGAGAATAAACAAGCAGCCTGTAAAAACTACCCTAGCAACATGTTTTAATAATGCCTCCTGGTTGTCTTTTTTTACATTTTTGGTATTCTCTCCTGACATTGGCGGAATTGCAACCCACTTCTTAGGTTGGGGCGCCTGATATGTGGAGTTACGTTATAATAGATTTGATAGACAATGAATGATAATAAAGAGCCAGGAGAGTCCACAAACATAAACTTAACCTAAATTCAGACCACATGAGGCCATAGCTATAATTTCCCTTAAGAAAAAATGACTGGTGGTCTGATCGGGAATCGAACCCGGGACCCCATGAACCGAAGTCAGAAGCTCCAATCACTAGCTAACGATTGGTATAAATCTGAGGTTGGCTCAGCAGATTTCAGAACATTGGTCTTAAAATACTCCTGGTCAGTTGATTAAAAATCTAGTTTGGCCCATGAGACTGGTCAGTCCAGTAATATAATTCTTAATTTAGATTTTAAGTCTTCACTTTTATTGTAACATAACCAACCTGCTAAAACTAACATTTCTCGTCTTATACTACTCTATAATCAGGTAAATTATTTTTAATTAATTTACACACTATACAAATTGCAGGACTAAATATAAAAGCCATCTTATAGGCCTATATAATATTTGATCATTAGACTGGAATGCAAAGTTTGTATGTTATATATCACACCAGGGCAAACTCCCTGTCAGAGTGGAGTAAGCAAGGTTGCTTGCTTTTACTTTTGTTATTTGTATTGGTCTTAGAGGACATAATGCCAAATGCATGCAATCATAGATGTAAAGGGATCCACTGGTATCTGAATGGTAGACTTGAAGATTTAGAATATGCTGACGATGTTTGTTTATTGGAAAACTGACATCAAAAGAAAAATAATAGATCTGGAGAAGGTAGCAAGCACAGATGGACTGTGCCTGAATAAAAATAAAATAAAAATAAAATAATGAGAGTAAATAATGCAACTGAAACGCGATTACATATCAGTGGTACAGAAATAGACGAGGTAGCCGAATTTCAGTATTCACGGAGTATGATTAAAAAACAGAGGATCAGAGGAAGATACTAAGGATAGAATTAGAACACAAAAATCTGTATTCTCAATAATATTATCATCACCCATGTGGAGATCTAAACAAATTTCAATTAGAACTAAATTACTAACATTCAATAGCAATGTGAGAAGTATGTGGGTGTGAGACATTATATACAAAATTGTAAGTGCATATAAATACATTACTGATATTTATTGTGAGAATTTAGAGGCCAAAAATCATATCAAACGAGGAATTATGGAAGGTAACATCACAGGATTAGATCTGGAAGGATATTAAATATCGCAAATGGAAGTAGGAATTTTGAAAGAGAGCCTTGCGGCGTGCTTACACAAAGCTTACAATAGGACTGAGAGAAAATGCTACTACTGCTTCTGCAATGCAGGCTGGTGAATCTCATATACTGTACTAGCTTTAAATTAATTTTAGTCTAATATTTCATTTAATTCCCTTCCACAATTTACTGAATCCCTACAACTATTCTGGACAGATCCCTAACACTGAAATTAATTTTATATAATTATTTTTATAATGTGTTATATATTTGCATTAAAATTACTTACATATGTTGTATTTGTCCTTCAATTTTTAACGAAATTTCCTATACGTGTTAATTCCTTCCAACTTAAAGATCAATAACTTACTTTCCATAGTTACCATTACATTATTAGCAGATAATTTGTTTATTGCAATGGCAATGATTTTTTTTTCAATATTATCAGGTTACCATGTAACATTTCTGGCTACGATAAAGGTATTTACAACCAAACTTATGTTTACAATAGAGGATTTGAATGGAATATGGGCACAATTAAAAAATATACGTTTTGAGATATTAGCAATTGATATATAACTAATTGCATATATATATATATATATATATATATATATATATATATATCTCAAATTTTGTCTCAAATAAAATCTCATGAAATATAGGCTACTATGTATATATATATATATATATATATAATAATAATAATAATAATAATAATAATAATGCTTTATTTGAGCTGACATGGTTAAGGCATAAGGCCTACTCTTCCACTCAACCAGCGAATAGTAGAATTATACAAAAATTACATACTTATTACAATTTTAAGATGTACGAGTAATTAAAATGCAGACTAAACAAAATGCAACAATGATTTGATCTAATACCAGTTAATACTAACATGGAATGTAATAAAATTAAAATAGTATAAAATAAAGTAAGCAGCTTCCTAGATGATCTTCTTCTTCTTCTTCTTCCGAATGCAGTATTGGGTGATGATGCCCATTCTGCGACTACAAAAACTGATCTTTCCATCGGTTGAAGGGTCTTCCGAGGTCTCTTTTGCCTTTAGGGTTGAGATGGTAAATCATCTTTGGTAAACGGGAATTTGACATTCTCTGGACGTGTTGGAACCATTTAATCTGATAATTTTGTATATGTTCAACCATTTCCCTACTATTCCACTGCATCCCTATCTCATCACTTTTCATTCTATCCCTTAATGTGTTAGTGATCGGAGGAATCTCATTTGTGAACTATTAATGCGGGATTTATCTTTTGCTCGAAGTGTCCAGCATTCACTTCCGTATAGTAGAGCAGATTTGGCTATGGCATTATGAAATCTCAATTGGATTTCTTTCCTCATTTGTTTTCCAAAATTTCTCCTAATTATACCATTTAATCTGTTATATTTTTCTAAATTTGTTTCCACATCTTTTTGATTATGAAACTGTGATATATGATTACCTAAATAATTAAAGTGTGTTACTTGGTTCTATTGGTTTATTATTTATTATTATTTTTACTCTCGAAAGTCCCTTTCCAATGATTGCCATGGATTTGGTTTTATTTTCACATATTTTCATGTTGTATTTTTCCAGGGTATTCTGCAATTTAAACACTGATGATTATTTACAGAATGTTGTATATAGTTGTTATGCAGTTAATGTTTTCATTGTGTCGAACTTAATATACCAGTTAATTTGCATTTAAATAATGATAGTAATTGACAGTCCCTGCCTGACATGTCTGGGAAGTGAGTTCCATGCTCTAGTCATAGATATTGTGTAAGATTCAGATATTGTGTAGTATAAATAACGTATTTTTTTAATCTCTTATGATAATCCCATTAAATCTATCAACAATACCTATAGTACCTACTTAATACAGGCTTCCCACTTTACAGCAATTCGCCCTTGATTCCTGCTTTCCAGAGGTTCCTATCTTCCCATTATCCCTCTTCCATACTCCTCTTCATCATGGCATCATATATTCCCTCATACCATGTTCTTCTATTTCTCCCCCTCTTCCTTCTGCCTGGTACCATCCAATCTAACACCTGTTTAGGCCACTGGTCTTCCGACATCCGTTGTACATGTCCATACCATTGTAAAGCTCCCTTTGTTATCCTTTCGATAAGTTTCTTGTGAATCCATTTCTTGTCTGATATATGTATTTTGAATATATTGTAGCCTGGATATTCTCATACTTCTCCGTAATCCATCCATTTCTGTCGCCAAGATTATTTTCTACATCCTTTCATTTATTGTCCAGCTTTCTGATCCATATGTAAGTATACTTTCTATCATTGTCTGTATAATCTCTTTTTTTGTTTTTCTGGTCAAATTTCTATTCCATAAAAGACCATTCAGGGATCTAATCACCTTTCTTGCACAATTTACTCTGTTAATAATATATTTTTCACAAGTACCAGATTTATCTATTATAGATCCAAGATATTTAATTTCTGCAACACGTTTAACTATCATATTATTTATTTGTAGGTCTTCTATCAACAATAACTTACAAAATCATACTCTTATATTATACTTACATTGGCCTGTTATATATCCATGTACTGTACTAGCATTTTTAGGCCTTACTTTATTTTCTGGTTTATTTGTTCATTTACATATTAGTTTACAAAGACCGGAATATGTTCGGCATGTTTCGGAACTACGGCATGTGACGTCAGGTTTACGTCACATGTACTTCAGTTTATTTCTACAATATATCTAGTTCAGTGGGGCACGTGGTGGCGTTTGCAGCGAGTGAATAAGGAAATATTACATAGTAAATCTAGGCATATTATAGGACTATAGGCCTACAATGCGATTAAGTTTTGTGAAGTAAAAGTGTTAAATTAATTTCGCGTACTATACTCCACTTTCATCGTACCAATTTATAAGAAAGGAGATAAAACTGATTGCAAAAACTACAGGGGCATCTCATTACTTTCAACTTTGTACAAAAATTCTAACAAATATATTAGTAAGCAGACTTACTCCCTATATTGATGACATTCTAGGAGATCATCAATGTGCATTTAGAAGAAACAGGTCTACAACAGATCAGATTTTTAGTATAAGACAGATTTTAGAAAAGAAGTGGGAATATAATGGTTCTGTACATCAACTATATGTAGACTTCAAAAAAGCATATGATTCAATTAAGAGGGAGAAGTTATATAGTATCCTGCTGGAGTTCGGAATTCCTAAAAAGTTAGTTAGACTTATACGAATGTGTCTGAATGGTACAAAGAGTAGGGTGCGTGTAGGCAAACAGTTTTCGGACACTTTTGAAATCCAGAATGGGTTGAAGCAAGGAGATGCACTATCCCCTCTACTATTTAATTTTGTACTAGAGCATGCAATTAAATCTAGAGAATGAGGAAGGCTTACAACTCAATGGTATTAATAAGCTGTTAGTTTATGCTGATGATGTAGTATTATTGGCCGATAGCGAGGAGATACTAAAGGACAACACGCACACGCTATTGAGTAACACTAAGAAATTAGGACTGGAAGTAAATATCAATAAAACTAAATATATGGTCACATGTAGGAATTCATTATATAATGGAAATGGACAGCTAATGACAAATGAGGGAAATTTTGAGGAAGTGGCTGAATTAAAATACCTGGGAACAATAATCACAAATAGGAATGAGATGCAGGAAGAAATTAAACATAGGCTCAAATCTGGAAATGCGTGCTAATATGCATTGCAGAGACTCTTGATATCCCAACTCCTTTCAAAAAACGTTAAACTGAAAATATATAAAACTATTATTCTACCAGTTATATTATATGGGTGCGAAACATGGACTCTTACTTTAAGGGAGGAAAGGAGATTACAAGTATTTGAGAATAAAGTACTTAGGAAAATTTTTGGACCAAAGAGAGATGAACAGACAGGTGAATGGAGAATACTTCGTAACAATGAACTACATGGTCTTTATAGGAAGCCAGATATAATAAGAACACTCAAGTCTCGTAGACTGCGATGGGCAGGACATGTTGCACGTATGGGGAATGAAAGACTTGCATGGAAGCTTCTTGTAGGAAAGCCAGAGGGAAAATGCCCAGTTGGTAGACCAAGAATGAGGTGGGAGAATAACATTAACTATGATTTGAGGGAAGTAGATTATACAGGGAATGATTGGAAAGTATTAGCTCAGGATAGGGATGTATGGAGAGCGTATGTCCGCGCGGCCATGAACCTACGGGTTCGATAGTGCCAGTGAGTAAGTAAGTAAGTATACTCCACTTTCATGTTTTGCGGACACTACACTTTAAGTCAGGACTTAATTTTTTCCGCTCGCTATACTAGTGACACTTCAATAATTACTATTCCGGCCTTTGTAGACATACAGGCCTACACATGGGTAATTGTTTACCATGCTATAGATATTTATTTCGTTATGTAGACCTTTATCAACATCTACCCAAAATATATGTTAAAGTAACTCACCGCTATATAATCCTAGAAGTCCATTGACCTATCATCTGACTGTTGGCCTCACATCCACATGTCATTTGCTGTGGTGAGCGTTCATCCAGCCAATAGCCTATAAGTATAACATGGACACGCTGTAGGCTAAGCGTAACGGTTAAGGCAATACGCTACAAGATGAAAGGTCAGGGGTTCGAGTCCCGGTGGGTCAGGGATTTTTAAACTCACCCAAACCATCTGGCTGCACTATGACCCTGAAGTCGACTCAGCCTCTAACGGAATTGAGTACCAGAAGCTTGACCTGGGGATAAAGGCGGCCGCCATTAAGGGCTGACAACTCAGCTACATCAAATGCCGATTGTCTAGAAAAAGTGAGAGCGTTAGCCTCCTACTACCCCAAGGGCCTCCTAAGGTCAGTGTCGGATCACTTTACCTTTTTTAACCATTACAGTCTATTTACTGTAACTACCCAAATTCCTTACGATAGACCTGCTGGGTGAGTAACTGTCACACAGTGGCCGAAATTCCATTAGCAAATGTATTCTCCCACGGGGGCTCGAAATAGCGCATGCGTCAGGGCATGATGCCTTAGACCACTCGACTATGACGAGAATCGAATAGGCCTATATACACATTTTAAAAAGGGTAATGATTATTTGAACTAAAAATAACAGTAATGGATTTTAGCACATTTTATGAAAGCAGGCTTAATTATTTAAACAACCCAAGCGTGACAGATCTAGAAGGTCCTTGGTCTACCAGCCGGCTGCTGGCTTCACATCCACATGTGTTAATCACAGAAGTAGACGATCATCTAGCCAGTGTAGGGGTGACATATGGTGAGCATGTCGGGTCCCCCAGCCGACATAGCTGATCTTCTCAATCTGGAGCCGCTACTTATTGTAGCTACCCAAATGCCTCATGATGCTGGGTAGGCACCGGTCACATACTGGCCCAAATTCCATGAGAAAATTTCTTCCCCCATGGGGACTCGAACCAACTGAAGTCCCGTAGCTCTGCGCCAAGGCTTCTTGCCTCAACCATTCGGCTACGGCGCGGGAGATTAAAGCAGGTTTATTTGATACATTAATAAAACTACTTATAGGTCTAAGGACATTTAATATATTTTTTTTATTCCACTTGTATGAAATGAGAAGAATTTCTTAAGATTCCACTTGTAACGCACTTATTTGGAATTGTTTAGTATATGAAAGTCACTTGTTTACTTGTAACTGAAATGCCACCGGTATTACCTCTTTGTAGAATGAATTCCTTTGCTAATGGCCCATTATATTATACATCATTAGGTCTGAATTTGTTTTATACATGAGTCATTAAACTAATTTCTCTCTTACTGCAGTCACTGTACTAAGTTGAACTTGTGAACAAATATCTGGCAAACGCTTCAAGTGCATTTGTAGCATTCTTTGTGTTCTTAGTAGAAATAGGCAGATATTATGTACTATTCTTGCTGATGTCAAGAAATTTTGTGAATGTTCATCAGATGGCAAGCTGCATAAAATATAAAATACACACAAAATAGCCAAGAGAAAATAGGTGCTAATGTACTTGGTCTGTCATCTGATTGCTGTCCTCACATCCATTTGTATATAACAGGTGGATAATCATTCAGCCACATGTAGGTGTGACATGTGGTCAGCATGTTGGGTCCCTCAGCCGTTGTAGCTGGTTTTCTCAATCTGAAGCCGCTACTTGTTATAGCTACCGAGATTCCTAATGATGCTGGGCAGACACCAGTCCCCTCTTACGGAATTGAACCATTTCCGTAGCTTTGTTCGGCAACTATAGGTTAGATTATTAGTACCATATTATTATTACTACTATTAATATTAATGTTATCACTAGTTTTTTATTATCTTATTATTATTACTACTAATGTTGTACTACCACTAATACTACTACTACTAATATTACTACTACTACTACTACTACTACTACTACTATCAATACTTTTAAAATTCATAACTTTATGTCAGTACTACACAGAAAGTAGGCCTTTAACAACAAGATCAGCATTCTTGAAGATATAGAGATTCTAAAAGAAGCAAAGAGTACCCACCTACTCAATGAGAACATACCCGCAGACATAAACCCGTTGTACAACCTATACAATAACATCAGTACCAGTCTAAATGCAGAAGATTAAACATTGTTTTTGAAAGGCCTCCAGATTGGAAGTTTAATAATTTAGTTGCGGACGACTGACTTACCAGGTGCCAATTTTGTATTACATATCTTACTACTACTACTACTACTACTACTACTACTACTACTACTACTACTACTACTACTACTATTACTACTATTACTACTACTAGGCCTACTACAAAAATACTTAATTTCTGAAAGAAAGATACTTAGATAAATGTATGGTCCAAATAAAGGACCAGACCAAACTTGGAAAATCAAAACAAATAGTGAATTAAATATTTTTTTTTAAATTTAGGTATATTCCTCAATACAGTTTTTTACCTTCAACCCAAAGCGATTTGTCGCCAGAGGTTCCTGTCTAAAGCATCTTCCTCCCTCAAATCTCTAGCTTCCATACTTCTCTTCACTCCATCCATCCATCGTTCTCTAGGCCTGCCTCTTCCACTTCTTCCATTAGCTTTCCAATTAAAGATCTTCTTTGGTATTCTCTCTTCTTCCATTCGTATGAGGTGTCCATACCATTTCAAACATTGTTTTCTATTTTTCCTAATATGTGTTTTTTTTTTCAATTAAACATCAAAATGTAATAAAACGTATCAGATCTCTTAGGATTGGATGGTTTGGTTATCTGATGAGAATTGGATCAACAGAGATTAGTTTAAAAAACTATATAAATGGAGGCCTGCAGGAATAGAGCTGTTTGTAGACCTAAGATGAGATGGCAGGACGATGTTTGGGAGGATTTGAAGATGAGGATGACAAATCTAAAATTGATAGAAGATAGAAAAGTCTGACGGAAGACTTATTGAGAAGGCCAAACCATTCAATTTTGAAGTTGTAGTGCCTCAAGATGATGATTACTACTACTACTACTACTACTACTACTACTACTACTACTACTACTACTACTACTACTACTATTATACTACTTCTAATAATAATAATAATAAATAATAATAATAATAATAATAATAATAATAATAATAATAATAATAATAATAATAATAATAATAATAATAATAATAGAGCAATTCCACATGTGACTGACTGACATTTACAATACACTTTTGCAGCAAGATGGTTGCATAAATATTACAATTGATTGAAATTAGGGGTGTTATCTACGTGATATGATAGAGGAATAGGGTGAGGTTAAGACTGTACTTAAATATACAACTTTTGAAGAAAAACAGTGCTATTTATTATCTATCAAAGTATGTGTGACTGACTGACATTAATGTCAACTCATCACGCAGCTTAACATGTTCATCTGCATCATTCTCTGAAGTGTGATTCCTAATTCAATTTTCCAAAATACCGTTTGGAGGACACATTTCAAGTTACATTCTCAATAAAAAAAGAAACAAAAATCACAATTAAGACCAGAATTAAGTTATAACCTAATATATGATGTGTGACTGACTGACTACATTCTGTGACTGACTGACATATCTGAATTTTATTTAGACTTTAATATTCAGGAGCTGCAAATATTATACAAATATTACAAAAAAATATGAAATTATAGGCCTAATAGATAAGTCCACCGCTGTGGACACGCAGCGGGCCCGGGTTCGATCCCCGGTCGGGACAGTTTTTCTGGGTGAGGTTTTTATCGGGGTTTTTCCTCACCTGTAAGACAAATGTCAAGAAAACTTTAAGGCCCAAACGGTCCCCGAAACCATATGGCCATCATCATCCTTATCATCATCATCATCATCATCATCCTTCACCGGTGTGGAAAGCAATGGGAAGCTACCACATCTACAGTTCCCTAGTAAAGCTGCAAGCATAGCATGAAAATGCTATGATTGCAGTGAAAGACCTGCCCTCGGACAGAATTACTATGGATGGATAATATAAAAAGCGATAATATGGAGATGAATAAAGAACTTCACTCCTTTTACCATGTATAGGAAATGTACAATTTGATATGCTGTAAAAATATTAAATAAATAGTGTAATTTATTTAACTTGGTTACCATGTATCATTTTAAATTTCACAAAATAATGAAAATATTAATTTCTTAACAACAAAGGGCCTTCTCTATAGTTAAATATGCCTAATATGAGTATAATTTTATTATATCCATATCAACTGATTAAAATTTATCTGATGCTGTTAATAGATTGAACCATTAAAACAAATAAAAATGCCGATATGGAATTTGCATTGTTCGTTCCAGAACACTAAAATTAACTTTCACGCGTCTCAACTATAAAGACAAAAAAAAATTAAAGAAAAAGTACATTATACAAATTATTAACATTTTTATTTAAATGTGGAAAATTCTTTTATAATTCTTTCAAAGCAACTGATTACCAATTATATTGCTGACATGAGTTCCATTTTGAACTAAACAATCGAAAGAAATCTCTTACAATGCGCGAAATCTTACTTTATGACTAATTGTTTCCAGCAGTTGCACATAGTGCAGCGTTGTCATAGGTATTTTCACTCTGTTGGTTTGCAATAACGCTACACCCAATAATAATGTTATTTTACACTACAGGTTATACATACTTAATCACATATACTCCACACCAATTGTATTTTTTATACAAGAAACTTCATATGATATAAAACTGTTTTTGCAATTAACAAGCATGACTCTGTTTCACAAAGTGAATGCTAGCACAATGTGGCAACATCGCACTGTGGATCCCCGATAATACGACACACATGGCATGTCAAAGGTCAAACTAATGCGAGAACCTTTCAAGTTCAAGGACTGCCACACACACATTTTCTAACACATAAGAACCGCGCACCTGTGTTTTTAATTCCACTCACTTAATAACATACATATTGAAGAATCGCATAATAAGGAATTATTTAAATGCCATTAATAAAAATATAAAAATGTAATTAATATAATTAATGTAATTACTTTACAAGACAATGTCGTTAATACTTTTTTGTTAGTTCTGTACCGATAACGTAGAATCCCAGAGGAGATTTGGATCCATCAATTATCGTATTGTGTACAATAATGTTTGTATATGTTTTATTTGATTGACTGTAGATTACCCTTAATAATTATAGGGCGCATTTTAATTATCTAGAATATTATAATACAATTATTAGTATTACATTTATAATCAGGAAGGACCGAAATATGGTATAATAAAAGAGTCGGTGAAACAAAACAAATTTATACAGTGAAATCGTAAAACAAAATTTCGTTTAATTTTGCATGAGTTTTCAGGTTTTGGAATATATCATGTTCTACTATTAATTTAGATCAAAATAATCCGTATTTCAAACATTAACTTCTATAATCGGAAAATTTCATCTGCAAAAAAATATCTCATCGAAAAAATTACTCCTACGTCAATTTCAAAATTTCCACATCGGTACATTTTTATGTAATTACTCTACATTTAAATCCTTCCGCTGACTGCCTTTTAGCTCAAATTGTCACAGAAGAAGGAGCAGTAATTATTTAATGAAACAGCTGAACCGAACAGTCTACCAGATTTCCTAAACCATGTTTATGTTAATACACAGCGGAGTCCAGCAAGCAACTGACTGCGTTATGCGTATTAGCAATATAAGTGAGGGGACAAAAAGTCAGTCAGTCACGGGACTCCAGCGGGAAAAATAATAACTTTACAAGAAAATGTCATCTATACTTTTTTGTTAGTTGTGTACCGATAACGTAGAATCCGAGAGGAAATTTTAATCCATCAATTATTATGTTGTGTACAGTAATTTTTATCCGTTTTCTGTGACTGACTGACCATAACTTACAGTTAACAACTATAGGACACATTTAAGGTATATAGAACATTATAATCCAATTAATATTGTTTAATTTACGACCAAGGAGGACCAAAGTATGGTTTAACAAAAGATTTTGTGAAATAAAACGAATTCATATGACCAAATCATTAAACAAGCAATTGGTAAAATTTTGCGTATTTTTTCAGGTTTGGAATATGACAAGTTCTACGGCTATTATTAGATTAAAATAATGCACATTTGAAACATTTTCTTATGGAATTATAAAATTTGATATTTATAGATATATATTACATCAACAAAATTATTCCTGCGTCAGTTTCAAAATTTTCACCACGGTATGACATTTTCATGGAATCGCTCAATAATAATAACAATAATATTTGTTTTATTGCGGATGAGCCCATGTAGGACTACGCAAAGTACTTAGAGGTGTTTCCTTTGAGCCCAAATTTCTTTCATTCTTTTGCTATGAGCTTTTTTTTCTATCATCTGTCCAAGTTGTTCCAGTTTTTTTCTTCGGTTTGTTCTCTTGGTCAACTTGCCACTTATTCACCTTAATTCTAAATATATCTCTGTTTGGGATATCTTCTTTAGTAAGCCTAATTCCTGCCAATTTTAAGTCCTTTTTGACTTCATCAATCCGCTTCATAGTATCCACTGGAGCTTTACTTCTGTTTTCGTAGAATTCCATTATATTATTATTATTATTATTATTATTATTATTATTAATATTAGTATCAGAAGTAGTAGTAGTAGTAGTAGTAGAAGTAGTTTTATGAGTAGAAATAATATGATGTATTTATAAGCAACCTGGCTTAACTTATGGAGGACAACCACTCAACCACTGAAAAGATGACATGAGAGGTATATAAGGCCGATTGTTATTTTTATTATCATCAGCAGGTGTTCAATATGTTTCCTGATCTTTGGTCGTATCTTCTTAGGCTGTGTCGTGTGTTCATTTTGTTTCTGTAGAAATTCTAATGAAATGGAATAGTATTTTTTGCCTTTGTTAGACATTGGCTAACCTAATAATTTGTAAACCTCTGCTGACAACTGAAATTAAATTTCTCACAATTACATTTAAATCGGATTTTGGTTTGAGATACTATAAGATTGAGTCGTTTGGAAACATGTTAAATCGTTGAAATGGCATTTTATACATGATTCGTTTTTCAAGGAATGATCATTTAGAGAGATGGACAAAACATTACAAAACAATGTAGATTGGTCGGTGTGGGTAAAGGGCCCGCACCTGGGGAGCCACGGCTATCTTATAATAAATCACGCCGAGCGCTTCTTTTCTGTTTCTCAAACTTGGCAGTAAGGAATTTGTAAAGCATGGTGCGAGGTGTTGATTAAAGGAGCGGCGCAGCGCTACACAGATGTAGAGGGGGGAGAACCAACCAGCCTCCGGGGTTAAAAAGCCAATTTACTGTCCCAACTCCGCTTCCACTCCATTCCTCACACTAGCACTCGCTCGCTCGCTAACCACCAGTACAATAAATTACGCCACTTCCATATGAAAATTCCACAACCACTGCCTTGATTTAGAATGCCTATTTGTAACACATTAGGTCTACTACTGTAGTAGGCATTTTTATCTTTGGTGCACCGCGAGTTGTGTCAGAGTCAGAAGTAAAATGATAGATTACCAGGAAACTCCTAAATCCACGGCGCGACAGGCCTAGAAGGCTCTTCGCCTACCATCCGGCTGCTGGCCTCACATCCACATGTGTTAATAACAAGCCTATAGTCCAGTTTTCGTAACTGTAGCCGTCTTGGTGAATCCTAAAGCATGTGCAGGAGAGAACATTGCCGAGTGGGGGAGAAGAGTATTACCCATGCAAAAATACATTTTCTTATCAATAATCCATTCATAGTAATTTTGCCCGAAGGCAAGTCCTTCACTGCAATCATAGCATTTCCATGCTATGCTTGCAGCTTTACTAGGGAATTGTAGGTGTGGTAGTTTCCCGTTGCTTTCCACACCGGTGAAGGATGATGATAATTATAAGGATGATGATGATGATGATGGCCATATGATTTCGGGGACCGTTTGGGCCTTAAAGTTTTCCTGACATTTGTCTTACAGGTGAGGAAAGACCCCGATAAAAACTTCACCCAGAAAAACTGCCCCGACCCGGGCCCCCTGCGTGACAAGCGGTGGGCCTTATTAATAATAATAATAATAAAATAAATAGTTTCGCTCCGTAGCCGACTGGTTAAGACAGGAAGCCTTGGCGCAGAGCTACGGGACTTCTGCTGGTTCGAGTCTCCATGGGGGAAGAAATTTTCTCATGGTATTTCGGCCAGTATGGAACCGGAGCCCACCCAGCATCATGAGGCATTTGGGTAGCTACAGTAAGTAGCGGTTCCAGATTGAGAAAACCAGCTATGACGGCTAATCTGTAGGGGCTTATTAAGAAAAAGTATGCATACGGCCTTAACTCCATCAGGTAAACTCATATATAAAAATTGTTTGTTTGTTTGTATATTTGTTCGTTAGTACTTTATGCGCGACCATACCGTTGATCCGATTGTGATGGGGTTCTTTGCAAAATGTTCAGGAGATTCCCAGGATGAACATAGGCTGTAAGAGAGTTGTGATACTCAACTCCTACACCCTTAAAAATCGCCCTTTGTAGTGGAAAACGTGAAAACAGTAGCTATTTGGACGCTTAAATGGCTTACGCTGCCTAAACCATAATAAATACACAAAATTAATGTACACAGAATTGAATATCTCAAAAAGCTCTACAAAAAAGTCCGCGACAGCATATGTTTATCTCTTACGGATAACTCACAAAAACCATTTTTGTCTTTCATTGAGTCTCGTGCAGTAGCCGAGTGGTTAAGGCAAGAAGTCTTGGCGCAGAACTACGTGACTTACGCTGGTTCGAGTCTCTACGGGGGGAAAAAATTTTGTTATGGAATATCGGCCAGTTGGCCTATGGGCCAGAAATGAAATCTAGCTGAAAAAAAAAAAAAACTGTTTTGACTCACTCTCATCAATTTATCTTTTTTTTTTTTTTCACTGTAATATAATTGTTATATGACGTTGCTTAGCTTATCTGCAAAGGAGGGTACAATTCTAATGTTCATGACTATGTGACATAATTCACACTTCTTGAGCCACAACAGAAGGCTGTAAGAGGTTTTCTTGCCAACCTATTTAATAATATCTAATTATGTCCTAATTTCTGAATTTTATGGTAAAAAAGTAACATATTTTTATCGTCCGCCTATGACATGAGAATTGAACGTTCGGGCAGGACAACGTCTGCCGGGTACGCTAGTAAATAAATAAAATAAAAATCCTATCTAGGATAAATTCTTCCATTTTATCTAGATCCGATAACTTTAATATCTCTGAGTGTATACCTTACTTGTGAACTGGTATTATTGTGAACACACAAATATTGGGAGTAATTCGGCTAGTCTTGAGAGATTATAATAATTTGGATAAAATAGCCTGAAGCCACAGCACGTCAGTGGAAATATCGCCTAATAATTTTGTAACTTTAAAAATACCATCCATACCTTAATTGTATCGGATTAATGTCCCTTTTTAAAGCGTAGTTGTACTGATATGCTTAGTTAGCGTACATATTGCTGTTAGCAGTAAAAACAACATGGCGCTCATTTGAAGCAGTGATTTACACATCTTGAGCAGAGAAATATTACTGGAGCGGACTTAATAATGGTGTTCAGTGCATGGTACTTTACACTTCAAATCGCCGCTCATATCACCCATATAATACACATTATTCACCAACATGTTACAAAAAATAAGTGTAAACTGGAGGAAAAAAGTATACAAGTTTTCAAAATTTAAGGTCATAATTTATTTTATATTTTAACATCTCCACTTTCTGAGATATAACCAGTTTGCTTATGAGGAATAATGTCTTCTTCACATTTATGGCATTTGTACGGGGAACTCCCGTACCGTGTGATCAGTACAACACACAGCGTACCATTTAATAATGATAATGATAATAATGATAATGCTGATAATAATAATAATAATAATAATAATAATAATAATAATACAAATTTTATTTATATTCAGATTTTGAATGTTTACACACATTTCTGTGCCTAAAGTTCTATTTTCCTTCTCCACTCGTCTCTATCCATCCATTCTATATTTTCCAGTCCTCTTGTTCTCATTCCAGTTCTTATTTCTTGCATCCATGAGTTTCGAAGGCTTCCTTTCTTTTTCTTTCCAGGTGGACACCATTCTTATGTTTTTTGGGTATCCTTTCTTCTTACATTCGTCGTATAGGCTCAGTACCAATTAAATTGTTTGTAACTTATATAATCTATTGTTGAATATTTAATATTCATTGTTTTTCATATGATTCTTAGTGAATTTTTTGGACCAAAGAGAGATGAACAGAGAGGTGAATGCAGAAAACTGCATAACAGTGAATTACATTATCTTTATAGGAAGGCAGATATAATGAGAACAGTTAAGTCTCGTAGACTACAATGGGCAGGATATGTGGCACGAATGGGGAATGAAAGAGGTGCATGGAAGTTTCTTGTAGGAAAACCAGAGAGAAAACGCCCAGTTGGTAGACCAAGAATGAGGTGGAAGAATAACATTAACGATGATTTGAGGAAAGTAGATTATACAGGGGATGATTGGAAAACATTGGCTCAGGATAGGGATGTATGGAGAGCTTATATCCGCGCGGCCATGAACCTACGGGTTCAATAGTGCCAGTGAGTTAGTTAGTTATGATTTGTATTTTTCTTTATTTTAAACATATTGCTGCTTTCCTCAAGAAATCCATTTCCATCGACCTATGTCTTTTTTTAAAAGTTTTTGTTGAATTTCCAAACTTCAGCTCTATACATGAGAGTAGGCCTACTTCTTACTATTGAATTGTATATTTCTTACTTATTTTTCCTGATAATAATAATAATAATAATAATAATAATAATAATAATAATAATAATAATAATAATAATAATAATAATAATAATAATCCATTGTAATTCTGCTCAAATGCAGGTCCTTCACTGCAATCATAGCATTTTCTATGCTTGCAGCTTTACTAGGGAATTGTAGGTATGGTAGCTTCCCGTTGCTTTCCACACCGGTGAAGGATGATGATGATGCTGATGATGGCCATATGATTTCGGGGACCATTTGGGCCTTAAAGTTTTCCTGACATATGTCTTATAGGCGAGGAAAAACCCCGATAAAAACCTCACCCAGAAAAACTGCCCCGCTGTGTGACAAGGCAGCAGGCTACCTCGATACCACAGCGTGGATATAATAATAATAATAATAATAAATAATAATAATAATAATAATAATAATAATAATAATAATAATAATAATAATAATAATAATCAACAAGGATTAAGCCCAATGGCCTGTTCCGATCCCATTATAGGTCGAATTAGTCCTTCCATCTCTTCAATGGTCTTCCCAACATTCTTCTCCCTTTTGGTTTATAATTATACATTCTTCTTGGTATGCGCTGTTCATTCATTCGTAATACGAACTGCAGATAAGCATTTTGATAATATTTTATTCTTTCACAGAGATTAAATATATTAATTTCTGTTCTTATAGGCCTATCTTCGTTTTTCTTTTTATAGGTTCTTTGGTATCCTGCTATTGCTATCAACATCTTCATTTCAGCAGCCTCTATTTGCTTACTATCTGCCTTTGTTAATAATAATAATAATAATAATAATAATAATAATAATAATAATAATAATAATAATAATAATAATAATAATTGTATTTAAACTGGGAACGTTAAGACCACAGGTCTTTACATTCACTCAACCATAGAAGTAGGCCTAATATTGACTATACAAAAATGCATTTATTCACAATAATTAAATCTCGTACTAATTCTGATAGGCCCTACTATTAGGATGGTTTTTCATTTTTTATTTCGGTTTTCTAATAAAGCGTGTAGTTTTAGTTTTTTAAAACTATTATTTCCCTACTTACTTACTTACTTACTTACTCACTGGCACTATCGAACTCGTAGGTTCATGGCCGCGCGGACATGAGCACTCCATACATCCCTACCCTGAGCTAATGCTTTCCAATCAATCCCTGTATAATCTACTTCCCTCAAATCATAGTTAATGTTATTCTCCCACCTCATTCTTGGCCCTACTATTAACATAAAAATTCACTTAAAAGGAAATACAATTGTTGTAAATGCAATAGCAGTTACAAATGCTTAGGCCTATAGTTCTAAATTATTTAGTAAAGTAAAGTGATCTCACAACAGGCCCGGAAGCCCTTGGGTTAGTAGGAAGTTAAGGCTCCCACTTTTTCTAGACAATCGGCACTTTACATCAGCCGGGTTGTCAGCCCTGCGTGACGGCCGCCTTTACCCCCAGAACAAGCGTCTGGTACTCATTTCCGTTAGAGGCTGCGTCGACCCCAGGTCCATAGTGCTGCCAGAGGGTTTGGGTCAGTTTAAAAATCCTGACCCCAACGGGACTTGAACCCTCGATCTAAATTATTTATGGTATTTCAATTTTTATTTTATATAAAACTGTTATTCTCCCAGCTATATTATAAGGATACAAAACATGGACTATTACTTTCAGGGACGAGGAAACAGTATTTGCAGGGGATATGTTCCGCAAACATTCCGTGATTATGGAATGATAATTTGTATGGGTATATAGGGGACACGTTCCAAGGTTACAGAATAAAATAAAAATTATCAAAATTTTGAACAACTTATATTAATTATTACTGTCAGGTTTAGGCAAGGACTTAAAGAACTTATAGGCCTAAATGTTTTCCTGTTTTGCGGCTTTTAAAAGATCTTTCACTTAAGACAGATATTCAACTGTGAATTCTGCGATATAATTCCTTATTAGTTCACCGCTGTAGTCTCGAGGTAGCGTGCTGCCTTGTCATGCAGTGGACCCGGGTTCGATCCCCGGTCGGGGCAGTTTTTCTGGGCGATGTTTTTATCGGGGTTTTTCCTCACCTGTAAGACAAATGTCAGGAAAACTTTAAGGTCCAAATGGTTCCCGAAATCATATGGCCACCATCATCTTCATCATCATCCTTCACCGGTGTGGAAAGCAACGGGAAGCTACCACACCTACAATTCCCTAGTAAAGCTGCAAGCATAGCATAAAAATTCTATGATTGCAGTGAAGGACCTGCCTTCGGGCAGAATTACTATAGATAGAAATAACAGTGAACTAAATGATCTTTATGGGAAACCAGATACAATAAGAAGAGCTAAGTCTCGTATATTGCGATGGGCAGGACATTTGGCACGAATGGGCAATGAAAGAAGGGCATGGAAGCTTCTTGTAAGAAAACCAGAGGGAAAAATACCCAATTGGTAGACCAAGAATGAGGTGGGAGAATAACGTTAACCTTGATTTTAGGGAAATAGATTGTACAGGGATAATTGGAAAACATTTCAGGATAGGGATGTGTGGAGAACTTATGTCTATGTAGCCTTGAACGTACGGGTTCGATAGTGCCAGTGAGTTGTTAGTTTTAGCTCACTGTTATGAAGTCTTCTCCATTCGTCTGTTTCGTCACTCTTTGTTCCAAAAATGTTCCTAAGGACTTTATTCTCAAATACTCGTATGTTTGAACGCATTAGACAGTAAAAGGCGTTCTCTGCTGAAAACGTTTTATCCCAATACATTTTGCTTACTCAGAAATCTATTCATGCGATATTAATTGTAAGCTACCTGACGAGGTACCTTAAGATCATAGCTCAAGATAGAAACTTATCGTGAAAATCCCGAAGGGAACCGATGGTAACCGATGTAGTTTGAAACCTTTGCAGCTTTATCCAAGATGTCGGACCTTGAAGACTTCGATCATGTTTTCGGTATACGCGGAGAAGAGGAATTTGATAGAGTCTACCAAAGAATTCAATTGGAAGAACAGGAGAATCGGCGTAATATTGCGCGACGCAGTCGTCGTTGTATACGGTATTATTTGCGGGACGCAAGCGTAAATGCGTTCCTCTATAGCAGACGAAAATAACGGAAGTGGTTTTATCGCTGAGAATTCTGGGTAATTCGTTGCCAATATTACGAAAACGTCAACTTTCATGCATGACCGGTAAGTCGGCCGTTAATTCGATCTCAGCAATTGCTCACGGTGAGTCAGCTCACCAGTGATTGGAAGTAATTTGAGTAGAGACTAATGTATTTGCATGCGGCCCGTAATCTGTTCTTCTCCCTTTAAAGTAAGATTCCATCTTAAGTATCCACTTAATATAGGTCTAACTGGGAAAATAACAGATAGGCCTATAGACTATTTTCAGTTTAACGTTTCTTGAGATAAGTTGGGATGACAAAATCAAATTTATTATCTGGGAATAACCACATAACATAGGCATATTAAGATAGGCTTACTGATTCTCCATTGGTCTGTAGTATTTTATGATATGAACTCAATATAACAATAGTATATTACGATGCTAGGTTGGGAAGTGGTTTTTACAGAATTGAGGAAAATTAAAAAAAAACGAGCGATTGCGAAGTTTTTAATTTGCGAGATTCTGTAAAACACTTCACAAACGTGCGTCGTATATTATTTTTTGCGCGATGGCGTTTTCAAAATAATAAGTAATAGTAAAATAGTATCTTTGTTGGAAATATTTGCGTTCATTATAAACAACTGACTAACGTTAACAGTATGGGCAATGTTTGTTAGTTGAAACAACAGGAGGCCTTGAGACCAATTATTGATAATATGGCCGCAAGTTCGTATTTATTGTTTTATCTTCTTCTTCTTCTTCTTCTTCTTCACGGTTTAGGCTTATTTACTAGCCTCTCCGGCTCCAAATTGTTGCTCTTTCCATCTTTTCTTTGGTCTTCCCAAACTTCTTCTTCCTCGTGGTGAATAGCTATATTCTCAGTAATCCTTGCCAAGTGTTCTTTCCAGTTTGTTCTGTATTTCTCTATTGTTGTGTTTAATTCCTCTACTTCTAGTTGTTGTCTTATCAAAAACAATGGCCTTCAAGGGCGCTCATCCAGTTCGGACAAAGATAATATTAGAAAACAAACCAAGAGAACAAGTGGTAATATATAACTTCCTAGGTTGCGAAATATCATACAGCGGAAAAAGATATAAATAACAAACTAAATAAGTTTAATTATTGTTTTATATTGTTTCAAATAAAGTTCAGTTCATTTAAAATGCAGTGATTTGTTTCGTATAACGTATATTAACATTAACTGGATATAATTTTGTATATACATTGTACGTAGTATACATAGAGAGCAGTGGTTTTACTTACCGCACATGGGTGTAAATGTAATATTACAGTACAGTTATTTAGGTTGGTAACCCCGAAATGTAGGAAGTTGAACTTTCAATCATGGTCGCCATTGCTGTAAGTACGACAAAACGCACTATCGCGCAAAAAAGATGTTTCACATGTCTATACGAGAAGACATTTTATTTCAAGTTATAAATGGCTTTGGTCATTTATGAGACGTCACATTTACATGAATTGGAATTTTCATTGGATAGAAAAAAATAAAAAAAAACTTAAAATTGTTCATGCATAACTAATTTCCGTTTTCATTAAAGTAATATATAGGTTTAATAAAGGTTATTTAAGGAAAAGTAAGTTATTGTTAAACCGCTCATTAATAATGTTGCCACATCAATTTTTCATTATTTTCTAATTCAAAGTTCTATCACAGTATATCCTACCTATATCACCACATGCATTACCATAACTATACATAAATAGGGGTTTTAAAAAACCGGCAACAGCTAGGCCTATAATGTGTGATAGACAACCGTTCCGAAAAATTAATAGTTGGTGGTATTGCCGCTTTGTTACGTCAGATCATTACAGTTCCTTGCCTATAAAAGGTAAAGTGATCCCACTACAGGCCTCAGGAGGCCCTTGGGGTAGTAGGAGGTTAAGGCTCCCACTTTTTCTTGACAATCGGCACTTGATGTCAGCCGGGTTGTCAGCCCTGCGTGACGGCCGCCTTTACCCCAGAACAAGCGTCTGGTACTCATTTCAGTTAGAGGCTGAGTCGACCCCAGGGCCATAGTGCCGGCCAGAAGGTTTGGGTCAGTTTAAAAATCCTGACCCCACCGGGACTCGAACCCTCGACCTTCCGGCTTGTAGCGCAGTGCCTTAACCACTACGCTACGGCGTGCCCCCTCCTTGCCTATAGGTCCACTATATTGACTTGTAAGTTCTACAAAAAGGATAAAAATAGTCTGTCACGCAGGAATTGGGTAAACTAAGTGAATTCCTCAGCAAGTGGAATTTCTCGTCCAATTTGACGTTTTTCTTCTTTCTACCTGGAATATCCATATATATATTGTCCACCGCTGTGGTCTCGAGGTAGCATGCTGCCTTGTCACGTAGCGGGCCCGGGTTCGATTCCTGGATGGGACAGGCTCCTGGTTGAGGTTTTTTCGGGGTTTTTCCTCTTCTGTAAGATAAATGTTAGGATGCTTAGGGCCCAACGGTCCCCGAAAATCATCCGGCCATCATCATACTCCTCCTTATTACCATCATCCTTCACTGGTGTGGAAAGCAACGGGAAGCTACCACACCTATAATTCCCTAGTAAAGCTGCAAAGCATAGCATGGAAATGCTATGATTGCAGTGAAAGACCTGCCCTCGGGCAGAATTACTATGGATGGATATTTATTTAGTTATTTAATTAATTAATTTGAATTAATTGGTATGTATCCAGTGGCGCAAGGGGTTAGACGCTCCTCTCCCACCGCTCGGGTCCCGAGATCGAGTCTCGGTCATTCCACGTGGATTTCGTGTTGGACGAAACGGAGCTTGGGAAGGTTTTCCTCGAGATTTCTCCCGTTTTCTCCTGCCCCAATTTCATTCCACCATTTCTCCATACTCATTTCATCAATTTCGTTTCATTTCGTTTATGTGCCTCTGTGGTGGTGCGTCAGGCATGGTCGCCGGTACCCCTGTCATTCACAGACCTCTATATAAGGGGCTTCATCTCATGCCATCCCTCGACCTGACCTCGAGTTGGACACGAGTTGAAGATATTAATATTTATACTTATTTAGTATATACCCAATATACGCTGCTTAAAAACAAACATGATGGGCGCTAGAGCATTTTGATATTACGGCTTTTAGGTAAATCCCCACTCATAATGGTTGGATATCGCTTATTAAATATTTAGAGAATAGTTTTCCCGTTCTATTTCAGTGGCATATACGACTCTTATTGCAAAATTAGAAAATTGAGAACGCTAGAGCGATTCCTGTGAACCACAACTCCTAACGATACGATTTTGCTTGTTCATGAACTCGATCCTACTCTGCCGAGCTTGGTTCCGAAAAAAAAAAATGTGCTCGCTAGACATTATGTTCTATCAATAGGAGCAGTAGGCCTATTTGCAATTATGGCCGGCTGTATACAATTATATCCTTTAATTACAGGACTTTCCATAAATCCTAAGAGACTAAAAATTCAATTTATGATTATATTCACAGGAGCAAATTTAACTTTTTTCCCCTCTACACATTTTTAGGATTAGCGGGTATAGGCTACCACTGCGGTACTCAGATTATCCAGATGCCTATAGGCCAGGCCTAGAGCATGAAATGTAGTTTTAGACACGCATCCGTGTACTTTTATATTGTAGGACCTTATATAGCATATAGTATATTTTATTTATTTATATACAAAATTTTAATGTTTACACATCTTCCTGTGCCTCAAGTTCTATTTTTCTTCTCCACTCGTCTCTATCCATCTAGTCCATGTTCTCCAGTTCTCTAGTTCTCGTTCCAGTTCTTATTTCTTGCATCCACGAGTTTCGAGGTCTTATGGTATGTGTGTGTGTGTATATATATATATATATATATATATATATATATATATATATATATCCATCCACAGTAATTCTGCCCGAAGGCAGGTCCTTCACTGCAATCATTTTCATGCTATGCTTGCAGCTTTACTAGGGAATTGTGTAGGTGTGGTAGCTTCCCGTTGCTTTCCAACCGGTGAAGGATGATGAGGATAATGATAATGGTAAGGATGATAATGATAAGGATGATGGCCATATGATTTCGGGGACCGTTTGGGCCTTAGAGTTTTCCTGACATTTGTCTTATAGGTGAGGAAAAACCCCGATAAAAACCTCACCCAGAAAAACTGCCCTGACCGGGGATCGAACTCGGGCACGCTGCGTGACAAGGCAGCACGCTACCTCGAGACCACAGCGGTGGACATATATATATGTGGCAATTTTCGTATCTATTTAGTAGGGTTTATGAAGATATGTATTTTTCAAAAATATTTTCATGAAAATAATCTCATTGACTTAATTCCATCATGAATTTTCTAATTAAATTTGTATCAGGAAAATCTTCCAATGAGCCGAGGCGGGCTTTATTGGGGAAGATATAAATCCTGCAAAAAATAAATAAAATCCGTTACTGGTACCCAACGCAGAAGAATCAAAACTACCATCCCAGAATCTGAATTCGATTCCCAGTCAAACCATAAATATGTTTCTTTGCGTAAGCTAGCAAGGCCTGAAGAATGGTTCAGTCTTTCAAGTGAGGATATTAAACTACTTTATACGAGAAATGAATAACCCGGTTAAGAAAACTGAAAGTAAGTTCCAGGGACTACATTATGGTAAAAACAAGATTCTCATTGCTATAAATAGCTAAACCAATGACAGAAAAAATGTTAGTTGCTCTTTGTTCTTCGAGGTAACAAATTTATTATTACCGTCAGTCTATGAATGTTATTATCGTTGTTATTGTTCTTAGTGAATTCCAAAGGAATGTACATACTGATGTTGTACCCAGTAAAAGATTTGTTAAAGGTATTGAAAATCATCATCTATCCTAATTACTAAAATTTAATAAACTCCATGGTGCGAAAGGCCTAGAAGGCCGTTGGTGTAACTGCCAGCCGCTGACTTACATCCACAAATGTTAATCACAGAAAATGATGACAGTCTAATCAGTGTAGAGGTGACATATTATCAATATGTCGGAACCGCCATCGGTTATAACTGGTTTCTCAACCTGGAATGGCTACTTTATTAATAAGTGGAGAGCTTCAAATAGTACTTGGGTTGTACTATCAGTAGTAACATGAACTGCGGTCAAGAAGTAAAGCAGAGGATAGCAATGACAAAAGAAGCAATTAACAAGAAGAGAAGCATTTTGTGTGGAGATTTGACAAAAGAATTACGGAGTGTAGCATTGTAAGGCGCAGATACTTGGACATTACGACGGAATGAGGAAAAGCGATTGAAAGCTTTTGAGATGTGGATATGGAGAAGAATGGAACGTATAAAATGGACAGACAAAATACAAAATAAAGATATGCTAGACAGAGTGGGTGAATGAAGAACAATGCTGGAACTCATAAACTAGAGGAAAATAAATGGATTGGCCGCTGGCTAAGAATATACTGCCTGCTGACGGATGTGCTAGAAGGAATGGTCAACGGAAAGAAAGAGGCAGAAAAAGACATCAGATGATAGACAATATTAAAATAAATTACTTGTATTTGGATAAAAAAAAAAAGGAAAGTCGAGTTAAGGAAAAAGTTAGAATGCTGAATTTGCAGTGAAAGAACTGCTCTTGCGCAGAACACTATGTATGTGTGTATATATGTATGTGTATATAGTTTTATACAGTTTTATATATACATTATATAAAACTTTCCTCATTAGAGGATTGCCATAGGGACAAAGTGATACAGACAATTAATTTTCGAAATTGATGAAATACATTTTGTAAATATATTAAAAAGTTTTTAGTACACTAAAATAATAATATTAGTAATTATGTATAAATATATATAAATATATACAGTATATATACACACATACACTATGTTATATCATGTTTTATGATTTATTACAACTTAAAATTAAATTCTATATATAATTGTAGTCCACCGCTATGGTCTCGAGGTAGTGTGCTGCCTTGTCACGCAGCGGGTCCGGGTTCGATTCCCGGTCGGGATAGGCTCCTGGGTGAGGTTTTTTCGGGGTTTTTCCACACCTGTAAGACAAATGTCAGGAAGCTTAGGGCCCAAAGTTCCCCGAAAATCATCCTGCCATCACTACCATCCTTATCATTACCATCATCATCCTTCACCGGTGTGGAAAGCAACGGGAAGCTACCACACCTATAATTCCCTAGTAGAACTGCAAAGCATAGCATGAAAATGCTATGATTGCAGTGGAAGACCTGCCCTCGGGCAGAATTACCGTGGATGTGGATATAATTGTAAATCTTTATCTTGTAAGGTCTGTATTTACAATAGTTGAGTGGACGAGAAGGTCCAGAATAAATAAATAATAGAATATTTATTATAATTATTAAGATTATTATTATTATGAATATTATTATTATGATTATTATTATTACTATTATTATTATTATTATTATTATTACTATTATTATTATTATTATTATTATTATTATTATTATTATTATTATTATTATTATTAAAGTCCTCTAAACTCATATATGCGAGAAATAAGAACTGGAGTAAGAACAAGAGGACTGGAGGAAATGGAGTGAATGGATAGGGACGAGTGGAGAAGGAAAATAAAAATCTATGCACAGAAGGATGTGCAAACATTGAAAATCTGTATATAAATAAATATTATTATTATTATTATTATTATTATTATTATTATTATTATTATTATTATCATTATTATCTGTCTCCAGAATAAAATTTTAGAGAGATCTAATCAATTTAAAAATCTGTGGTATTATCTCTCTATCTGGGATGAAAAGGATATCCCTGAAAAAATTACTAGTTATAATAAAAAATTGGGAATTATTAATCAAGTTATGAAACCATCCCTTGTACAAAAAAAAACACCAGATTATGTTTATATAACACTTTGGCTAGACCAGTGTTGACCTATGGTAGTGAAGCATGGACACTAAAAAGACAACATGAAAGCAGAATAACTCCTTGTGAAATGAGATTCATGCGCAGAACAGCGGGTTACACCAGATGGGATCGGAAAAGAAACACCGATATCTTAAAAGAATTGAAGACTATGCCAATTTTGGAATATATTAAACAGTACCAACTAAATTGGAAACACCATCTAGAAAGAATGAGTTCAAATCGGATCCCCAAAGCTGTTTATAATGATATACCAAGAGGACGAAGATCACTGGGCCGTCCTATGAAACGCTGGAGGGAAAATTTTCTATAGGATCGTAACAGGCCTTGGCCGAATACTTGGAAGAAAGAAGAAGAAGATTATTATTATTATATTTGTTATTATTATTATTATTATTATTATTATTATTATTATTATTATTATTATTATTATTATTATTATTATTATTATTATTATTATTTGTACCGTATTTGTATTATCATTGTTGTAAACTTGGTACGTTTAGAAGATCTATTCAATTATTTACCTAGTTTCAGGGTTAGAATTTACCTCACGCTGTCTGGTTTAATTAGTGAAATGTGTGTGTGATGCCATGCTGTGCCTGTGATTACAAGTAGGAATGGTCATGTAGGTGTTTCTACCTGGGAATAGCCAGAGGAAATACGCGTATTATAACTGACTTTTCTTGTGCTTCGCAGGTGTAACTGTGGCAACGCAGCAGCATACCAGGCCTTGGCCAAGGATGGCCTCTGCCTCGCCAGACAGCTTGACGTTGGCTTTCCTTCTCCAGGTAGACTGCTCCTAGATTTGTCCGTAGTTCCTTTCTAACATTGTTTGTAGGTCTTTTATTCGTGTTACAATGCATTGTTTGAAAAATTAATCACTTCCCTCAATTTGGTATTGTGTTCATCTCATTCATTTGACATCTTTTAAAAATATTAGTATTAATATTTTTTCACGGTTTATACTTACTGAAATGTACATAATTAATGATACTCGTGTTATTGCACAAAGTGAAGATGATTTACAAATGCTATTGCACAAATTTAGAATCATTACAGCAAAATATAACATGAAAATCTCAAGAAATAAAACCAAATCAATGGCAATATCCAAGAACCCACGACGTGTTAAATTAGAAATAGAAGGGATAAGTATAGAACAAGTCATGAAATTCAAATATTTAAACAGATGAAATCCTCCACCAAGCAAATAATGCAAACAAAATATCGGGATGTTTAAACAATACTGTTTGGAAAAATAAAAATTTAAGAATAGATACAAAAGTAAGAATTTACAAATCTGTCATAAGACCAGTTCTAACATATGGTTGTGAATGCCGAACAGAAACTGAAAAAGCAAAACAAATCAATGAAACAACCGAAATGAAAGTTTTAAGGAAAATCGTAGGAAAATCGCTGAGAGAGAAAATTCGCAACTCTGTTATTAGAGAAGAATGTGAAATTGAACCTATAAACCTTTGGATAAATAAATTTCAGACGGTGTGTGGAACAATACAGAGAACATTCAAAAATAAAATTAGAAAAGAAACCAAGATAAAAATGTATAATGTTATGGCGGTTCCCACAATGTTGTATGGATGTGAAACTTGGGCTCCAGTGAAAAGACAGAAGGATAGAATACAGACGGCAGAGATGCGGTTCCTAAGACAAGTAAAAGGATGTACAAGACTTGATAGAATAAGAAATGAGGATATAAGAGAAGAATTGAAAGTACAGCCTTTATTGGATAAAGTCACGAATTACAGACAGAAATGGTTTGATCACATGGATGGAATGAGTAAAGAGAGATATCCATTGTTAGCAAGAAATTATCAAGCAAGAGGAAGGCGTGATGTTGGAAGACCTAGAAGACGTTGGGCTGATGCATTATGAAGTCGGAACGGGCAATTGCCTAATCCCTGGAGTGATGATGATGATGATGATAAATGATATAAGATTAAATTGGAACGATCACACAGATAGAATGGAGAACAGTAGATTAGTGAAGAAAGTACGTGACTGGACACCTCAGCAGAAAAGGCCATTAGGAAGACCGCAACTACGATGGAAGGATGTCACCATACCCCGGACCTGTATTGAATGAACACGCAACAAGCTGCCAGCTTTCATGCGTAGAGGAAGAAGAAGAAGAATGTTATTTCCAAAGAATAATATTTATTAGTTGCAAATGGATATTTTAAAATGCAATAAATAAGCTGCGAGTATTAATGTAAATTTAAAAAGAACAATACTTTGAACTCAAAATATAACTTCCTTTACATAACATTTTAATAAATGGGTTGAGTTTGACCACTCTGACTGGAATGGCATATTAAAATATAATATAAAATAATATGGATATTTAACTACTTCTTTATAATGAAAAATTATATATTTTTATACATCAACCGGCTATGCGCCATTTTCTAAGTTTCTAGAAAAATGCGTTTAAAGTTTAAGTCAACCTTCAATATTTATTGAAGCGCCGGACTAACAATACTGGATATTACAAGTTATTTTCCTTGCTTGACAGTTATGCATCAACAATCTAAGAGCGGGAACATTTGGCGCTTAGGTTCATGATGCAAAATTTAGATAAGCATTTATGAAGAACTGGTTTCATAGTCGTATGTTGCAAAACATGGAATCTCTGATAGGACTGATGGCGTTTATATTTTTCTTTAATGATAAGGCTATAAATAATTTTTGGTGGTAAAAATGTGCGTACACTTACTATATGAGCCAGTACAACAGATGATATCAAAACCTCAATTTTTAAAAAATGGCGCTTAGCCGGGTGATATGTTTTTTTGGTAGATGCTCTATAATATTTTTAAAAGTAAATGAGAACATTGTGTAATTTATACTGTCATAGAAATTTGACTGAAAAAACGTCAAGATGTATCTTCAGGTGTTAGGCTACACGATGGTTCCATACAATCTTGTTTAATTCAACTTGATATGACATTGCCCAGCTATTTTTTACTTAAACTACCTCTCTGTGTCTCATGCACACACACAAAAGTAAAAATCAAGAACAATCGGAAAGATATAGGCTATATATATATATATATATATATATATATATATATATATATATATATAGTTTTCTTCTTCTTACCTTCAAAATTACATTTCTTCTTGTACTTTTATATAAGCTCCATGTGATTTTTTTAAATTTGTAGATTGTAGTTTGGGGTCTCGCTGTAGCGTAATTGATTAAGACGATACACTAGCCGAAAGATCAGCGGTTTAGTCCCGGTGGAGTCAGGATTTTTAAACTGGCATAAACCTTCAGGCAGGAGCAAGACCCTAGGGTTGACTCAGCCTCAAACATAAATGAGTACCGGAGGTTTATTTTGGGGTAAAAGCGGCCGTCACGCAGGGCTGACAACCCAACTGACATCTCGTGCCGATTGTATAGAATCATCGGAGCATAGACTTACTCCGTAGCGTAGTGGTTAAAGCAATAGGCTACGCTTGCAAACCGAGAGGTCGATGGATCGAGGCCCGATGGTTCAGGATTTTTAAACTTACCAAAACCTTCTAGCCACTATGCCCTGTTGTCGATTCAGCCTCCAACGGAAATGAGTCCTAGACGCTTGTTCTGGGGAGAAAGGCGGCTGTCACGCAGGGCTGACAACCCGGTTGACATCCACTGCCGATTATCTATAAAAAGTGGGAGACTTATAATCTCTAACTACCCCAAGGGCCTCCTAAGGTCTGCAAGTGAGATCACTTTACCTTAAAATCTTAATATCCCAAAGGCCCCTTAAGGCCTGTAATGTGATCATTACACTACAGATAGTAGTTTGATATTCCGCTAGGCAAATATAGGTTATTTTTAATGTCTCTCGCCGTAGCCGAAAGGTTTAAGGCATCATAACATTTGCAGAGCTCCGTCGATTCGAGACCCAATGAGCGAAGAAATATTCTTAAGTAATTTCGGCCAGTATGGGATGGGTGACCTCACATCATCGTTAGGAATTTGGGCAGATAATTAAATAGCGGCTCCAGGTCGAGAAAACCAGCTATTGCGTCTAAAGATACACTTTCCTTATGAAAAACCGTGTATTTAAAATTGGTTCCATTTCGATTATATTTAAACCAAGGAATTCATACTAAAACTCAAAACATTCCTTGGATTCTTTATTTTTATATTAAAATCTTGACCCGAATCATTCAACGGTTAATGTGTACCTGCAATTAATTTATTATGATGCGTAGTTTAATAGCTCATCCGTTTTGTAGATTACATTTAATTATGTTAAAATATGAAGCAGATGATATGAAAATAGTGTAGATTGCGGAACTGCAGTTAACATCATACGAGATCCTGTTTGATATGGTTATTCTAATAGCTAATTATACTGCAGATAAAAATAATTTCAATATACTAGAAATATAAATGGTAATTTTAGTAATTATTTTATTTAATTAACCTCATTTAAAATTATAATGCAGCTTTGAGGTCAGTTAATTTCGCCTGAGCTAGTGTAAATTTGCAGAGCTGTCTGTCATTAATTGGTACAAAGGAAAACTTCAAGTAATATCATGGTAATTTTTAGAAGCGAGGTTATTGTTGTGTTGACAATCTGCTGATGTTATGATGAAAGGGTCATTACAGACAGGAGTTGTATTCAATACCAACATCTGTTCTGGGAATAGAATAGTAGCAGAATAAAACCTCTCCCGACTAATCTCTCGATCTGAATCAATATCATACAAGTCACGTTGAAGACAATCTAAAGGAGGTTAAATTAATATTCTCCTTTCGCCATAAAATCTTTCTCTTTTCCTCACGCGTCAGGTCTCAATGAATAAACACTTTTGTTACTCTTATTTCTACTATATTTACAAAGTGGAATTCTAAGAAAAATATTCAACTGTTTAAGTTTTCTAATAGAGTTTATTTACATTATATTAAAGACCGGACAAAAGAAGCTATCATATTTTCATCCAAACAGAATCTAACGTGAATTCAATGTTTTAATGAATACAGTTATAGGCTATTCGACACAGTCAAGAGATCAAAACTCTTAAATATATTGGAAGACAGAAATATACCAAATTTACTTCGGCAGAACATACAAAATATTTACAAAGACAACACCATAAAGATTAAATTAAATAACAGATTTTCTGAAGAAGGAATTATAAATCGTGGTGTGAGGCAAGGCTGCCCCCTATCCCCAACACTCTTTGCAATTTATATCAATGAAGTAATATGTTGCTGGAACAAAACATATAAATTTGGAATAAGAATATCAGAAAATAGAAAATTAAACACCCTATTGTTTGCAGATGACCAAATAATAATAGCAAATTCCGAAGATAATCTACAGAAAGGTCTGTATGAACTTAACAAAATTACAGAAGAATATGGATTAAAGATATCTACAGAAAAAACAAAAATTATGGCATTTCAAGGTGTAGATCCTGTCAGAAGTAAAATTGTACTGGACAATAAAATTTTGGAGCAGGTGAATAATTTTACATATCTAGGATGCAATACCTCATATGAAGAAGAAAAGGATGTAAATGCAAAAATATCTAAATTTTAAAGAATTTTAGGGTTAATAAATTCTATCTTCAAGCCACAGTTAGTCCAAAAGCATTCAAGACTGAAAGTGTATAAAACACTGGCTCTTCCAACTCTTTTGTATGGTAGCGAAGTATGGACGTTGAAACAGAAGGATATACAGAGACTTAGATCTGCTGAAATGAGATATCTTCGGAGGACTGCAGGATACACACTACTTGATCACAAGAAAAATGAAGACATCTTAGAAGAATTACACATGGAATCTTTAGAAAACAAAATTTCTGATTATAAGTCAAGATGGATACAACATGTTCATCGAATGGAAGATCACAGAATACCCAAACTAATGTTAAGATATCAACCTGCAGGAAGAAGAAGACCAGGACGTCCACTCAAAAGACTTCTGGATGGTGTTTCTCTTGAGGCCGAAACAGGTCAACAAATGACCTAAATTCGTGAATGTACTATGATGATGATGAGTTATAGGCTCTTCTTATGTGTTATGAAATGCAACTTAAATGAAATATTTTGAATTATAGTTTAATTTTCTTGGAAAATGTAACAAAGAAATTTGAAAAGAATCCGAATCTGTTTTGATCTCCATAATAAAGTTGGGATTCAGGAGATTTTGTATATACTAAAAATTAATAGTAGGCCTATGTTACAATCCGAGATTGGGAAGTGGTTATTACAGAAGGGAGGATATGATTAAAAACCGAGCGATAACGAAGTTTTTAATATCCGAGATTCTCTAAAACACTTCACAAAACGTGCGTTGCACGGTGGTATTTTCAAAATAAGAGTAAAATATTAGCATATTTGTTGGAAATATTTGCGTTCATTATAAACAACTGACTAACGTTAACAGAGTGGCCAATGTTTATACGGTATATGCCGAAAATAATTTAGTTGAGACTACAGCAGGCCGTGACACTAATCAGGGATACAATGGCGACAACTACGAATTTATTGTTTTATATTGTTTCAAATAAAGTTCAGTTCATTTGAAATGCCGTGATTTGTTTCGTATAATGTAGGCTATATTAACACTACCTTTTGGATATATTTTTGTATACACATTGTACGTAATATAGACCTAAGTTACATAAAGGGCAGAAGTTTTACTTCCCGCACTAGGTAGGTAATTTGTAATATTACAGTATAGCTATTTAGTTATTTATAGGTTGCCAAACCCGAAATTTAGGAAATTGAACTTTCAATCACCGGTCGTTATTGCTGTAAGTACGACAGAACGCGCTATCATGGGGGAAAAAAAATCAATAGCTTAAGCCTGCTGTTTATTAAATTCCCTCTCATATTGTTTAATGTTTTACGCCATACAATATAAAGGTCTTATTAATAGACATACTGTTTATAACGGTTTCTTCGCCAGTATTTAACAGTAGGCTATGGTAAGCCTACTAAAACATTTGGTAACAATTACACTGACCGACAAGGTTTTCTTTACAAGAAATCTGATTAGTGAATCTAGTAAATTTTTTCATACTGAATTCAGATATGTAGTCAGAATTTTTCCATCAGGACAGTTTTTTTGTGACAGCTACTTTTTAAAAATTGATTTTAGCATTCTCTTTGACCTGTCATGGGATGCAACATATCCTTAAAAATTCACTTTTTGGACTCTCACTTAGACTTATTTCCGGAAAATCTTGAGGCTGTCTCTTATGAGCACGTTGGGCGTTTTCAACAGCAAATTTCCACAATGGAAAAGAGGTACCAAGGCAAGTGGAGTTCTAATATGCTGGCTGACTACTGTTGGACCAAGAAGAGAGATGTTCCAGATGCAAAATATGCCCGAAAATCACCATCTACCACTTTCTAGGTAAGTCCGAATGAGCTAGAGTTAGATGGATTTTATTAAAAATTATAAACATTATAAAAAATGTAAATGAATATGACAGAAAACTCTAGCCTAATAGGAAAAAACTGAAATGATGTTAAAATTGAGGATGAAAAATACTTCCAAAAAATCTCATATCTTTATTCTTGTGAAAGAAAAAAAAAATAAAACTCCCAACTCAAATGAATAAAACCCTCTTAAATAAGGAAAGATTATTCATAATAATAAAGACAAAAATAAACTAAAAATAGGGGCAAAATAATAAGAAATATAATTAGAAGTTAAAGGAAATGTTTGTTTAATTTTTGTCGACCAGTGTTATAGGCCTATTATTAAAATCCAAACTCAATGTAGGCCTACTTAAAATAAGAGTGCGATGTTTGGCATTTTTATAATTTTATAGGCTACGTAAAAAAATCATAAGTAGTGTTTGACACATTTCATAGTCTATAAGCACTCAATATACTATTACAAAATAATAATAATAATAATAATAATAATAATAATATGTACTAGGATCTATGATACATATAATTAGATGCTTATAATTGAGGACGTGATGTAGGAAGACCTAGAAGACGTTGGGCTTATGCATTATGAAGTCGGAACGGGCAATTGCCTAATCCCTGGAGTGATGATGATGATAATTGTTTAAATAGGCCTATGTTGGTAAAGTGGTCTCACCACAGGCCTTAGAAGGCCCTTGGGGAAGTACGAGGTTAAGGCTCCCATTTTTCTAGACATTTGGCCTGAGATGCCAGCCCGGTTGCCATCCCTGCATGAAGACCGGAATCCCCCATAACAAACGTCTGGTATTCATTTCATTTAGAGGATGAGTAGATATACGAACCATGGTGCCGCCGCTTAAGGCTAGTTTAAACATCCTGGCCCTCCAGGATTCAAATCCCTGGTCGTCTAGGTTGTAACATATTGCCTTAACGAATAAGCCTAATTACGATGGAGCGATGCCGCGTTTAAAAATGTTAGACTTACTTGTCATATTTTTTATATTTGAGAGTTGAGATTTGAAAACTAGTCGAAATTCAAATGCGAATATAGGGAGTGGTTTGAGGAGAGGAAATAGAAATGAAATTGTTCTGTAACTTCTCTTGACGAATATCTGTAGGTCTAATCATATACTTAAATCTTAAAATCCAAATTATATAGTGCATATTTCAATGAAATGAATATTCCTGTGATTTGCGATGATTCCCAAAAAAAAAAAAAAAAATGGATGGAAATAGTATATTACGATACAAGGTTGGAAAAGTGGTTTTTACAGAATCGAGGAAAAATGTTTGGAAACTGAGCGATAGCGAGGTTTTTAATTTCCGAGATTCTGTAAAACACTTCACAAACGTGTGTTGTACATTATTTTTTGCGCGATTGTGTTTTCAAAATAATAAATAATAATAAAATAGTAACATCTTTGTTGTAAATATTTGCGTTCATTAGGCCTATAAACAATTGACCAACGTTAACAGTGTGGGCAATGTTTATTAGTTGAAACAACAGGAGGCCTTGAGAACAATTATTGATAACATGGCCGCAAGTACGTATTTATTGTTTTATATTGTTTCAAATAAAGTTCAGTTCATTTAAAATGCAATGATTTGTTTCGTATAATGTAAATTAACACTACCTTTTGGATGTTTTCTGTATATAGCCCTACATCGTACGTAGTATACATAGAGGGCAGTGGCTTTACTTCCCGCACGTGGGTGTAAATGTAATATTACAGTATAGTTATTTAGGTTGGCAACCCCGAAATGTAGGAAGTTGAACTTTCAATAACGGTCGCTATTGCTGGTAAGTACGACAAAACGTACTATCGCGCAAAAACGTAATTTATAAAAATAACTCTAAATTTTAAGTAATTATTTATGTTATAAGAATTACAGAACAGTTTCAATCCATACATCGTACGCAATATTATTCCATATTATATTGAATTTCATTAGCATATTTAACATATAAATATTTAAAATCTATACAAAATGACATTGCTGACATCGCTAAAATAATAAAAATATTACACACAAATGCTGAGATTTATTTTGAGAATCTGGTAACCAAAACCACACCAAACGTAGAATTATTGAAGATAATATCACAAAATGAAATCTGAAAGGGGATTTAATATCGTAAATGAAAATGGATTGACACACTCTCAGAAGAGTACTAGACAGTGTGCCAAAGAGAGCTCTTGAACGGAAAACACAAGGATTGCCTAGGAAAACAAAAAAATACATGGCGCAGCACAGTAATAAAAGAAATTGAACGACAAAAGAAAAGCTGGACGAACTCAGGAAATTGACTAATAACAGAATCCGGTGCGTGCTTTCACAAAGGCCCTATGCTTCCAAGAGGAAAGAAGAACTAGGTTACTACTAAATAATTGCGAAATTATTCTTAAAGATAAAGTACTAATAAAAGTAGCAGATCATAAATAGGTGCTAATAGAATATTAATTATTGCATAAACTCTCAGTTATTAGTGTGTAGTCAGGCAATTGCAATGATACTTACAGCATTGGAATAAGAATAAATTAAGATTGATTCTATTGGCACTCCAATAGAAAGCGAAACTGATTGGCATATATCACAACACACACACATAGGCTACATGATACAAAATGTATCCTGTTATGATGTTTTTAACAGTTTTATACGAGTACTTTCATATTAAAATAATCTTACATTATGAAATTTATTTGAGGAACTTACTCCATCATTAGTAGAAAGTTATTACAAGGCCTACAGCTTTTTAAAAAAACGTCAAAGTTGAAGTTGTCGGTACTTTACAGGTAATAATTTTACTATCATTTTTATAATTTTAAATGTTGAAGTTTTATTTCTTGACAGTTTTCGTTATTTACATAATGCGGTATTACAAAATTAATTTAAAAAACAATTTGATTCAATAGTAGCCTATAATAGGACTAAACTAAAAATAATTGGTGTTACATAAATCAAATTAAAATTGAAAGTAATCTACTTTATACTGTGCTAGTGTCTCATATTAACAATACAGTAATTCTAAACTGCAAATAATGTGTTACATAAACAAAATTTAAAAAATGAAGTAATCTACCTTGTACTGATTGGTGTTTCTTATTAACAATATAGTTGGAAGTAAATATCAATAAAACTATATATATATAGTCGCACATACGAATACATTTATATATATATATATATATATAGGGCCTATATATAAAGTAAAGTGATCCCACAACAGGCCTCAGGAGACCCTTGGGGTAGTAGGAAGTTAAGGCTCCCACTTTTTCTAGACAATCGGCACTTGATGTCATCCGGGTTGTCAGTCCTGCGAGACGGCCGCCTTTACCCCCAGAACAGGCGTCTGGTACTCATTTCCGTTAGAGGCTGAGTCTATCCCAGGGCCATAGTGCAGCCAGAGGGTTTGGGTCAGTTTAAAAATCCTGACCCCAACGGGACTTGAACCCTCGACCCTCCGGCTTGTAGCTCAGTGCCTTAACCACTACGCTACGGCGTGCCCCCATATATATATACCTATATAGGCCTAATGGAAAAATTAAGTTAATTATAACTGATGGGAATTTTGAAGAAGTGACCAAATTCAAATATCTAGGAAAATAATTATAAACGGGAATGAGGTGCAGAAAGAAATTAAACATAGGTTCAATTCTGGAAATGCGTGCTATTAGTGCATTACAGGAATACTTGTCTATCCAATTTCACCCAAAAAACGTTAAACTGAAAATATATAAAACTTCCATTTATATGGATGCGAAATATCTACAATTACTTTAAGGGAGGAGAAAAGTTTACGAATATTTAGGAATAAACTTCTTAGAAGAAAAATTGGATGAAAGAGAGACGAACAAACAGATGCAAGGAGAAATGAGCTACATGATCTTAATGCAAAATCATATCTAATAAGAAAGGTTAAGTTTCGTAGACAGCGATGGACAGAACATGTGGCCCGAATGGGGAAGGAAAGAGGGGCATGGAAACTTCTTGGAAGAAATTCAGAGGGAAGCGCTCAGTAGATAGGTGAAGAATGGGATGGCAGAATGACGTTAATCATAATTTGAGAAATGTAAATTAAGCCCCCTGTACAGGGGGTAATTTTAAAACATTAGCTCATGACAGGGATATATGGGGAGTTTATGTCTGGGCGGTAATGAACCTTTGACTTCAATAGTGCCAGACAGTTAGTTGGTTATAGCTTGAGAGGGAACAAAATACAGTCGTGCTGCTCATGCGTTAGAATTCAATGACGTAATGTCCCTCTACCAGTCAGCTTGAGCGGGGCTTCCCCGTGATCACGTACCTTAGTTGTAGCCTTAGAACATGTTTAATTACATCAGCATTGCCGTTATTGGTTATTATGCTGGTGATACCAGCTGCAGTATAAGCGATACCGTTTTTGGCACTGATTGGTTGAAAATGAGGGAAAGAGGGGATCGCCGATCTGAGTGGTGAGAGATGTAGAGTCAAGGCAAGAACGTATTAGCACTGCATTTTGTTCTTTGCCAAACTATAGTAGTTCATTAACAATACAATAGGTCTAAACTGATAATAGGCGTTCCATAATTAAATTTAAAAAGTAATCTACCTTATACTGTATAAGTGTTTCGAATTAATAATACAGAAGGTCTAAATTTAAAAAAATAGGTGTTGTATAAATAAAATTTAAAAAATGAAATAGCCTAATATGAACTGGAAAAAAAAAAAAAGTGCCGTATAAATAAAAAAAATTAAGTTATCTACTTTATACTTTAGTCTATAATATTTCGTATTAATAATATTAAGTAAGTAATATTAAAGAAAATTTCGTAATACTAATGTAAAAATTAATGTAGGGCCTAAATAATGTTTATTTAAAAAATAATATCAGTTTTATTTTAATGAAGATAGCCCTCGAGGTTCCGTGGCGCAAGTTGTAAGACGCTCTTCTCTCACCGCTGGGGTTTCGTGGTGGACGATACGGGAAATTCTCTGGCATTGCCCTGCCACATATTTCATTCCATCATTTCTCCATATTCATCTCATTAATTTCGTTTATCTGCCCCTGCATTATGCGTCAGGTGTATTCGGCCGGTACCCTTTCTTTCACAGACCTCTAAATTTAAGAACATCATCTCATCTCATCCCTCGACCAACCCTGAGTTGAACAGGAATTGAAGATACTTATTTTAAAGATAGTCCTAACTAATAAGAACATTAAATTAGGCGTTTTTACAGTTTATATAGGCCTACTATTAAGGCAAAACCGAATTTTAATCGAGTAACTATAGTATTTGAGAGAGTACGACAGAATATAAGTTATATGACAGAGCAACAAAAAATAAACTTTTTTTTGTTGTCTCAGAAAGAACAATATATGATTCTGATAGTATTTTTTCTCCTGAATTCATCGGTTTTTCTCCATCACGCAAGGTTTCCGAGAGACAGGCATTTATAATAATTTCAATGTTTTTTACTTTAATGTTTTTTACATTCGTAACTACACAATAGGCTATTCCAACATTCGGACTCACCTAGAAAGTAAGAAATGACGATTTTCTGCAGTATTTCGCCTATATTTCGCATCCCTCTTGATGGTCCAACAATAATCGGCCAGCATATTAGGATTCCATTTGCCTTGGTATATGTTTTCCATAGCTGAAATCACCTGAGTTAGCTAATTTGGTTTTATTTTACAATGGATAAATGGACAAAAAAAACGTTTATTAAAAAATAATTATTTAAATCCATTAATTGAAATTGAAATAAAAAAAACTGTGGGTGATGGAGAAATTCCGAATATATATTTGAAAACACGATAAAAAAACTGCATTTAGTACAACTATTGGTACTCATGAAACAAATATCATGTTGACCAGTGAAATGAATTGGCCCTACTACATAGTATTGAGATTTGATGGTCGTCATTTTGAACAGTTGCTCTTAGTTGCAAATTGTTTTTGGGCATCTTTATATATATATATATAATGGGTGTGCGCCTGTCTGTTATTTATAGACTCAAAAACTACTTAACCGATTTGAGTGGGACTTTTATCATTTAGAGAATTTTTTGGGACAATTAACGTATATAACATATTTTCGTACTTACTATAGGGACGGAGCTAAAAAGAATATTAATAAAAATTAAAAATCATCAGTGCGCTGAAAAGGTCGCTCTTTGGGTGCTTAAATGACTTACGCTATATAGGCTAAGTCGTACAAAATACACCAAACTAACGTATGCATTATTGAATAGGCTATGTCAAAAATATCTACGAAGAAGTCAACGACAAAAAGTAAAGTAAAGTGGTCCCACAACAGGCCCGGAGGCCCTTGGGGTAGTAGGAAGTTAAGGCTCCCACTTTTTCTAGACAATCGGCACTTTATGTCAGCCGGGTTGTCAGCCCTGCGTGACGGCCGCCTTTATTCCCAGAACAAGCGTCTAGTACTCATTTCCGTTAGAGGCTGAGTCGACCCCAGGGCCATAGTGCCGCCAGAGGGTTTGGGTCCGTTTAAAAATCCTGACCCAACGGGACTTGAACCCTCGACCCTCCGGCTTGTAGCTCAGTGCCTTAACCACTACGCTAGGGCGTATACAAATAAAAAATCATCAGTGCGCTAAAAAGGTCGCTCTTCGGGCGCTTAAATGGCTTACGCTATATAAATCATAAAAAATAAACCAAACTAATGTACACGTAATTGAATAGGCTATGTCAAAAAAATCTACGAAGAAGTCAACGACAGCATATGTTTATTTTTTACGGATAATTCACAATAACCATTTTTGTCTTTCAGCACATTGATGCAAAGAAGATCGGGATGAGTAAATTCCCGGGCAACGATGGTAAATGAGCACGGGGTATCTTACTTACTTACTCGCTGGCACTATCGAACCCGTAGGTTCATGACCGTCCGGACATAGGCTCTCCATACATCCCTATCCTGAGCTAATGCTTTCCAATCATTCCCTGTATAATCTACTTCCCTCAAATCATAGGTAATGTTATTCTCCCACCTCATTCTTGGTCTACCAACTGGGCGTTTTCCCTCTGGCTTCCCTACAAGAAGCTTCCATGCAAGTCTTTCATTCCCCATACGTGCAGCATCTCCTGCCCATCGCAGTCTACGAGACTTAATTGTTCTTATTATATCTGGCTTCCTATAAAGACCATGCAGTTCATTGTTGTGTAGTCTTCTCCATTCACCTGTCTGTTCATCTCTCTTTGGTCCAAAAATTTTCCTAAGTACTTTATTCTCAAATACTTGTAATCTCCTTTTCTACCTTAAAGTAAGAGTCCATGTTTCGCACCCATATAGGCTAATATCACTGGTTGAATAATAGTTTTATATATTTTCAGTTTAATGTTTTTGAAAGGAGTTGGGACATCAAGAGTCTCTGCAATGCATAATAGCATGCATTTCCAGAGTTCAGCCTATGTTTAATTTCTTTGTGCATCTCATTCCTATTTGTGATTATTGTTCCTAGATATTTGAATTCGGCCACTTCCTCAAAATTTCCCTCATTTGTCATTAGCTGCCCATTTCCATTATATAATGAATTTCTACGTGTGACCATATATTTAGTTTTATTGATATTTACTTCCAGTCCTAATTTCTTAGTGTTACTCAATAGTGTGTGCGTGTTGTCCTTTAGTATCTCCTCGCTATCGGCCAATAATACTACATCATCAGCATAAACTAACAGCTTATTAATACCATTGAGTTGTAAGCCTTCCTCATTCTCTAAAGATTTAATGGCATGCTCTAGTACAAAATTAAATAGTAGAGGAGATAGTGCATCTCCTTGCTTCAACCCATTCTTGATTTCAAAAGTGTCCGAAAAGGTTTGCCTACACGCACCCTACTCTTTGTGCCATCTAGACACATTCGTATAAGTCTAACTAACTTTTTAGGAATTCCGAACTCCAGCAGGATACTATATAACTTCTCCCTCTTAATTGAATCATATGCTTTTTTGAAGTCTACATATAGTTGATGTACAGTACCATTATATTCCCATTTCTTTTAAAAATAATTATTATATAAATTTATAATTACTTTTTTACGTATTAATGTAAACATTAAAAACACGTTTCGTTTATTTAGGCGTAGTAGCTCAGCCGGGTATTAGCTCGTGCAATAGTATATTGGGAAGTGTTTTTTACAGAAGCGAGGAAATCTTTAAAAACCGAGCAATAGTGAGGTTTTTAAATTCCGAGATTCTATAAAACACTACAAAAACGTGTCTTGTACATTATTTTTGCGCTATGGTGTCTTCAAAATAATAAATAATATTTAAATAATATATTTGTTGGAAATATTTGCCTTCATTATAAAGATCTGACTGACTTTAACAGTCTGGACAATGTTTATTAGTTGAGACTACAAGCAGGCCATGACACCAGTCAGTCATAAAATGACGGCAAGTATGTATTTATTGTTTTATCTTCTTGTAAGCCCATGTTTCCCTTAACAGGGATTTAGGCGCTCTCCTCCTACAGGGAAGAATTTGAACCATACTAATTTAGTTACACTTGTTTTCGTATAGATGTCATTTGAGTGGTCCGTGGTCAGCGTTCCGCCTCATACTGACATCTAGGAAACTACGGTAGTACTAGGACGGGAAAATTCGGTAAATTTTGTTTAGAGGCCTTTTCATTCAGGCTTAAGGATCTTTTACGAGCCTGAAAATCTTCAGACTAGGGACCCACGGCTTAAAGTCCCTCCCGTAGGACTTGCTCCTTGGATTTTTCCATCCTAAAAAATCCATCGACCCCGGTCGGGTTTGAACCCGCGACCCTCGCGGACCAGAGGCAAGGAGCATAACCACTAGTCCACCGCGGCCGACTTATTTATTGTTTTGTATATTTTCAAATAAAATTCAGTTCATTTAAAATTCAGTGAGTGACTTGTTTCGTATAATGTAGGCCTATATTAACACTACCTTTTGAATATATTTTTGTGTATATCATACATGGTACGTAGTTTACATAAAGGGCAGTGGTTTTATGTCCCGCACGAGGTTTGTAATATGTAACATTAAAGTATAGTTATTTAGGTTGGCAACCCCGAAATGTAGGAAGTTGAACATTCAATCGTGGTCGCCATTGTTGTAAGTACGACAAAACGCACTATAGCACAAAAATTAAAAATACTTAAAGAACGTTTCCTTCTTGAAGTGAGAATCCTGTCCAGTATATCTTAATAATAAAATTAGACAGCACACTTCTAAGACCTATGTTGAGTTGTCTAGAAAGGTCTGGGATACACTGTATTTGAACAGGCCTTACTCTCAGCCATGTTGTTATTTCATGATATGCAGTAATGCGCTGAGTAATAAGCAGAGAATAATTCAAAGCAAATCATCACAGTTTTATAATCTCCATAAATCACGAGATCATAAGCGCAAGCAACATTATAATAAATGATGTTGAGCGCGCGCCGTCCATTCACAGGGAGACATAATCTTGCACTTAGCGCTCTCTGCGCCGGAAATTATTCTTCCATTAGTTTTTCCCTCCTCTTCTTCCTTCAACTTTTTTTTAATCTCTTTGCAAGGCATCTATTAAGATTCATACTCCTTGTCCTGTCGCATTATTATTCCAAGTTCTCCAGCTTCTTTCTTAAAAGCATAAAAAAAAGAAGGTTTGAATATAGACGGAGGCGGCTTTGCATTGGATTGCTATGAAATTCTTGTTTTTACTGCCTCTACGTGTTTAAAGCCTATATTTTAAAAAAACTGTGTCTCTGGAGTTGAAAATGTGATGTGACTTCTACTGATATACGACAAATGTTGAAGAAAAAAGTTGTCATGTTAAATTTACAAGTGTAATAATGTTAAAATTATGATGTGTAGAAAATTGAACCCTAAAAAAAGTGTTTGGTCTTTGCTGAAGTGTTTCAAGGCGTCAGTAAACACTCGGAGAAAAAGAAAAGAATTCGTACGAGTAATTATCTCTCAAATTTTTAGTAAATTCCTTTCTTATTTTTATTTATTTATTTATTTTTCCTCTCATTCCTGCAACTTGTTTTCATCTTCCCTATAACCCAATATTCTTCTTCTTCTTCTTCGTCTTCACTTCACGGGCTAGGCAAAATACCTGTTCCGCCTCACAGTTGTTCTGTCAATCTTTTCACTGGCCTTCCTACATTCCTTGAACCTCTTGGCTTGTAGTTAAATGCTGCTCTTGGTAATCTTGTTACGTTCATTCTTTCTACATGTCTAATCCATTTTTCTCTATATCCTTTGATATTATCATTTAATTGATATATGTTTAACTCTGTTCTTATATCTTCATTCTTTAACCGATCCATCCTTGTGCAGCCTTTTGTTTTTCTAAGGAAGTTCATTTCTACACTTTGTATTCATAATTCTACTTTGTAAATTTTTTTGTCATTGCCCAAGTTTCACTCCTATAAAGTAATGCAGGAACTGCTAATGTTTTATAAAACTTCAATTTAGTATCTCTTCTTGTTTTGTTCTTTAATGTTTTATGTATAGTTCCACATATCATTTGAAATCTTGACAGTTTCACACTTATGTCGCTTTCAGTTTTTGTGTTTATAGTAAAATTACAACTCAAATAATTAAAATTTGTTACTTGTTCCAGAGGTTTGTTGTCTATTATGATTTTTGATCTTATATGTTCACTTCCCCATAATGCCATTATTTACGTTTTTTCCTTTGATATTTTAAAATTATATTCTTGGCATAACTGATTTAATTGATGAAAAGAGTAGGCCTACTGCAAATTATTTTCATTTTCTTGAATAATAACCACATCGTCAGCATACATTAAAACATTATGGACGTTATTATACAGAGTGGAACAAAACTCTCGAAAAATTTCACAAGTTTTCAGGGATGTTGACTGAGTGTTTTGATACAAGGAATCCATGATTTCCTACAGTTTGTTACAGAATAATTAATTGCTGATATGTTAGACTTGTAGAATACACTTTGTTTTGTGGTAAGGTGTGTTCTGTTAGATTAGAAATAAAAAATCAACTTTCCATCATTTCAAGTATTACTGTAACATTCATAAACTCCAATATGAAAAACACAATTATTATACGATTAATGAAACAAAGACAAAACACATATGGCCCACTTGTTTAATAAAAAAATGTACTGTACAGTGGACTGTTCACTTTTAATACAGTCCTATATTTACCGCTTCTTACAAGGGAATCTATCAACCATTGCATGCCGAAATCAACCTTGAAATTTTTTCTAGAGAAGCGTTGAGATGTACAAAGGCTACCGTTTTTAAGTGCAAGGCACTAAAATCCAGCTCTAAATCTTTCATTTAAACTATCGGGAACTAATACAACACCTTAATTTGTAGATTGGATAACCTTCATTACCTACCGTCCGCTCCGCGTCCTTCCTCACTTCACACAGCTCTTAGTAATTTATGGGTGTACATCTGCTCCATACAGTGAGTTGACATTGCTGAATTTCTGTGTGTGTGTGTGTTTTTTTTTTTGACACGGCCTTCTCTGGGAGAAATTTCAAGGTAGATTTCGGCATGCAATGGTTGGCAGTTCCTTGTTAGTTTAAAGCAGCTGTTCGAAATGTCGACCACCATAATCACAATAAACTGCATAGTGATGCAATATGATCTGTAGCATCATATGCGATTGATGAATCTTATCAGTGGCTGCTAGATTCCTTGCAACCAATTCCATTTTAATGTTGACTGGGATTTGTGTCTCTTATAGGTGATATAGCCTATGTCTAACACAGCAACAGCACATTATATTATTTTATAATATATCGCCGGAGATTACAAGCTCCTTACATTATATAAAAACACTCGTCCAATATCCGTGAAAGTTGGTCGGTAGGGTTATCTTCTGCCCTATATTTATATTGGCAACCCTCTGGCGGCACTATGGCCCTGGGGTCGACTCAGCCTCTAACGGAAATGAGTACCAGACGCTTGTTCTGGGGTAAAGGCGGCCGTCACGCAGGGCTGACAACCCGGCTGACATCAAGTGCCGATTGTCTAGAAAAAGTGGGAGCCTTAACCTCCTACTACCCCAAAGGCCTCCTGAGGCCTGTTGTGGGATCACTTTACCTTTACCTTATATTTAGTACTTTAAGGGAGGGAATGATATTGCGAGTATTTGAGAATAAAGTTCTTAGGACAATTTTGGACCAAAGAAAGATGAACAGACATGTGAATGGAGAAGACTTCATAACAGTGAACTAGTCTTTATAGGAAGCCAGATATAATAAGAACAATTAAAAAGGTGCCCAAGCTGAGCAAAACATTTCTTCCACTTACTTGTGTTTTGCACTCTTTTAACTTTACTATCTAACCTCTCTTGGTTAACTCTTGTCTTTCGACCCCAACGCTATTAGGGCATCCGAGGGCTAGGGAGTCATTCCATTTCTTCTTTCCTTTATTCTCTTTTCTTCTCCAGAAAAGCCTGACCAGAGGCTATAAGATGGCAACCCCATACTGGTCTTGCCTTCCTTTGGCCAGCAACCAATCGAAGGGACTATTATTATGCTTTCAAGTCTTATATGAGAATTTCCCAGAAATTTTCTATAGGATCGTAACAGGCATTGGCCTAATACTTGGAAGGAAGAAGAAGAAGAAGAAGTCTCGTAGACTGCGATGGGCAAGACATATGACACGAATGGGGAATGAAAGACGTGCATGGAAGCTTCTTGTAGGAAAACCAGAGGGATAACGTCCAGTTGGTAGGCCAAGAATGAGGTGGGAGAATAACATTAACTATGATTTGAGGAAAGTAAATTATACAGCCAATGATTGGAAAACATTAGCTCAGGATAGGGATGTATGGAGATCTTATGTCCGCGCGGCTATGAACCTACGGGCTCAATAGTGCCAGTGAGTTAGTTATATTTAGTCTAGGAACGTATTCTACAATTATTCAAACTAAGGGAATGGTCGTGGTTTCATTAATAAGGACCTACATATTGAAGTAATTTCAAGTCTGAGATTACTTAAGTAGGCCTACTCTAATCAAAAGTATTTCTAAAAATGACCTCTCTGATTCTACAAAATGAATCGTAACCATTAAACATTTCATGAGATAATTATTGTTATGAGTGTTTTTTATAATAATAACATTTTACTCACAAATAAAATTTGTATTATAGCCTCACTCTGATGGTTAACCGTTTATATAAAAGCGGGTGCCGCGCGGCAATGCTTGACATGCGATGTTGTCACGTTTCTCATAGCGCTATGGGCGTTTATTACAAAAGGACAGAATACATTGATTATTTATATTATTATTTAATTTTTATGTTATTTGGTATTGTTTAACTTTTAAAATTAAAAGTATACATGTATTTATTTATTAAATAATTTAATTCCAACGTTATATAGCTTGTAGGTATACATAATTATAATATTCATACAACATCATGCTGAAAATATTATTGTTATTATTGTTATTATTATTATTATTATTATTAACTGTTCGGTCTGAAATATTTTCTCATGACATCCAGATGTAATCACTTATATATTTAACTAATATAATATGTAGATATTCTATTATTATTATTATTATTATTATTATTATTATTGTTATTATTATTATTATTATTATTATTATTATTATTATTATTCGAGCTACATATCACAATAAATCACTGATAATTATAACAATTAATTACGATATAAAATTTTATAACTGGATCGACTGCTCCACGTTCCTAGTTTTAATTGAAACTGAGGGAAGAAGAGCAATGTGGCAACATCGTGGTAGTCGCGGCAGTCGAGATCTCTGTATTTTAATAACATATAACAGCTGCGGGGAAACAAAGCGAGCCGCTTGTTAAGCACCATAGTGAGGCGATATTACACAGTATTGACACCCGAATGAGCAAGTACTCGTGCTCGGGTGCAGTTCAGTTGCTGAAATAATACATATGCGATAATATACAAGTGCATTACAAAGTTTTAGTTACAGGGAGGGGGAAAACGAAATATATAAGACATACAATAAATTCTGTCACGTAAAAAATTAAATAATACTACAAAGGGAAATGCAATAGGTAAAACAGTGTAGAATACATTGATAACAATATTACATCTTGAAAATCGAAATATATTCCTAAGTAATCCAAAGCTGCTCTATAGGATTCCTCACTTTTCAGCAAAATATCTGAAAGATACAAATAGGCCTATATAACTTACAATTGAACCTCGATTATAAGTTTTATATTTTTTGAAAGAATAAATACAAACTAATAATGTAGTTACAAGTAACATGAAAATGTATAGTCCTACCACTGGAAGAGATTAGCCGTGTCAAAAATGGATAGGCCTATTTTATCTATTGATATCCATTTTGTGCTTTCTGAACCTAATTTTTATTTTAAATAAAATTATTTATTTTACCCTTTGATAAGGCTACTGATTTTGTATTTTTGAATATAAAATTAACTTTTTAAATGAAATTTACACAATTCAATCGAGTTCAGCATTGCTAAGTCTCCGAAAATCCTGAGAACTTCGAAATTTTGTCAGAGCATCGAAGTAAGCCTAATGTAAAAATATTACAAAGATTTTACTTCGAAGTCAATAAATATAACTTATTTGCTATAGGTCTAGTTAATTAATTATATTTTCTTTATTTACTTGTATTATTCATATGTCCATTTTGCTGTTACTGAGAATGATATTACTTGGTATTACATATTTCTAAAAGTGTGAAGTAGTTTTTTAGGACGTACTTTTCGGTTTTGAAGCCTAGTTCAGGTGCCTAAATCAACATATTTTAGACTTTCGTTAGGCCTATAATCAACTTTTTTATTACGAATAGTCATTGTTTCTATACAGGATTAATTTAAATTTCACCGACAAACTGCAGGGACTGATTCCTGACTGAAAATGGAGGAAAAAATGTCGTATGAGTAAGTACACATAAATGCATCGTTGCAACGGTAGATGGCACCGACAAATGACATTATTCTCTCGGCCCTATTGCATGGCCTGCTAGACTTAAACCCCCTGGATTTATACCTCTGGGGGCATCTGAAAAGCGTTGTGTATGGTGAACCAGTTCCTGATGTGCCTACCCTTCAACAGCGTGTCCACGTCGCTTGTTTCGCTATTCGGAGAGGGACAGAACATGCGAAAAAGTGAGACAATCCATGATACGATGCGTGAACGCGTGCATTACAACCCATGGGGGCCACTTTGAACATCTGTTGTGACGTGGATGCGATTATGCTATGTACTGTTGCCGTGATGATTTGTTGTCGTTGCACGCACATCGTTCATTTCCGGACACTTGTTTATAGGATCATTTTCCCTTCATTTCCAGTCAGGAGTCAGTCCCTGAAGTTTGTCGGTGTAATTACCGTTCACTCTGAATATTGTTCTGCAGATATAGGCCTATATAGTTTGTTGTTGTGAATCTTTTAGTCCAATAATGTTTATGTATTTTACATAGTTTTAATCATAAATTAGAGGGATATCTTGATGTAGCTTGCATCACATTTAAATCAATTAAACATTGAAAACAATGCAGTAGATTTGGTGGAATTTGTTTGGGGCTTTCTCGGTGTTCTCCTGTATCACTTCTCATTAATTAATTTCATATCACCCTTATGTTGGATAACATTATTTGGTTAGACGAACCATAGGAGTTCAAAATTTATTGTTGGGGAGATCTAATGGCAACACCAATCTTCTTCCTTATGATTCCGATCCTGACTAATAACCTAAGAGGTAGAGTAGAGCCAACGGAAGAGTTGTAGTCCCCTTTCGCGACCATTGGCCCAACTAAAAAAAAAAGGCAGTACTTCATGTGTAGGACCAGGTGGAAGACTCATAACAAACTATATAACCACTGCAGAGTAGACTTCCATTCCATTCAATAATGCTGGGAAAGCTCAATAAATATTCGAGAACGCTGTGATAAAGCTGATGTAAATAGAATAGAATAAAATATAGGCCTACATAAGCATGTAGGGCCTAGAATATGTTTCTCCTAATTCCTTCATAAATTTTGCAACGTTGTAAATTCTGAATGTACATTAAAACAAGATACTCGATTTTTCAATGGTTCAACGAATATGGAATTAGGTATTCGGAAAAAAAAAGAAAAAAAAAAGAGTTTGTAACAATTTTTAATACTAAACTAATTATCCATAACGAATTTACATTTTACTTTTTTTTCCTCACCTGTAAGACAAATGTCAGGAAAATTTTAAGGCCCAAACGGTCCCCAAAATCATATGGCCATCATCATCCTTATCATTATCATTATCATCACCCTTCACCGGTGTGGAAAGAAACGGGAAGCTGCCACACTTACAATTCTCCAGTAAAGCTGCGAGCATAGTATGAAAATGCTATAATTGCAGTGAAGGCCCTGCCTTCGGGCAGAATTACTATGAATGGATACAGGCGTTGCAAAAAATCACCGACAACCGAGTTGAGGTGGTATATTGGGATTGTTGATAACTTTTAATGAGATGCCAATGTCTGGAAATGATGAGTTTTCACACAATGAGTAGCTAACTTCTCGAGAGTTCCGTTAGGTGAATTTCAAGACTCAATACTTGACAATACTGCCATAGTAACATAAAGTTTTCAAAGTATTCACTTCCCATCATATTACAGAACGTACATCGGCGGTGTACTGATTGGCGCACACGTTCAAATTCGCCTGTCCTCGTTTGAATTATTTGCATAGCAGCTTGGATTCGGACTATGAGATACATACGTGGCTCTATTGGAGTCTGATAAACAGACTGTTTCATGTCGCCCCACAAAAAGTAGTCCAGAGCGTTAAAATCAGGTGATCTCGGAGGCCATGGGACTGGTCCTCCTCGATCTGGATACGTGGGGTGTTGTTACGTAATGAGTGTTCAAATCCTTCGAACTAACACCGATCTTGAGACATAATTAACTAGTCATAGTGTAAAAATAGATCATTTCTGGACATCGGTACGTTATTAAAAAATTATCAACATATCTCAATATACTACCTCACCTCCGTTGTCGGTGTTTTTTTTGCAACAGTGTGTGTGTGTGCATGTGTGTGTATATCACGTAGCGGGCTCGGGTTTTCGATTCCCGGTCGGGACAAGCTTCCTGGGTGAGGTTTTTTTCGGGGGTTTTCCTCACCTGTAAGACAAATGCCAGGTAGCTTTGAGACCCAAATGGTCCCCGAACACATCTGGCCATCATCATCATCCCCGGTGTGAAAAGCAACGGGAAGCATCACACCTATAGGTATGATAATTCCCTAGTAAAACTCCAAAACATAGCATAAAAATGATATGATAGCATTGAAGGACCTGCCCTAGGGCAGAACACTATAGAATATAATATATTATATATATATATATATATATATATATATATATATATATATATATATATATAGGCTATATATATATATATATATATATATAAAGTTATATATAAATCAAACTTATTTTACGTTCCTCTGTCTAAAATTTAGAAGCTGCACGAATCCGCTTTGAAGATCGTTATTTGATATTGATAAGACAAAAATAAAATATGATATGGCCTATTCGAATTATATACCTGCACAAGGTAATAAATGTAGTAGAAAAACATGAGTTTATATAATTTGATGAATCAACTAGGCCTAAGTATAGTGTACATAGAGAACTTTATTATTTTGTATGGACTTATAAAACATCTTTGGCAAACACAAGATCAATATTTCCATAAAGAGCAAAGAAACGTAACTTGATCCCAATACACATTTCCTCATTTTTTATCGCTGTGAGCGGATAACTTGATCAAATATAAAAGAGGATCAGATAAAAATATGTACTATTTCCTTAAGCTCTTCAAACATTTACTTTTATTTCCTGTTCGTACTTTGCACAATTAAATATTTTCAAAAGAGGTTATGTATACCGGTAGGGGTTTTATTCTTAGCTACAGCCTTTATAGGATATGTATAGTCATTTCCGTTTTAATTTAGTCATAATAATTAAAATACTTTTTAATCCTGGAACGCGAAATACTAGTCTATCTTTTTTTAAGTCAGGAACGATTAATTTCACCTCCCATTAGTTCCTCCATTGTGCATATATCTTATGAATTACAGTCCCCTATCATTTTATATTCTATTTTTTAAAGATAATGAGATGATTTTTAGAGGAAATTACTTTCAAGTAGAATTTCAGTTATTAATTGTAAATATGATGGTAAAATCCAATTCATAAAGTAATTGTAGATATATAATTAGATGACTTAATATTTGGATTACTGTATAGAACAATTTAGGAGTATCAGATGGTTTTATATTGGCCCGCATATGTCAGATGATACGCGTCATTCAGTCTTGTCAGTTTATGACAGGTTACCAACAGCATAATTAAAGGTTTACTTAACGAATTAAACCACACGAAAGGACATAGTAACATCTGGACTCTCAATATAACCAATGTATTTTTTTTTTTGTGAATTAAAATTGGCTCTTATTGAACCATAATCTTAATAAATAGTGTAGGCTTCTTTTCACATCGCATTCTGTAAAGATTTAGTTTAAGCTTTTACACTAATCAGTCAGTCGAAGTCCCGAGGGTCGCGGTTTCATACCCAGCCGGAGTCAATGGATCATTTTCATCATCATCATCATCCGGTATCATGGCAGCTGCCGCCGTCTTCCGAAAACCAAACGCTATTCCTCTCTGTCCATCCATCGATCTTTCTCCAATGCTCTGATGTTCATAGCTGCTTGTACCCCTTCTATTAAAGTTTTCTTCAATCATCCTCTCTTCCTCCTTTCTATTGGGATCCATTCCATAACAATTTTAGGCAATCTTTGTTCTGGCATTCTTCTGACATGGCCATACCACTGTAATCTTTACTTTTCTATAATGTCTATGATGTCCGGCTCCTCTTGTACACCCAAAATTTCCCTTATTTCTTTATTTCGTATTCTATCCATTCTAGATTTTCCAGCTGACCTTCTTAAACTATCCATTTTTGTACTTAAGATTCTTTCCATTTCCCTGGTAGGAATTTGCCAGACTTCAGCACCATATGTTAAAATGCTCTGGATCTTTTTAGGAAATAAAAATTCAAGGAACAAGTCCTCCGGGAGGGACTTCTAGCCATGGGTCCCGAGTCTGAAGATTTTTAGACTATTAAAAGAACCTTAGTCCTGGACAAAGAAGCCTCTAAGCAAACTTTTCCTATCTTCATCACCCTAGTAATATCTTAGTTGTCTACTAGATGTCTTATTTGATCGGAATGTTGATCGCATACCATTCATGGCATCTGTAGAGAAATAATAACTAAATTAATTTGGTCTAATAACTCCTAAGAAAAGAGATATTAGGCCAAAATTGGGCTGTTACGCCATTGTAGATACATATACACTTGTACGTCACATTTTGTTTGTAACCCCCGACCTGTTTTTTTAATAACGCTGAGCAACAAAAAATAAACTTTTTTTTTTTGTCTCAGAAAGAAAAATATGTGATTCTGATAGTACTTTTATCTCCTGAATTCAAATATCATAGGGGGCCTATCTGTTTTTTCTCCACCACGCAAGGTTTCCGAGAGACAGGCATTTATTATAATTTCAAGCACTTTAATATTTTCTACATTCGTAACTACACAATATATTCGAACATTAGGACTCTCCTAGAAAGTAAGAAATGACGAGTTTCTGCTATATTTCGCCTGTGGAGCATCCCCCTTGATGCTCCAACAATAATCGGCCAGCATATTAGGATTCCATTTGCCTTAATATATCTTTCCCATAGCTGAAATCTCCTGAGTTAGCTCATTTGGTTTTGTTTTACAATGGACAAATGGACGAAAAAAACGTTTTTAATAAATAATCATTTAAATTCATTAATTGAAATTGAAATAAAAAAACTGTGGGTGATGGAGAAATTCCGAATACATATTTGAAAACACGATATAAAACTACATTAAGTACAACTATTGGTACTCATGAGACAAAAATTATGTTGACTGGTGTAACAGGCACAAACACTTTTGAAGTAGTAAAGAGTTTCTCATATTTAAGCAAAATGATTAATAATAACAATGATGAATTACAATAAATACAAAATAGAACATAGGCATCGATCCATCCATCCATAGTAATTCTGCCCGAAGGCAGGTCCTTCACTGCAATCATAGCATTTTCATGCTATGCTTGCAGCTTTACTAGGTATGGTACCTTCCCGTTGCTTTCCACACCGGTGAAGGATGATGATGTTGATGATAATGATAAGGATGATGATGATGGCCATATGATTTCGGGGACCGTTTGGGCCTTAAAGTTTTCCTGACATTTGTCTCACAGGTGAGGAAAAACCCCGATAAAAACCTCACCCAGAAAAACTGCCCCGACCGGGGATCGAACCCGGGCCCGCTGCGTGACAAGGCAGCACGTTACCACGAGACCACAGTGCAGCGGTGGACAATATATGATATAGAGCAAGTAAGGCACATTATCGACTACTTCCAAACTTAAAATTATCTTTAGGAATGTTAAAATAATGCTATATAAAACCTGCATACGTCCAATAGTGGTAGGCCTATGTGGAATTGAATCCTAAAAATAGCTCTGAGAATTTAATTAACACTTCTGAAAGAAAATTTTGAGAAGGATATATGGACCAGTAAAAGAAAATGGAAGATGGAGAATGAGGTATAATAAGGAAATGTAGGACCTTTTTAAGGAACCTGATATGTCAACTTTTGTGAAATTAAAAAGAAAAAAGTGCATTGGGCCGAACACGTTCAAAGAATGGACAAGGAATGCAAAAATACTGAACTGTAGGAACTGGCAACAGAGAGCATTGGATAGAGATGATTGGAAGTCTCGCATCAAGAAGGTCCGGGGCTCGCTATGGGCTGTGGCGCCATTGGAAGAAGTAGAAGATTATGATGGCTGGATGATGATCAGAAAACGTTTGGACCTTAAAGTTTCCTGGAAACTTAGTACACGATGTAATAAACAACACAAACTCAACTTACTGAGGAATTCCCTCAGTTTATGCCATTCCTACATGACGGGATTTTTAAATTAAATGTTCACTAAGCTTATATTAATTTACCATCAACACACTCAAAACATATAAAAGTTCATTCCACTGTTTTCTATATTTATTGAAATCGCTCTGAACGTTTTAAACGGAGCCGCCCAAACTTATTGTATCGCGGGAAAAATGGAACATCAAGGTAGCGCGGATCATAGGGCCTATTACAGCTGTTGTGAATTAATATTATTTATTATTATTATTGTTCATTATTATTATTATTATTATTATTATTACTGTTAATTATTATTATTATTATTATTATTATTATTATTATTATTGTTATTATTATTATTATTATTATTATTATTATTATTATTATTATTACTATTAAATTGACCGCGGTGGACTAGTGGTTATGCTCCTTGCCTCTGGTCCCGAGGGTCGCGGGTTCAAACCCGGCCGGGGTCGATGGATTTTTAGGATGGAAAATCCAAGGAGCAAGTCCTCCGGGAGGGACTTTAAGCCGTGGGTCCCGAGTCTGAAGATTTTCAGGCTCGTAAAAGATCCTTAAGCCTGAATGAAAAGGCCTCTAAGCAAAATTTACCGAATTTTCCCGTCCTAGTACTACCGTGGTTTCCTAGATGGCAGTATGAGGCGGATCGCTGACCACGGACCACTCAAATGGCATCTATACGAGAACAAGTGAAATTAAATTAGTATGGTGCAAATTCTTCCCTGTAGGGGGGAGAGCGCCTAAATCTCTGTTAAGGGGAAGTTTATACGATTACAAGTAGAAGTTTACTATTATTATTATTACTATTATTATTATTAATATTATTATTATTATAATTATTATAACTGTTAATTATCATTACATTATTCTACCAGTTAGCCTACATTGTATGGATACGAAACATGGACTCTTAATTTAAGGGAGGAAAAGAGATTACGAATATTTGAGAATAAAGTTCTTAGGAAATTTTTTGGACCAAAGAGAGATGATCAGACAGGTGAATGGAGAACAGTGAACTACATAGTCTTTATAGGAAGCCAGATAAATAAGAAAATTTAAGTCTCGTAGACTGCGATGGGCAGGGCATGTGGCGCGAGTGGGGAATGAAAGTCGTGCATGGAAGCTTCTTGTAGGAAAACCAGAGGGAAAACGCCCAGTTGGTAGTCCAAGAATGAGGTGGGAGAATAATATTAACTATGATTTGAGGGAAGTAGATTGTACAGGGAATGATTGGAAAACATTAGCTCAGGATACGGATGTATTGAGAGCTTATGTCCGCACGTCCATGAACCTATGGATTCATAGTGCCAGTGAGTTAGTTAGTTAATTACTATTATTATTTTAGAGGACATACAATAAGAAACAGTGTAATTAAACAAAAATGAAAGTTCAAACTTAAATTTTTATTTTTCATTAGAAACAAGCAATTAAAATGATATGGTCATGTAAAAAGAATGACGGAAGACAGATAAGCTACCGAAGAAGAATACTAGAATGGGCACTTGAGAGAAGAAGAAGAAGTGATCAAATATAATTATATAATCGTGTTACTGGTAAATAATTTGTATATTCTAGTAGGCCTATCAATCATTAAGATTATTATTATTATTTATTATTATTATTATTATTATTATTATTATTATTATTTATTATTATTATTATTATTATTATTATTATAAACGTGTGTTGTTTTGCTACTTTTCTTATGTCGTAACGTATTTCACAAGTCCTTATCGCATTATTGATAGACTAATATTATAAGTCCACCCATAGCATATTTTAATTTATTAAAATGCAACATGCCTACAGGGACAGGATGGAAAGTTGTGGAGGGCCGTATCCAGCCCGCGGACCTTAGTTTGGACGTCCTTGTTCTAACACTTTCATTTATTTCCTTTCACCTAGATCCTAGAGTTTGACAATATTTTGGACACCCATGAAGACTCGAAACAAAATTAAATTATACATGGGAAATTAATGTTCGTAGCAATGTAGAAAATTAGTCACTGAATATTGCGAAAGAAAAAAAATAGTTTCAGAAGAAATGTTTTATTATTGTACAAGGAATTGTTTTGGTTTTGTCACTGGACAAATGTTGGAACCGCGACGTCATAATGGTTAAAGTAATAGGTAGGCTTGCTCAATCAACTAAGCAATGAATAGAAGGCCGTAAAATTATTGTTGTTACATAAAGTCCCGCCTCTGTTGCTTATTTACTGCAGTACTCCTGGTGTTCTTTTCTTCTCATTACCATGCTCTCTGCAAGAAGCCAAATTGTCTTCATAATTCGTCCTTTTAACTTTTATATTTCTTCTTTACGTGCATCATCATAAGCATTTTAGGTTTAAGTTCCGTTAAGCCAATTCCTGTATCTCAAGATGTTCTTGATTTCTCTAGCGTTGTTTCGTATTCTTCTTAGTCCAAGATCCGGCTGCAAGATTATTACGTTCATCGAGTGTATGAACAAAATCAATTTTTTTCATAAAATTGTAAATTACTGAATAAATTTTTGCCGAGTTGCCTATTACAATTCGGCCGCCAGTTTGTTTAATTAAAACGTAATTTATTTATTTATTCGAAATAATTTGATTAATTTGTTATTAACATAAATTATAATCCAGTTCGCAGAAATCGATGTATAGAGCTTGAAAAGCATTGGTTGCTATTACACACTTGGCCGTAAACATCCTCACGGCTACAGCAGGCTGTGATACCAATCAGTACTAAAATGACGGTAAGTACGTATTTATTGTTTTATATTGTATCAAATAAAGTTCAGTTCATTTAAAATGCTGTGATTTGTTTCGTATAATGTATATTAACACACCTTTTGGATATAGTTTTGTATATACATTGTATGTAGTAGCCTATACATAAAGGGCAGTGGTTTTACTTCCCGTTGGGAGGGAACAATATAAAACAATAAATACGTACTTACCGCCATTTTACTACTGATTGTTGTCACCGCCTGCTGTAGCCGCGAGGAGGTTTACGGCCAAGTGTGCAATGGCAACCAAAACTTTTCAAGCTCTATACATCGATTTCTGCGAACTGGATTATAATTTATTTTAATAACAAGTGAATCAAATTATTTCAAATAAATAAATAAATAATATTTAATTAAACATACTGGCGGCCGAATTTTAATAGGCAACTCAGAAAGAAAAATATGTGATTCTGGTAGTATTTTTTCTCCTGAATTGAAATATGATATCGGTTTTCCTCCATTACTCAAGGTTTCCGAGAGACAGGCATTTATTATAATTTCAAACACTTTAATATTTTCTACATTCGTAACTACACAATATTCGAACATTCGGACTCACCTAGAAAGTAAGAAATGACGATTGTTTGCTATATTTTGCCTGTGGAGCATCCCTCTTGATGGTCCAACAATAATCGGCCAGCATATTAGGATTCCATTTGACTTGATATCTCTTTTCCATAGCTGAAATCATTTGAGTTAGGTCATTTGTATTTATTTTACAATACAATGGACAAATGGACGAAAAAAAGTTTATTAAAAAATAATCATTTAATTTCATTAATTGAAATTGAAATAAAAAAAAAAAACTGTGGGCGATGGAGAAATTCCGAAAACATATTTGAAAACACGATAAAAAAAAACTGCATTAAGTACAACTATGGTACTCGTGAGACAAAAATCATGTTGACCAGTGTAATTAATCTGCAGTCTGAAATTATTTAAAATGTGTGCCACTAATTCGGACAACAATAAACAATTGCAGTTGTTTTATCAACATTCCCTTGCTGTCAAACAATTGAACTCTTCAAACCAAGATATAAATTCGCACGAAATATAAAAATTAAACACAGTATTATCAGTAGGCTATAGGAGTGAAAAAAATTATAAATAGAGCCTACGCAATTCTGGAAGTAAGTATATTACTAGTCTCGAACATATTTGCTAGGCCTCGCTATAGCTCGGGCTCAAACACGTCCCCGACTTGAAATGTACTACTTACTTTCCTTGTTGCGTACATATCTATTCTTAGTCAGTATATCAGCTGTAATTTAATTAATTTCTAATCACTCGTTTTCAATAAATTATTAAAATATAAATTATACCAATATTTTGAATAAATTAAATTTAAGGATAAGACACAAGTTTACCATTAAATCTTACGATGCACAACGATGGCAATAACTTAATACAGGCTTTCCACTTTACAGCAGTTCGCCCTTGATTCCTGATTTCCAGAGATTCCTGTCTTCCCATTTGTCCCTCTTCCATACCCCTCTTCATCATGACATCATATATTCCCTCATACCATGTTCTTCTATTTCTCCCCTCTTCCTTCTGCCTGGTACCATACAATCTAACACCTCTTTAGGCACTGGTCTCCGACGTCCATTGTACATGTCCATACCATTGTAAAGCTCTCTTTGTTATCCTTTCGATAACAGTTTCTTGTACATCCATTTCTTGTCTGATATATGTATTTCGAATATGTTGTAGCCTGATATTCTCATACTTCTCCATAATCCATCCATTTCTGTCGCCAAGATTCTTTTCTGCATCCTTTCATTTATTGTCCAGCTTAGTATACTTTCTATTATTGTCTGTATAATCTCTTTTTTTGTTTTTCTGGTCTAATTTCTATTCCATAAAATACCATTCAGGGATCTAATCGCCTTCATTGCACAATTTACTCTGTTAATAATATATTTTTCACAAGTAGCAGATTTATCTATTAGAGATCCAAGATATTTAAATTCTTCAACAAGTTTAATTTATCATATTACTTATTTGTAGGTCTTCTGAATTTCCTCCGATTACCATAGACCTATATTCTGTTTTACTATAATTTAACTTCAGTCCACCTACCTCAAATGCGTCTACCAACTTTCTAATCTTATATTCTAATTTATATCTTCTTTATCATGTCCTATTATATTCTAATAGGACAAGAATAGGACGATGGCAATAATAACTTTGAATTTTAACAAATAACTAACGATAGAATAGGATCTGTCTCTGTCTGTCTCTCTCTCTCTCTCTCTCTCTCTCGTTCTCGTTCCGGTTCTCGTTCCCGTTCTCGTTCTTAGTAAGCTAAACCTACTTTTACATGTCCACGCTTTACAGGGGCACGAATTGTCAGCAGAGGATTTTTAACTCTGGATCACATAAAAGCGTATTTTCTATTGTACAGGGAAATAGAACCCAGAATGAGGTGGGAGAATAACGTTAACTACGATTTGAGGGAAGTATATAATACAGGTAGAAGTAATAGTCCTGGTCACTCCACTGGGAAGCATCGTACCTTGATAAAAGCTCGCTAACGAACTCTGTTGTTTGTCAATATCTTAATTTCATTCCAACTCATCCCTGCTTGTTCAGTTTCATCCCTGATGGTATTACTTCAAGTTGCTCTAGGACTTCCTCTTCGCTTCCTCAATCCTTGGGGGTTCCAATCAAATGCCTTTTTTTTTGTGATGTTATCTTTCTCTCTCCTTAACACATTACCAACCCACTTCAATTTTCTAAATTTGATCTCTTTACAAAATTCGTTATAAATTATTCTTCTCCAAAATTCTTTATTTGTTATAATCTCCGGTCACAGATTATACAGGGGATGAAAGGAACATATTAACTCAGGATAAAGACGTGTGGAGAGCTTATGTCTGGGCAGTCATGAATTAACGGATTCGATAGTGCCAGCGAGTTAGTAATAAGGAAATTGAGGGTCTCCCTTGACTAGTGATTAGCTCACCTCCTAGATAACATGAAATTTCAAAATGAGACCCACCATTAATTCACTAAGCCTAATTCACACTTTCGTAATAAGCAAGGCGAGTATGACATGGATCGATACTAGTAAAATTCATGGCAAGTTTCCGTTGAGGCGTTAATTCACAGTAATATAATGTACGATTAAAAACTATAAAATAGTTACCTTGTAGGACCGTCTCCTCAACTTAAGTTCTTTTAAAACGCTGTAGGCCTTTCGGGACTAATTCCATCAACAACAAAATGCATAGTTGTTGACCCTTGTTGAAGCACTGACTTGGTGGTGAGTATTTTGTATAGTGGATTGTGTGGACTGGGTGTGTTCTCATTAAGAATCAAGTTGTTGTCGATTTCTCTTAGGATTGCGATTTCCTCCAATATATTTATGCTCATTGGAATTTTTTCTCTATGTAATATTGTGAGGGTGTTATCAATGTTACATAGAGAAATCGACAACAACCTGATTCTTAATGAGAACGCACCCAGTCCACACAACCCACTATACAAAATACTACCAAATCAGTGCTTCAACAAGGGTCAACAAGTACGGACCTGATGCATTCTGCTGATGATGGGACTAGTCCCGAAAGGCCTACAGAGTTTTAAAAGAACTTAAGTTGAGGAGACGGACCTACAAGGTAACTATTTTATAGTTTTTAATCGTACATTATTTTACTATGACATGGTTGATTATCATAAGTAATGCCACGAGTGATTTCCAAATTATCGATAAATTCACGACTCACGAAGTGAGGAGTGAATTTATCTAGAGAATTTGGAAATCAAGAGTGGCATTTGTTAGAAATATGTAACGAATAAAATTAAGCTGTTTACTCACAAATCATTTTTTACTGTAGTTATTTTAAAATATTTATATATATAATGTAAACGGCGATGTTTGATAACAAATGAGAAACGATAGCTACGCTTCATCTGCTTCTTTTGTTTATCACTACAACCAGATCATACTATTTATTGCCAACGAATATTGTAAGAATGTTTTCTAGTGGAGAAAAAATGAAACATCAAACTGTATATTAATTCATTTCTGATGTCGTATGATGTAAATATGACAATTATATTTTTCTCGATTATTACCTGGGAAAAAAATACATTTAAGAAAGTGCAAACAGTGGTTTCTTTTTTTGGTGATATAATAAATTGCTGCAAATGTCTTTATATTAACTCCTGCAAGCGCTATGTGTTAACATCTATGCACTATATATACAATCTGGTAGCCGTATTTCTTATAGGCTCAGTCACTGCAAAATAATGGTCAGACCTGTTCAGAATGTTAAAAAGGAGGAGCTTTCTTTAATATGGTAAATTTAACACTGATAAATATTTCGTGAAACACGACTGTGATTGGTTGTAAAACAGAAATCATTGAAACGTGATTGGTCATTGACTCCCATTTGGGGCATGAGTTAAATAGTCATTCTCAAATGGTGTTCTGGAACTACATTGACATTACATTTTTTTAAATTTATCTTACTGGCGATAAAAATACGCTGAAAAAGTCTCACCCAGAAAACATGTCCCGACCGAGATTTGAATCTGGGACTGCTGCGTCCGAGGCAAAGGCGCGGATTAGATCGAAACCACACCGGTGGACACTAACATAATAATTAGCTCAGTGGCACTATCGAACCCGTAGGTTTATGGACACAACCTCTTATTCATCCTATCCTCAACTAATGTTTTCCAGTCATCTCCTGTGAAATCTACTTCCACAATTCATTACTGATGTTATTCTCTCATCTCATTCTAGGCATGCCTACTGGGCACTTTCCTTTTGATTTTCCCGGACCCTAATATGATATAAAAATAATTGATTGCTAGAAAACTATTAAAATACAATTAATGAAACACATTTAATTTAATCTAGCACCCCTGAATGAGACCAAAGTCTTGTGCTCAAAGGTGGATTCTCATACACACCCTATTAATTTTACAATACAATGCAATGACAGGACCATTAACAAAATAACTATACAAAACAGAAACATAAGGCACTATTGCATGTAATTAAAAAATGTATTATATAATAATTTTTAAAACCCGTTTACATACGTACTTGATTACAATAAATAATATTTTTGTTATCCTAAGTTACTAGTTATATAATTCCTGTATGAACAATACAATAATATTGACTTTAATTCTAAACTATTCTACTACAAATTAAAGTTATATAATAATTACACGTTATATAAGTATTTATATATAAATAATATATTGCTTTTATGCATTGCAGAGACTCTTTGATGTCCCAACTCCTTTCAAAAAACGTTAAACTGAAAGTATATAAAACTGTTATTCTACCGTTATATTATATGGGTGCGAAACATGGACTCTTACTTTAAGGGAGGAAAGGAGATTACAAGTATTTGAGAATAAAGTACTTAGGAACATTTTTGGATCGAAGAGAGATGAACAGACAGGTGAATGGAGAAGACTACATAACAATGAGCTACATGGTCTTTATAGGAAGCCAGATATAATAAGAACAGTTAAGTCTCGTAGACTGCGATGGGCAGGACATGTTGCACATATGCGGAATGAAAGACGTGCATGGAAGCTTCTTGTAGGAAAGCCAGAGGGAAAACGCCCAGTTGGTAGACCAAGAATGAGATGGGAGAATAACATTAACTATGATTTGAGGGAAGTAGATTATACAGGGAATGATTGGAAAGGATTAGCTCAGGATAGGGATGTATGGAGAGCTTATGTCCGTGCGGTCATGAACCTACGGGTTCGATAGTGCCAGTGAGTAAGTAAGTATAAATAATATATTTTTTACAAATTTTGTTAATTTTTTAGATCCATTTTTGAGATTTCCGGACAAGTTAATAGTTTGTTATAAATTCTAGATCCCTAGTAGTTGCAGTACATGTAAGCTGCTGCTGTTTTATATGTTGGCTCTATTAAAGTTGTAAACATTTTGCTCTTCTTATTTTAATGGTGATTGATTTTGTTAGAGTGATCTAAATTTTTATGATTAAATTTTAACTGTATGTAAAAATAGTTGTTCTATATTAAAGACCTTAAACACATCGAACAGTAAGTTTGTCGGAAAATCTAATGATATATTCATTAGGCTATATTTTTAAAAAAATCTATAATTTGTAATGGTTCAAATGTATTTTTACACGCTTTATATTAGCTTGATCTGTATCTATCTATGTAATGGAATCTTTCAACACGATTTTCACCCACTTAAAAACATTGGATCGACTTGAAACTTTGTATACTTGTAAAGAACTAATGACAATACAATAATTTCATAATTTGTTTCTAAGATACTGGCCAGGATCATCAGGAAATCAAAAAAATAAAGACCGGCATAGTAGGTTGCGGAATTATCGACTTTTCAGTCCATTGTTCTAAAAAATTAATATTATATCTTCTGGCAGCTCAGTTGGTAGAGCGGTGGACTGTAGTGGTATATAATTTCAGCAGTAATCCATAGGTCGCTGGTTCAAATCCGGCCCAGAGGATTTTTTAGAAGAGTATTAGCCTACTTTTAGCTCATACTACAATAGTATCGAATTTAAAGATATTTACTTCTTCCTTCCAAGTATTAGGCCAAGGCCTGTTACGATCCTATAGAAAATTTTCCCTCCAGCGTTTCATAGGACGGCCCAGCGATCTTCGTCCTCTTGGTATATAATTATAAACAGCTTTGGGGATCCGATTTGAACTCATTCTTTCAAGATGATGTTTCCAATTTAGTTGGTACTGTTTAATATATTCCAAAATATTTACATTCCAAGTATTAGGCCAAGGCCTGTTATGATCCTATAGAAAATTTTCCCTCCATCGTTTCATAGGACGGCCCAGAGATCTTCGTCCTCTTGGTACAAATATTAATGACAATTTTGTAAACTTACCACATTGTAATTTATCGAAAAAATATGAGAAGGATACGATTAACTGTAACTATTCGTCTATATTAAAATATTCAAAAATATTATAATAATGTTAGATAATGATAATTTTAAAAACGAATAATTATATTCGTGCCTAGAACTAAAAATATCGTAAGCAATTAAATTTTCATGGGATTCCGGTTTATGACAATCAATTAAACTAAAAATTTAAAAAATAAATAATAGTTAAAAAAACTAAAACAACACGCTTTATTAGAAAACCAAACTAGAAAAAAAATAGTTTAAAAAAACTAAAACAACACGCTTTATTTTTTTTAGGGGTTTAAATATTTATATTATTTTTCTCAGTTTATTACAGATAAAAGTTATATATTTGTTCCATTTAAGATGATTGTCAAATATAATGCCTAGATATTTGATTTCGGTTGTTTCTTCAAGTTTAGGACAGTTACATTTATGTTCCATACAATTTATTTCATGAATAATTAAATTACGTTGTATATTTCTTATTTATTTTTTAATGCCCCCGGTTTTTGTCCTCAGACATTTCTGGTGTCCTCTCCTGGCAATGGCGTAATTGTAACCCACTTCTGAGGTTCGGGCGCCTGGAAGGCGGGGTTACGTTTCCCCGATGATATGGATGATGATGATAGTGGTGCGCCAGGAGAGCCCGTAATCCTAAGCTTAATCTAAGATGAATATGAATGATGATGATTGCGATGGCCATATAATTTCGGGGACCGTTTGGGCCTTAAAGTTTTCCTGACATGTGTCTTACAGGTGAGGAAAAACCTTGATAAAATCCTCACTCAGAAAAACTGTCCCGACCGGATATCGAACCCGGGTCCGCTGCGTGACGAGGCAGCACGATACCTCGAGACCACAGCGGTGGGCAGTTATAATTATGTTCCATACAGTTTATTTCATGAATAATAAAGTTACATTGTTTATTAATATTATTATTTTTAGACGTAAGTGATAAGGAAATAATTTTAGTTTTTGCCGAGTTTATTACTAGTGATAAAATGTTATATAAATATTATTAAATATAATAAAATACAAAAGAAAAGTAGATCGATATGAACACTAATCTCAAAAGAAGCAAAATGATGGAAAAGTTGAACTTGTGTTGTGATATTACTAGAAAGTATTGATCAGATTGTAGTTTGATGATGCTTATATAGAGAATTTGATCGGTTTGGAATGGTGAAGCAGGTAACACTGTGCTGGGAGAATGGCAGGTAGTGAGTGCGTGAGATGCGAGCGGGCAGCACAAAGACTCACCAAATTATATAGCGGTGCAGTCTATGTTTTGAAAGAAGAAATGTTGGGTTAGCGGTCTGCAGGAAAATCACCTGCATTTAACACATCGCCTCACGCCACATCCAAACCGTCTTGCCAAATTGTTCGCACTAACACCTAGACGTTGTTTCATTCCTATTTACACTTTAATTCATCCATCTTCAAGAAACTTTCATTCTTAAGGTAGTGGACAGTGGCCAAAATAAAAAAATTACCTTCTATCAGTCATTTAAGTCTACGGTAATGACTAAAGAATATTAAATGTAGACCCCAATATGATAGAAAAAACATTATTTATTTATTTGAATTAACGTTTTAGCCCAGGCGTATCATTTTTTTTTTTTTGAAAATAGCCATTGTCGTTAAGGTGAATTGGTTTGCGGGCCACATGATCCGATCTTTTTTTGCCGTATGAAATAGTAACTAAAGATAAACCAATTAATATAAATATAAAATATATAATATACTGTGATGTTATTTTTATTAAAATATTGATAATATATTAGCAACATTATTTTAAAATTTAATTTAAATTATGTTTTTTCACGTATAATCTAATTCTAAAATCTGAAGTGTACAATATTTCCTTACCATTATACTTAGAAGCCATAATTAATACTTATAAAAACTCACAGAATTAATTATATCATTAAAACCTCCCACTAACACTGACAGTATAATATGAGCGAACAACTGCAAACTGGAAACTAACTTGAAATGTACAAAATGTAACGATAATAAAACATCTGGCACACACTCGCTTTTGAAAGTAGTAGCCGCGCGGTCAACAATGCACGGAGACTTCAAAGCGATGCGTGCTAGGTAGGATCATAAATAAAAATGTGGGCTGGGCGTTTTTTTTTTTAACGAGTGTGATTTCTACACGTTTTGAGTAAGAGGATGAGTAGGGTCAACTTTTGCAAGCACATGTGTTGGAAACAGAAAAAGTCTTGCTCTTTCAAACTTATCTTATATCTTATACCAAATAGAATTACTTATTTCATAAATTATATTAGGCCTATACTATAACTTCACTGCCGGCCGAATACGACGTGATAGAGCGAATATTATTGCTGGCCGCATGCAATGGGATCGAGGGCCGCGGGTTGGACACCCTGTTTTAGCCTATAAACTACACTCTAATTCAACCCAGGAAGTTACTAGAGATATTATGTGCTATCCCAGTGTCCCCTACCTACAGAGGGTAGATGTTGCCAAATTCATGATAACGGTATTTGTTAGTTAAGGAGGGGTGGAGCGGCAATGATAGCAGTATGTTTTCCAAATATATGTACTATACATTTAATATACGGCATGCAAACTAGTTTTACAGTAAATAAGAGAGTCGACACTTTCACACAGGATAGTACAGATCCGCAAGAGTTCAGTGACAAGTGGTAACTGCTTTTTCTTGGACGGCTACAACTTACAACTATATACCCGCTGTGTTGCAATGTTCAGTTTTATACAAGGATTTCACTCAAGAAAATACTGTTAAAATGGCAACCCAGTTCCCTATTCCAAACACACAGTAACTTCCTGGGTTGAATCTGAGTGCAATGAATGTTGAATCAGAATTTGTTAATTCCATTTGTAATGTTACATCTAATTATTATTTTTTTTATTTCCGTATCCATCCACAATACAATGGTTTTCCGTCACCTTCAAGAAATTCGCCTTCTCCTGTTTTAGCGGCCCTGAACATCTGTAAGTCCCAGGTTCAATCATACTTGTTCTTACACCGTACATCCAACCTTCTTTGGGTCTTCCCTTTTTTCTTATCTTATCTATTTTCCACTTCAAGATCTTAGGAATTCTAAACAAAATGCACATGTTACCATAATTGTATGAATAATTGTAATAATCTGAAATGTACACATATTATGTTTAAATAAAGAGAAGCCTGATGTCCAGTTTTGGCCCTCCCAATGTAGAGTCATCCGAAAGCCAAATTTGGCAAGTTCCCGCGTGATCGACTATTCCGATTGAGGTTTTAAGCGGTTTCCCTCAATCCAAAGAACAAATGCTGGAATAGAAAACCAGAAGGTCCGCTTCCGACTTTGCTCTGCTAATTAACTTGAAATTTGAATTCAAAATTTAAACCGGGGCTAATGTATTTTACAGGAACCCGGGGTTCTACCTATTAAAGAGGGACAAAATGGATAGCTCACCGCCAACACTTACGTAATGGCCGCAGAGCTTTCCATCTAGCTATCTATCTGTCTGTCGGGATAGAAGCAAAATCATTGATCAGATGCCATCCTCTTGAGATGCCATTTTTTTTAATTTGTTAAAACTTACTAAACTTACAGTAGGACCTATATTTCCCGTAGGCCTATACCTGGATTATCCAATGAAATATTTTCCCCCTATTTTGCTTCTTTCATTTATATTATTACGTTATTTTATCCTCTTTCATATCTTGTAGGCGCACTACAATACCGTATATGGAAAATCATAATAAGTGCAGCGTTATTCGTTATTGTAGGTCTTTGTACCTAGCAGTTAAGGCATGATGCCTTAAGCATAGCTATGGATCTTGCACTGGTACGGACCCTCATGAGGGAAGAAATTTTCTCACGGAATTTCGGCCAATATGGGACCGGTGCCCACCTAGCATTCTCAGGAATTTCGGTAGCCACAATAAGTAATCGGCTTAGGCTGAGGAAAGCAGTTATAACGGTTGGGAGACCCGAAATGCTCACCACATGTCGGCCCTATTCTGGCTGGATGATCATTCATCTCTATTATTAACACATTATGCATGTGGGGACTTCCCAGATGTTTCAAACGACAGCGACACCTTCTGAGCCAACTCGCTTTGTTCCATTTAGATGTCATTTCATCGACTAAGGCTACAACTATACAAGTTCCTTAGACAGTTTTAAGATTTATTGGCTACACGCTACCATTGTTTCATTTTCTTTCTTCTTCTAGCTCTTTAGCCCTTTATAAGCCCTGGCTGCTGTTAGGAGACTCTTCCACGCATCCCTGTCCAACGCCTCCTTCTCCATCCCCGGGCACCGAGCTTTCGGAGGTCCTCCTCTACTCCATCCATCGATCCATCCATCTCAGCTTCGGTCTTCCTCTTCTTCTTCCTCGAACTGGTCTCAATAGTGTAAGTTTTCTAGTGGTAGGCCTATTCTCCTCCTCCTCCATTCTCATTATAAGACCCACCCATGTCAGTCTACCAATTTTAATAACACTTACAATATCTGGGTCTGAATATAAATTGTAGATTTCATCGTTATATCTTATCCGCCATATCCCACGATCATTTAAGGGTCCCATGATCTTCCTCAGGATTTTCCTTTCAAAATTCTTTCATTTAGTCTTTTAATTAAACAAAGATATTAAAATATTAATACATTTATGTTAAAATATACATACTTTTATCTTTGCGCTTTGACTAACTTTCGCTGATTCTTACCATTTTCTCCTCCACAATGACTCCATTCTTTGTGTTTTACAGTTTAGTTAAAATTGCGGATTTCTTCTAAAATAATAATACTAGTAGTAGTAGCGGTAGCATCTTTGAAACATTCCAATTCTCTGGCGAAATAATGAAATATGATAATAGAGAAATTAAATAATACAATGGATGGAATGTTTGAACCGGAAAATTCCTAACTCACTATAAAATCTACGTGTTTAATATCTATAATATACTTGTTCAAAAAAGTTGTACATTTAATTCATTTGGTATGAACCTATTAAATGATAAATACCATCAGATAAATATCATCAGTAAAATTAGGATTGTGTGTGAGTGATTTTCCTAATTAACTACTATCAACATGACAAAGTAATGTTTGTAACTCCTGCCAGAACGTTTGAACCATTTCTATAAAAAATAGTTCAGTCCATATTTTGAGAATCTTTAGTCCTTATATAATTATAAATTCAGCCATTTTTTATTATATCTTACATTTAAATCCTAGCCCTTGTTATACTATTAGAATGTTAACAAATATATCATCGTCATCATCATATTCAAGGTATGGGTCTGTTGGCCCGTTCCGCTCCCCGTTGCACTACATGCTGCAGGTGCAGGTCGTCCTTCCAACGTCGTTTTGGTCTTCCTACATTTCTTCGGCCTAGAGGTTTATAATGGAGCAGCTGTTTTGATAAACGATTATAAAGCATTCTTTGTACACGTTCAAACCAATTACATTTATTTCTGTATATTCTCTCGTTTATATTATATACCGGTATTTGTAATTCATCTCTGATATCTTGACTTCTCTTTTGATCTCTTAAAGATACACCTGCAACTGATCTCAGAAATCTCATTTCTATTGTCTCAATTGCCCTTGTTATAAATATTAGAATGTTAATAGATATACCTGTCATAATTTAAAACAAGCTATCGAACTGTTAAAACAAACTATCGAACTAAAAAAACGTGCTCTTTCAACTTCAGATTTTTTTAAGGCGTAACTTCTGAAAAATAATTCACTTGCGCCAGAAAATGTGCAGTAAAATGTACTATAAATATTATAATATATGTTAATTCTTCATGGCTAACTCCAGGAACATCAAACTAATTGTGTGGGTCACATGCTCAACCAAAATTAGCATATTTGTATTCGCTGAAATAGTCTACTATAACATAACTAAAGTAGGCCTATGTTAAAGAGCTAGAGGTAAATATTCTCACTTACCTGAGTTTGGATTCGTGTCGATATTCTTTCCAGGAAAATAGTCCTTATTTAATAGCAATCTGCCTTATCTCAATTCTTCTCACATCCTTTTTTAAATCCTTAAATTGACGAAACAATAATTTCTCGTGCCAGTTATTCAAAGTTTCGGACCGCAAAGAAAACAAAATATGCCAAATTCTTAAGTTATTTTTGTAGGCTACATTATTATGTAATTTGGCACGAACTTAAGTAATTTATAATAATTTGTTTTTTATTGTTTTATAAACAAATAATAAATAAAATCAATATATCTTAAAATATACATTGTGAAGTTAAAGGTTAATCAGTAACAATTATCAATGTAGAGCCTTTTTTTCAAAAACTGAAACATGTCAAAATAAAAAAAAGTTATTGATTAATTATGGTAGACCTGTCAGATGTCTGGACCTGTTAATTTTTTTAAACAAACATAGTCCTGCTTAAATCGGTATGTGAATGTAAAAATTTACATTAAATAAATAAAAAGAAAATCAGGAGAAATGAGTTTTTGACTTCTCATGAAAAATTTAATGCAGTGATCATGTTTAGTTGTGAAAAAGAAAAATCTCCTCAGTTTCACTGGCCATTTTTCTGTGCCCTATCCAATTTATGAAATTATTATGGCATAGTTTCTGGCCAAAACATGCTTGAAGAAGTAGTTTTATGTTCTGTATAACTCAAAACAAAGTGTGACGTGTTATCCACCAAAATGCTTCGTCATGGGTCCCTAAACTGCAGATAAAAGTTGAAACATAATTCACTGGTGACCTTGATTACACTCATGAATAAATTCACTTACAGACTCACCCAACATTCAGTTCTTTATATTAAATACTTGAGCATATACCCTGCCCTCTCTTAAAGTAATCCTTGTCAATACAAAACCATGTGACCTGCTCGCTTTTCATTGGTTATGGACGCCGACGTACGATGTAGAAGCAATAAGTAAGCAAAAAAGTAGTTCCCTTCATTAAATTAAGAATTTGTCTACTGAATATACTTGTTATTCTTCGTGAATGAAAATAATAATGTTCAAAACATACAAAATATTCTAAAATGTACCAAATCAATAATTACAACTTAAAATAGTTTATTACATATGGATGATGCATTTGAGTCATGTTTCGGTCGATTCTCATGAAACAAAATGGCTGAAAGTATCAAGTCTTCTGTTGCTGTGTCATCAACCCCTTCTCAAAAGTGAGAGTAATTTGTGGCGCGAATGGCGGAAGGATATTGCTTCTCTACTTTGTTCGCTCTTAAAGTGACCCTCATCAAAACAAAATCATGTGATCTGCTCGCTTTTTATTGCTTATGGGCATCGAAGTACGTTGTAGAAGTAATAAGTACGCGGAAAAAGTAATTCCCTTCATTAAATTAAAAAATATGTCCTCTGAATATAGTTGTTATTCTTCATGACTGAAAATAATATTCAAAACATACAAAATATTCTAAAATGTACCTAATCAATAATTACAACTTAAAATAATTTATTACATATGGGTGATGCATTTGAGTCATGCTTCGGTCGATTCTCATGAAACTAAATGGCTGAAAGTATCGAGTCTTCTATTGCTGTGTCATCTCCCTGTCAAAAGTGACAGTAATTGTGGCGCGAATGGCAGAAGGATATTGCTTCTACAACGTAGCCTATGTCGGTGCTCATAACCAATGAAAAGCGAGCAGATCACAAGGTTTTGTTTTGACGAGAATCACTTTAAGAGCGGACAAGGTATACAGATACCGTGGAATATTCTATTCTATAATGTTCTGCCCGAGGGCAGGTCTTTCACTGCAATCATAGCATTTTCATGTTATGCGTTGCAGTTTTACTGGGGAATTATAGGTGTAGTAGCTTCCCGTTGCTTCCCATACCGGTAAATGATGATGATGATAATGGTAAAGATGATGATGATGGCCGGATGATTTTTGGGGACAGTTGGGTCCTAAGCTTCTTGACATTTGTCTTACAGGTGAGGAAAACCCCGAAAAATCCTCGCCTAGGAGCCTGTCCGACCGGGAAACGAATCCGATCCCGCTGCGTGACAAGGCAGCACGCTACCTCCAGACCACAGCGGTGGATACCGAGGAATATAATCACTTGAACTTTTGGAAGCAAATATCCTTAAAATTTCCTAAACAAAATTATGTTTATCTGAGAAATCCACTTTAATATGTTACATGTATTAAGAAACACAAACACAAATTCATACTAAAATATTCTACGATAAATCATTATATCAAATATTATACGTAAAAAAAAATAAGGGGTGGGGAACAGTACCGGTGCGGTGTTCCGCTCATTCTGTTTTCCTTACTGTAGAGAATAAAATAATTTACATAATTAAAGCATACAGTATTTTAATCATTTTCTTTATGCCAGACGCCGGTTCATTTTTTACTGTATTAGTAGTATGCCTATTTAACTAATTTGATATGCCTATAATTAAATCAATATTTAAGTTCTATCGATTTTTAAAATAACACTGAGCAACAAAATATAAACTTTTTTCTGTCTCAGAAAGAAATATATGTGATTCTGATAGTATTTTTCTCCTGAATTCTCCATCACGCAAGGTTTCCGAGAGACAGGAATTTATAATTTCAAACACTTTAATATTTTCTACATTCGTAACTACACTATATTCGAACATTCGAATTCACCAAGAAAGTAAGAAATGACGATGTTTTGCTATATTTCGTCTGTGGCTCTTGATGGTCCTACAATAATCGGTCAGCATATTAGGATTCCATTTGCCTTGATATCTCTTTTCCATAGCTGAAATTGAGTTAGCTCATTTGGTTTTATTTTACAATGGACAAATGGACGAAAAAACGTTTATTAAAAAAATATTATTTTAAATCCATTAATTGCAATTGAAATAAAAAAAACTGTGGATGATGATAAATTCCGAATACAATATTTGAAAACACGATAAAAAAGGTGCATTAAGTACAACTATTGGTACTCATGAGACAAAAATCATGTTGACCAGTGTAATTGACCAATTGAAAATAACTATAAATCTGCTGGACTAATTTGTGTATTTGTACTATTTGAGTGGAAGAGAAGACCTCAGGCCTATGGCCTTAACTCTACCAAAATAATTTTTTATTAATAATAATAATAATATGCTATATTACGTTTGTTCTATTATTTTTAATATTAGCCTATTATTATTATTATTATTATTATTATTATTATTATTATTATTATTATTATTATTATTATTATTATTATTATAAAATTTATAAAATTAATTTAGGCCTAATCTAACATATGAAACAGTTTGAAAGCAATTAGACCATTCCTATTTTATTGAATAATATTTAATGTATGTTATTAGGTTTGTTTTCTTAATGTTCATATCAAAAACTCAGCCAATCACCTGTGCTCATTTAATACTCCTAAGAAAAAAATAATAGATTGAAATTTTAAAAACTTCTTTCATGTTACGTGATAGATCGCTGAAGGGTAAATAAGTTTTTATTGAATTCTGAGAGACATGCCGAATGGTCTGAGAAACAAAATTGATTTCATCTATTATTATCTAATGTTTCCTATTACCCAGAAAAAGAAAGGCAGAATACCGTATGTTATTGTGAGACAATCACTGACCGCAAATCTTATAATATAGAGGCGGCCTTGATTTGTAATTTCATATTCCTCATCTCTCAAACACCAGCTACCTGACTCCTGAGATAGCTATCGCACCATTATATGACCCCTTTAATCTTACCCACGATAGTTCGTTGAACCACCCAAACACTGATAACATAAAATAATAATATTATTATTATTATTACTACAATTATTATTATTATTATTATTATTATTATTATTATTATTATTATTATTATTATTATTATTATTATTATTATTATTATTATTATTATTATTATTATTATTATTATTATTATTATTATTATTATTATTATTATTATTATTATGGAGTCTTATGGAACAGATATATAACCACAAAAAATAAGTTACAAATATATAATTCAATAGTGAGAAGTACTGTCACATAAGGAGCTGAAGTTTGGAAATTCAACAAAAATTAGAAGAAAGCTTCTGTCGATGGAAATGGATTTCATAACGAGAGCAGCAAAATTAGAAAGAAAAAAAATATGTAGTATGAGAAAAAATTAATATTAGATATTCAGTAGTAGATTATATAAGATATAAGCAATTAAATTGGTATGCAGAAATGAAGTTCCTACGTTCAGTAGCGGGTGTGACAATTTTGGACAAGAAAAGAAGTGAGGATATTAGGAAGGACTTAAATATTTTCAATTTAACAAATAGAATTGACAACATGAGAAACAACTGGTATGAACATGCCAAGAGAATGCCTACAGATAGAATCCCTCAGCTGTTACTAAAGTACAAACCAATAGGACATAGAAATATTGGACGCCCATTTACTAGATGGGAGGATTCATTAAATCCCACTTGATGTGAAAACAGGTCAAAAGTCCTAATTTCATGAAGCAGAAGAAGAAGAAGAAATTGGTATGGACATGTACAACGAATGCAAGAAGAAAGGTTACCCAGAAAAAAATTGGAATGGTGTCCACCTGGTAGAAGAAAGGAAGGAAGACGTCGAAAATCGTGGATGCAAGGAATTGAACTGGAATGAGAACAAGAGGACTGGAGGTATGACGTGGATGGATAGAGACAAGCGGAGAAAGAAAATAAAACTTTAGGCACAGAAAGATGTGTAAACATAAGAAATCTGTATATAGGCCTAAATAGAATTATTATTATTATTATTATTATTATTATTATTATTACTATTATTATTATTATTATTAAATCTAATCTCTCAGTTATATTACATGGATGTCAAACATGGACTCTTTACTCTAAGAGTCCATTTGTCCATTGTAAAATAAAACCAAACGAGCTAACTCAAATGGTTTCAGGTATGAAAAAGAGATATCAAGGCAAATAGAATCCTAATATGCTGGCCGATTATTGTTGGACCATCAAGAGGGATGCTCCAAAGGCGAATTATAGCAGAAAAGCGTCATTACTTACTTTCTAGGTTAGTCCGAATGTTCGAATATTGTGTAGTTACGAATGTAGAAAACATTAAGGTGTTTGAAATTAAAAATGTCTGTCTCTCGGAAACCTTACGTGATGGAGAAAAACCTATATCATTTTTTAATTCAGGAGAAAACATACTATTAGAATATTTTTCTTTCTGATACAAAAAAAAATTTCTCAGTGTTTATAATAGGCCTATACAGTACGGTTATATAATATTTCATTATAATACTAGAAGTTTGTTGTTACCTTTCTGTATGATAACAATTTATTGTTACATTCCTTCATTTCTTCCTTATTTTTTCTGCGTCTACTTTTGTTTCTTCCTTTATCCCTATTTTCTTACAGATAGTAGAAGAATGCAGAATTTCTGGAACCTTATTTAAAAGCAAATTAATATGCCTATCAAAAACAGCAAAAATAAAGTTACACAAAACAATCATTAGACCAGTAGTTAAATATGCTAGTGAAACTTTATTTTTTATTTTTTGAAAGGAAAATTCTAAGACGAACCTTTGGACCAAATAGAGAAATGATAACTATTGGAGAATCGAAACAAATAACGAACTAAACTGATTACTAAAAAATCAGAATATAGTAAATCGTATAAAATCACTCAGAATTGGTTGGCTGGGACATTTAATAAGAATGGATAATCAGAGATTGGGTAAGAAACTCTATAGGCTACATGGAAACCTATATGAGGCAGAGCAGTTGGAAGACCGAAGATAAGATGGGAAGATGACACAATGAACGATCTAAAAAAAATGAAAGTGACCGACTTGAATAAGGCAAGAGACAGATTGGCATGGAGGAGGATTGTTGAGAAGACCAAAACTTTCACCTTTGAAGTTGTCGCGCCTTAGGATGATGGTGATACTGTAAGGATGAATATTCAGCCCTAAGAATTATTATATTCCAATATTTTAAAAGTAATCATATTACTTTGATGTCGTAGCCCTGAGACGACTTAGGCCTATGATTTATCAAAAAAGTTCAACTCTATCTTCCTTGCCCGTCCCAACGATCTTTAAATGCTATAAGAATCCTGGATCTGAATATATGGTCCTCGTATCGAATCCTGTTGTTACTATTGGATGTAATCTATTATAGGCACCATAATCAATTTCTAAAGGATTTTATAATTTTTTCTGTGATCCCATTTGGATCATGCTGTTTGGCACATGAATCTCATCACACTAGCCATAGTTCCACTGTACCGAAATCAAGATTTCGATACAGGGATTACGTCATACTGCGCAACCTATACGTCATTGCGTCTCCATTTCGTGTGTGATCTTTGTGAACAGTGCCAAATTCTCTCCTACCTACCCCCCTCCTTTCCTAGTACGCGCCGTGGGCTATCGCGCATTCTCCCTTCTCCTTGTGAACTCTCATAAAGAGCTGTGTTTTCTAACATCAGAGGATCATCGGTTCAGTTGTCGTCGGAGTCTGGTCAATATAGCTCAGAAGAGCTAGTTTGCTTTATTAGTACTTTAGGCCAGGGTGGGGCCGCAAGGACCGTGTACCCCAACCCTAGGCTGGACTAGTGTGTATGTAACTATGTATGTATCTTTCTTAATATTTTTTTTGTATAGATGATCAATGATAGTGTTATTTTCTTTGTCAAATTAATTATTCATTTATTTTCAATGTTATTTCTGACTATCTTTTTGACTCGCATTAAACTTTAGTTGTATATTTTAAGTACTTTTTGCCTATTTATTTAGTAGCTGGCCTATGTCAGATATGAAGGTAAAATTCCAAAGCTTACTCAAGCGTGTGTGAGTTCCTCTTTCCTTAAAGCTTCCACGATTATAGCTTGTAGCTTACAACACATTACATGTTTGATAATTTACTAAGGAAAGTTGAATTAATCTTTGTCTTTTATGGGCCCGGGTAAAGATATCTTAATTTGAGCAGTCTATGTTTTCTATTCAAAATATTTATCAACAATAACAGTTTGATCCACCACCAACACGCGGTGTAATCTTTGGTAGTAGATCGTGTGGTTAAGGGTTCAAGTCCCGGTGCAATTAAGGTAGCATAGAGCGTGGTTACGCCGGTGCACCACTTTCAACAATTTCTCGCAGTATCCATACCTCGGTACCAGAGCACAGAACTTGGTCATCTTAATATCTTATATATATATATATATATATATATATATATATAAAGTGATCCCACAACAGGCCCGGAGACCCTTGGGGTAGTAGGAGGTTAGGGCTCCCACTTTTTCTAGACAATCGACCCTTTATGTCAGCCGGGTTGTCAGCCCTGCGTGACGGCCGCCTTTACCCCAGAACATGAGTCTGGTACTCATTTCCGTTAGAGGCTGAGTCGACCCCAGGGCCATAGTGCCGCCAGAGGGTTTGAGTCAGTTTAAAAATCCTGACCCCAACGGGACTTGAACCCTCGACCCTCCGGCTTGTAGCTCAGTGCCTTAACCACTACGCTACGGCGTGCCCCCATATATATATATATATCCATCCATAGTAATTCTGCCCGAAGGCAAGTCCTTCACTGCAACCATAGCATTTTCATGCTATGCTTGCAGCTTTACAAGGGAATTGTATAATAGGTGTGGTAGCTTCCCGTTGCTTTCCACACCGGTGAAGGATGATGATGGCCATATGTTTTCGGGACCGTTTGGGCCTTAAAGTTTTCCTGACATTTGTCTTACAGGTGAGGAAAAACCCCGATAAAAACCACAACCAGAAAAACTGCCCCGACCGGGGATCGAACCCTGGTCCGCTGCGTGATAATGCAGCACGCTACCTCGGAATATATAGGCTATATATGCACGGGTGCTTATATGTTTTTGGATCAAAATAGGATTCATTGCATTATTTAATGTTATTTTGAAAATAATGGAAAATTTATGAACTTACTACTTGGCTTATTGGTGTTAGATATATTTTATCTCTGGAATATCCCACTTTAGAATACTATAACTTATTCGTTTTTAATCATAGCCTATATCTTTTCTTTGTTGGTATTTTTTTTTTTTGCTTATCTTATGTATTATAATAATTCTAAACATTGTAAACCAACTGTACCTCTATCGAAACCTGTTCCACAAATATGGGTTAAACGATAAGCTATTTGAAATTCGTATTTACATTATTTATCTACTCTAAATTGTGACATGTGAAATATGAATCATTTTTGTTTTGTCATTTTTGTTTTGTTGTAAAATAGCCTCAATTCTGGAAATTCCTGCTATTACGCATTACGGAGACTCTTGACGTCCCAACTCCTTTCAAAAAACGGTGAACTGAAAATATATAAAACGATTAATCTACCAGTTATATTATATGGACGCGAAACATGGACTCTTACTTTAAGGGAGGAAAGGAGATTACGAATATTTGAGAATAAAGTACTTGGGAAAATTTTTGGACCAAAGAGAGATGAACAGACAGGTGAATGGAAACAATGAGCTACATGGTCTTATGAGAAGCCAGATATAATAACAAATTTAAGACTCATAGACTGCGATGGGCAGGGCATGTGGCACGTATGGGGAATGAAAGGCGTGCATGGGGGCTTCCTGTACGAAACCCAGAGAGAAAACACCCAGTTGGTAGAGAAAGAATGAGGTGAGAGATTAATATTAACTATGATTTGAAGGAAGTAAATTATACAGGGAATGATTAGAAAGCATTAGCTCAGTATAGGGATGTATGGGGAGAATATGTCCGCGCGGCCATGAACCTACGGGTTCTATAGCGCCAGTGACTAAGTTTGTTTTGTTGTATTTTATGCGACATGGATGTAGACCTTATTTAGAATAAAACTATGATAAAACATATAGGCTATTGATATTACTCATACAATTGATACTTTTTGTATTGCTTAGGCCAATAAAATGTAGCCTAATCATGCTCTTTGGGTTTTTTTTGTAGGTACTGCTAATAGGCCCTATTGGACATGTACTACCTTGAGACCAGGTATTCGGAGAAACAACGATTGTTATTAACATTAACCCTAAATTAGTTCTAATCTAGATCAATTGATAACACTGGTCAACATAATTTTTGTCTCATGAGTACCAATAGTTGCACTTACGCAGTTTTTTATCGTGTTTTCAAATATATATTCGGAATTTCTCCATCACTCACAGTTATTTCATTTTCAATTAATGGATTTAGATAATTATTTTTTAATAAACGTTTTTTCGTCCATTTGTCCATTGTAAAATAAAACCAAATGAGCTAACTCAAATGGTTTCAGCTATGGAAAAGAGATATCAAGGCAAATAGAATCCTAATATGCTGGCCGATTATTGTTGGACCATCAAGAGGGATGCTCCACAGGCGAAATATAGCAGAAAATCGTAATTTCTTCCTTTCTAGGTGAGTCCGAATGTTCGAATATTGTGTAGTACGAATGTAGAAAATATTAAAGTGTTTGAAATTATAATAAATGTCCTGTCTCTCGGAAACCTTGCGTGATGGAGAAAAACCGATATCATATTTGAAATCAGGAGAAAAAATACTATCAGAATCACATGTTTTATTTTACACAAAAAAAGTTTATTTTTTGTTGTTCATTGTAATTATAAATGTATTAAGGTGTTTTTTTAACTGTTAAGCAAATGTAAATTCACGGCTATGGTCTCGGAAAAAACGTCATTGCCTCGTATGCAAGCTGATTCAGGTTCGATTCCGGTCAGAGATACGTTTCTTGGGTGAGATTTTTTCTTTTTTTCTGGTTTTTTTCCTCACCTATAAGACAAATGTAGGGAATCCTTACGGCCAAATAGCATTTGGTTATTTTAATCACCCTATCATATCCGTCTTAATAATAATAATAATAATAATAATAAAAATAATAATAATAATAATAATAATAATAATAATAGCTTTATTTTACCTGGCAGAGTTAAGGCCTTAAGGCCTTGTCTACCACTCAACCAGGTTTAAAAAAAATACAAAAGAAAAGTCTTAAATCTAAATTACAATAAATATATATATATATATATATATATAACGATTACAAGTTATGAATACAATACAATTAATATTTATAATGTATTTTGATTTACTCTAAATTTAACGAATTAAATATATAATATGTACAAGATATATAAAAAAACGAGGAAAAGATTAATGACATAGCATAAAATTAAATAAATAGAGAAAAAATAATTATTAGACAACAGGTAACTGTATAAGCGTGACTTAAAGGTACCAAGTGTGCGGCAACCCCTGATATCTTGAGGAAGGATATTCCAGGAGCGGGCGGAGGCTACTGTGAAGGAAGTAGAATAGGAGGAAGTGCTATGAAGAGGAATTGTTAGCAGACTGCTATCTTGTGACCTAGTGTCAATATTGTGGTAGGAGGATAACTTCTCAAATCTGGACGCCAGGTAAGTAGGAATGTAGGAATTCAGAAGCTTGAAAAGTAGCGAAAGAGAGTGCAATTTACGTCTGTCAGTAAGACGGAGCCAAGAGAGGTTATTAAAGTGTTCGGAAATATGGTCATAACGCCGGATATTGAAAATGAATCGAACGCAAGCATTATGAACACGCTGCAGTCTCTGCGACAAGGCATAGTTTAGATCATTATATATAATGTCACAATAATCGAAGTGTGGTAACACAAGATTCTGCACTAGGATTTGTTTTAACGAAACTGGGAGAAAATTCTTTAAACGTCTAAGATAATGTAAGATGGAGAAAGTCTTTTTACATATGTGTTTCACTTGTGTTTGCCAGGTTAAATTTGCGTCTAGATGTAGTCCAAGATCTATTACTGAAGAAGAATAAGGGTTAATTATATTATTTATAGTAATGTTTGGAAGTGTAGATATGTCAAAGGTTGTAAGCAGTCTTTGTTGCCCCATTAGAATTACTTGTGACTTGTTAGGATTAATGAATGAATGAATGATTGAATGAATAGAGTGTCGTGTCTTAAATGTTATTGGCTGATCATTCATCCAGGGAGGCTGTGCACGTACTTATGTGATCAAATAGTAGCTATATAGGCTATATGTGTGATAAAGAGTTTAAACATCCTCGCCTTACACGTCGTCACTATAAGACCCGAGTGTTCATGGCACATTTAATGTTATCTAAAAGAGAAAGATTAAGCTAATAAGAAGAAAAAGAAGCAGAAGGATAAGAAAATATAACAATTATTCCATCTTAATCCTTCTAATACTCTACATAATCGTCAGTACAGAAATGTTGCAAATCTTTATGCTAACACTGAGGTTAAATTTTACATTTAATTATTTCGGTATTTTATTATAATTATTTAATTTACTAGGTTATATATAAATTAATATAGACCTATTATAATATTATATAGGCCCTAGTGTGTCTAGTTCAAGACTATATATGGTAGATGTAAAATGTTATTAACGTAGTTCATTTACAGTTGCTGCGACTATTTATTAATCCCAGACATTTAACAGTTGCTAAATTGGACTACTATTTCTAATGGAACATTTCTGAATTCATAAAGATAATTAGATAATTGCAGTGCCTACCTCATAAGATTAAACTTAATAAAGATAGAAATCTGCACTCGTCGCCATTTTATAAGTCTACTCTTCATTCTAAAATGATTGCAGAGGTAGGCTATGTGTAAATTGTAAAGTAAAAACTCTTATTTTTCGTAGTTTCATTTTTCTTTCTTTCTTCACAAATGTATTTCTGCAACATAGGCTGTATTGTATTCCGTAGGGAAAATGACCAATTGGTAGACCAAGAATGGGGTGGGAGAATAACATTAACTATGATTTGAGGAAGTAGATTATACAGTGATGATTGGAAAACATTGGCTCAGGATAGGGATATATGGAGAGCTTATGTCCGCGCGGCTATGAACCTACGGATTCGATAGTGCCAGTTAGTTAGTTAGTTGGTTATATTGTATTCTGTAAAATAACGAATTTCTTATTTTGTGTTGAATATTTTCAACATTTACAAAGAAGGAAAACATCTCAGAAGATGGTTTCGAAAATTTACATAAGCCTATCAGGGTTATTCTATTTTTGTTATAGCGTACTCATCTATGATATTTATTTATATTTAATGTCACCAGGTTGTCATTACGACATTTTTTATATTATTTCCTGGCATTGGCGTTATTGTAATCCAATTCTGAGGTTAGGGCGCCTGGAAGGCGGAGTTATGCTGTCTCGATGATGTATGATAGGTGATGTTGATTGTAAGATGCGTCAGGAGACGCATCCATTGAGAGCTGGTTGATAGCTGGACAGTAACCAACGATCTTAGGCTGAGGATGGGATTGGTCTCGAAAGGCTTACAATGTTTTATTCACTTTAACAGCCGAGGAGACTGAAATAAGGTGCAATTTTATAATTATCTATCTATTGTTCTTTTCATTGTGTGTTCGCTGATTTAATTTCAACAATAATATTATAAAATATTTTATTATGTTGAAATGGGTCGAGATAATAAAATTTCCACTCAAAATTTGGAGGAGGGAAACCTGTTCAGTAGTCAGATTAGTCGCAGCAGGGATTAAAACCCGAAATCTTTCAAATACGAATCTCAAACGCTACCTTTGAACCAATTACGGCGTCTCAGTGGGCGCGAGGCTGTCCCGACTGGGATCTCAGGTTTCAATTCAGGTGTTTCCGATGGAGTATTGGTGGGCCACACCACGATTTTTGGTTTTTTTCGGAAATCTCGCCTTTGCCGAATTTCATCCCACCAACATCTCCATTTCCTTCTCTTCCTCATCATTTCATTTCATCTCCACTCATTCATTTTCCTATCACCTTTTACCTCATCTCTTGTTAAGTAAAAAAAAAACATAAAAGTCTAGTTTAGCAAACCACGGGTGTTTAAAGTAGCCTATGTGGTTGAATGGGGACATTCATAAATTTCGTGTTGACTCCGAGCCTGTGTATCAACGTTGGGCAGAATAGGGACTAAAGGAGAGTTGTTGCTGCTCTTCATGGCCTTAGGTCCAGCCAAAATAAATGACTGTATATGCTATATGTGTGAATGCTTGATTCATGTCGAACCAGGAACGCCACAACAAACTACATATCACCGTAGAGTAGATTTCTCCTCATTCGTTCCATAAAGTAAAGGCGGGTATTACAATTTAATCTAAAATAAGGTCGCTGTATTAGGATCTTAAAACTCGAATTCATCAACAAATTTAATGTAAATTTGACCAAATTCATTTGTTGTATTTTATAAGTTAGGCATACTAAATTTTCTAACTTACTGCTTTTCGTCTTTCATGTAGCCTATATTTATTTGTTTGTTTATTTATTTACTGTAGTTTAAAGTTTTGCTATTTAACCAAAAACGTATAATAATAAGACTGAAAGACAACCTTCTTGACCTGTCGCGAAATGGTGATTAGTTCATAGGCTACATAGATAGAAGTGCATTGCAGCTATATTACAAGACTCGTAAGATAGCGAAGGAAATATCAACTTCAGCGCCAGGTGGCCTTTCGTCACTTTTTTTTTTTTACTGTGTTTGAATTTATCGGAGGGCTACAGGATACACACTACTAGGTCACAAAAATTAAAAAATCTTTGAAGAATTACATATGGAACCCTTAGAAAACAAAATTTCTGATTATAAGTCAAGATGAATGCCACATGTTCATCGAATGGAAGATCACATGATACCCAAACAAATGTTAAGGTATCAACCTGCAGGAAGAAGAAGACCAGGACGTCCACTCAAAAGACTTTTGAATGGTGTTTCTCTTGAGGCCGAAACAGGTTAGCAAATAACCTAAATTCGTGAATGTACTATGATGATGATGATGATGAATTTAAGTTAATATTGAATAAAAATTTAAAACATTTATTTTTTTCTTCTGGTGCTGAATTTTAGAAGCGTTCTTCAGCTATAGATTTTTTTTCTAAATTAAAATAATTTTAATGAACTTGGCAATTTTCAATATGTTTAGTCATTTCAGATTTAATAACTGATGATTTTATTTGATAACCTCATTTTGCAAAAATAAATGTATTAAATCTATTCTAGTATAAATAAAGTTAGGGTATATGTGTTTGTTAAATTTTGTAAATAGACTACAGCAGACTACATGTTCCCACGATGGTCTCTGGATAACATCAGTCAGTCTAAAACATAAATGGATAATAAAAATTAAATTTAAAATATTAACATTGTAAGATTCCATAAGATTTAAAATAATCATTGCCATCGTTGCCTCGTACGCAGAGAGCCCGGGTTCGATCCATGTCTGGATCAAGTTTTCTGGGTAGGCTAAGATTTTATCCGAGTTTTTCCTCGCGACAAATGTTAAGACATTTCAAGGCCCAAATGGTCTCCGAAACGTCATTTGGCCATAACAATCGTCCGTAAAATATTCCTCTTATTTAGTATGATTATATGTGTCTTGTTTTAAAGGTTCGTGTATGTAACGAAAGTAATCCTGTATTAAGCTGTTCACACATTCGGAGAGGTCCTTCATGTTCTTGTATGGTCAAAAATGTAAGTGTATGATCCAGAGTTTTCAAATCCTCTCCCGACAGGTCCTGCCACTGTAAAGCCCGTGTGGAGAGGGGGCAAGTTAAAGATCTACAAGAGAGAAGTTAAACTAAAGTAGAGAGGGAGAGAGAGAGAGAGAGAGAGAGAGAGAGAGAGAGAGAGAGAGAGAGAGAGAGAGAGAAGAAAAAGAGAGAGAGAAATACAAGCTGTACATAAATGTAATCAAGCTGAATTAATTAAAGGACATCTGGAATTTTAATAATCGTTGGACATCTTTTTAATTAGTGTTGTCTAAACTCCATTCACAAAATGGGCGGGTACTTTGAAATTAGAAGGCCCCCAGCTGAAGACTATATACCTATATTTAAAGACAATTGTAAATAATATAATAGTATACTAAGTTTCCTTATTAATTTAATGTTAGCTGAGTTGAATTAACAATAATGTTTACATGGGACGACACAATAACTAACTGAATATGTCCCTAAACAGACTACCAATGAACAAACTTACAAATCTTCTTATTCTTTATTTGTATGATTTTCATTTTGCTTATTTCCCAAATCACTCCTCGGAGGAAGACATATTGGATGTGCATCCACTGTATACCCATCTCTTTACTGGTCTTCCTCTTTCTCTTCTCCCGCCCATTGGTATATCTTTTTAGCTCGGATTATCGCCTCGTCGTGGCGGAGGGGCCCATTATCCAATAATCCAGGAGAGGGGAAGCGAAGAATAATCCAGTACGGGCGGATGGGGTTCATTAGTCCTGCAAGACAACCAATCTAGGAGAAATAAAACGGGGCAGGCTGAGCTCTGGAGCTGGGTGAAGGCAATCCGCCTAGGGAGGAAAACCCGAATAGTAAACCCGCCATAAAAACGGCAACCCACTTCAAGTTGTATCTTACACATTGCTCGCAGACCCATGGATCAAGCCTCGGATCATAGACGAAAAATGGAAGACAACAGACTTGTAAAAATAGCTAAATAAACTTACAAATGCATTAATAAATTATATTTATTTCGATTGAAATGCAATATCTACAAGTAAACAAATGAATAGCTATCCTACTCCACTGTAAATAGTATGTAAATTGTGATCGGTGCATTAAGGACACTGACCCATTCTGGCACACTCCTCCGAAGTAAAACTGGTAACTGCAAACAGTCTAAGTTGTGTTTATAACCTTAAATTAAATAAAAAGCAAGACATATTAACTTACATTATATATATATATATATATATATATATATATATATATATATATATAAATGACCGTCATTATCTTAAGCCCTTCACATATCCCTATCCTGAGCTAATATTTTCCAATCATCCCCTGTATAATCTACTTTCCTCAAATTGTGGTTAATGTTATTCTCCCGCCTCAATTCTTGGCCTACCTACTGGGCTCTTCTACTGGATTTCCTACAAGGAGCTTCCATGTCCCTCTTTCATTCTCCAATCATAGCACATGTCCTGCTCATCGCAGTCTACGAGATTTAACACTTATTATTACATATTTTTCCCATAAATATTTTATAGTTCACTGTTATTTAGTTTTTTCCATCCGTCTGTCTGTTCATCTCTCTTCTTTCAATAAAAAATCCTAAGAACTTAATCTTCAAATAAAGCCCTGTCCCTTAAAGTAAGAGCCCATGTTTCGCATCAATACAACTGGGAGAATAATAGTTTTATATATTTTTCCCGCGCCGTAGCCGAGCGGTTAAGGTAGGAAGCCTTGGCGCAGAGCTACGGGACTTGCGCTGGTTCGAGTCTCCATGGGGGAAGAAATTCTCTCATGGTATTTCGGCCAGTATGGGACCGGTGCCCACCCAGCATCGTGAGGCAATTGGGTAGCTACAATAAGTAGCGGCTCCAGGTTGAGGAACCAGCTCTAACGGCTGGGGGACTTGACATGCTAACCACATGTCACCCCTACACTGGTTGTTGATCATCTACATCTGTGATTGGCACATGTGGATGTGAAGAGCCAGCAGCCGGCTGGTAAAAGGGCAACCGCTGAAAAGTGGAAAGACCCTCAATCGGATATATTTTTCAGTTTTTTTTTGGGAGACATTTGGACAATAAGTCCCTGTTATCGTTAAAAGACAATTACAATACAACTATTCATTCATAAATATTTTTGCTACGGGTCATTTGATTTTCAGAGTGATATTTTCGATGTTAATGTATGGAGTACGTTTTGAATGCGTAGTAGATAAATTTATACTAATTGTAATTACTAGGGCTTGAAAGTTGAGGGATTTTTTATACCTGAAGAAGAGGTCCAGCATAATATATATATATATATATATATATATATATATATATATATATATATATACAGACATTTTGGGTCATTGGACCAGAAAATGGTGGATTTTATTTGTTCTTTCTTTCCTTTTTCTACATTTTTTGGTTTATTGGTTCTTTTTAGCCTTTTTAGGTGTTGACGGCTTTTTTTTTACAACTTCATCTTTTTCGTCTATATTTATAAAATGTGTATAGCCTAATTATGCTTCTAGCCAAATATGTTTCTAGTTATTCTAATTTGAATTTCAATTTAATTCTTCAGGAATTCTCTGAATTCTTTGTAGGTGGGAAAAAATCGTTCATTCTAAATTCCCCATGAATTTTCTTTAACGAACACAGATTCCTTTAAGTTATATATTATATTTATTAAAATGCAATTTAAATTAAAATATTTTTTAAATTGCCTTTTTAACGACCTTTTTCCAGTTTTTTTAGGTATTTTAATATGTGTTTAGGTCTTTTATAGGCATTTTATAGGTCCTTAACTTTCGAGCCCTGGTAATAACAAAAAAAGATCATGGCCTTCAGATATTCTGTTGTTATTTACTGTAACCTAAAAGGGAATACACTATGCAGCTCAACTTGCTCCCCTAGATGTTGTGCAGTTTTAACATAGTCATGGTGTAATTTCTTACACAAATTAATGAACCTTTCATATAGAGTGGTTATTTCACAGTAGCATTTCGTCATTGTTGCTTCCGGGTTTTGCCCCAGAGAAATAGATAAATCAACATAATTATTGCAATCTTAAAGCTTACAGTGAATTTTACTGTTATTGTTATTATTTGAAGCTCTTTAAAAAAAACAAGTCGAGTGTAACTGTTGATATCATGTGATGGAGACAGTCGCATGAATAGGCATGGTATAACAGCTCTACAATGTCACTGACATTAGGTAGGGGAACATCATCTGCAGGGGCTCTAACTTTGAGTTCATCAATGTAGGCCTATATTATGTTAGCCCTGGTCAAATCTTAGATTATGAGGCTATTTATGTCTATTGGTTATCACTAAAAGAAATAATATCTTCTTTGATACTTTTTTTATTAAGATAAGTCCTCACAATAGGTTACTGGCCTGAAGTGAGCAAGTCCAGTGGTGGGATTGCCACATTAGGTCTCTGGACAGGGGCGATTATGATACAGCATTTACTCTGTGTCTTTATGGAAAGGTTATACCGCCGTGACTCGATCCCCAGAGCCCCGTTTGTTTTAGGCACATTGCACCACGAGCAGGTGGGGTTGGGTTTGCGAATTCAGAAGATGACCTATAACGTTCAGTACACTCTTTTCACCAAATTGCAATAAACTACAACATGGAAATCTCAACAGAAAAATCTAAAGTCATGACTTTCCTAGGAAAAAACCCAGTTCGCAGTAAAATTGTTATTAATAATAAAATATTAGAACAAACTAACATATTTAACTATCTCGGATACCAAGTTACATACGAAGAGGAAAAAGATTTTAGTCAAAAAATTATAAAATTTAACAGAGTGACAGGAATACAAATAATATTTTCAAGCTAAACACAGTACACGAACTAGAATTTACAAAACACTGGCCAGACCCATATAACTTACTATGTTACGGCAGTGAAGCCTGGACAATTCGCAGTGTAGATGAACGGCAGAAATGAAATTTACAAGACGTACTGCAGGTTACTCAAAATAGACCATAAAAGGAATTCTAGATTCTCAAAGAATTACAAACAGAATCAATCATGGAATATGTACAAAAATGCAGAAATAACTGGAAATCTCACGTAATAAGAATGAACAGAACATGAATATCACGTCAAATCTTAAATTACCAGCCACCAGGCAAGAGATCTTTGGGCAGACCCTTCAAACATTGGATTGAGACCGTAACAGACCACTAAGTCTATCACATGAAAGGAAGAAGAAGATGATAATAATAATAATAATAATAATAATAATAATAATAATAATAATAATAATAATAATAGCTTTATTTTATCTGACAGAATTGAACTATTAAGCCCTTGTCTACCACTCAACCAGATTAAAAAATACAACAACAAAAAATACTCTAACATCTAAATTACGATATACAAAATTATTACATGGTTTATCTACCACCGCTGTGGTCCCGAGGCAGCGGGCCCGGGTTCGATTCCCGGTCGGGACAGTTTTCTGGGTGAGGTTTTTATCGGGGTTTTTCCTCACCTGTAAGACAAATGTCAGGAAACTTCAAGGCCCAAACGGTCCCCGAAAATCATATGGCCATCGCAATCATCATCATTTATATCCATCTTAGATTAAGCTTAGGATTAAGGACTCTCCTAATGCACCACTATCATCATCATCATCACCCATCATATCATCGTGGCAGCTTAATCCCGCATTCCAGGCACCCCAACCTCAGAAGTGGGTTACAATTATTCCAATCCCAGGAGAGAACATCAGCAACGTCCAAAAAAGAACAACCTGTGGCATTAAAAAGCATATCTGCTATAGGCTACAATTATTATTTACAAAATATTTTGATTTATTCTAGATTTTACGAATGTAATATAAAATGAACAAAATAGAAAATGAGAATAAAATTATTAAATATTAATGACATATAATACATTTAGTTATGGAGGAAAATTGATTATTTAACAAGTAATTGTATAAACGTGACTTAAAAATTTCAAGTGTGCTGCAAACAACCTACTCTCTAATTCAGCTTTAAAATAAATTTCACTTACCTTACATGCAGTATTTTCTTATTTATCCTGCTCATATGAATACTTCAACTTGATGACCAACTTGCTGTTGCTAGTTTCTGAGACAGCTTCCTATAATCTCTTTGAAACGAAATTTTTAACTTCATAATACTGTAGAATCCACCGCTGTGGTCTCGAGGTAGCGTGCTGCCTTGTCACGCAGCGGGCCCGGGTTCGATACCCGGTCGGGACAGGATCCTGAGTGAGGTTTTTACGGGGTTTTTCCTCACCTGTAAGACAAATGTCAGAAACCTTAGGGCCCAACGGTCCCCGAAAATCATCCGGCCATCATCATCATCCTTCGCCGGTGTGGAAAACAACGGGAAGCTACCACACCTATAATTCCTAGTAAAGCTGCAAAGCACAGCATGAAAATGCTGTAATTCCAGTGAAAGACCTGCCCTCGGACAGAATTACTATGGAATGAAATTTTATTTTCACTTCTAATGCAGTGCATTGCTGATTATAGAGTAAAAAGTAAAGTAAAGTGATCCCACAACAGGCCTCAGGAGGCCCTTGGGGTAGTAGGAGGTTAAGGCTCCCACTTTTTCTAGACAATCGGCACTTTATGTCAGCCGGGTTGTCAGCCCTGCGTGACGGCCGCCTTTACCCCCAAAACAAGCGTCTGGTACTCATTTCAGTTAGAGGCTGAGTCGACCCCAGGGCCATAGTGCCGCCAGAGGGTTTGGGTCAGTTTAAAAATCCTGACCCCAACGGGACTTGAACCCTCGACCCTCCGGCTTGTAGCTCAGTGCCTTAACCACTACGCTACGGCGTGCCCCGATTATAGAGTAAATTAGTTGATAATTAAGGCCTCTAGATAAAATCTAGATTCCGTTTCATTCTCTATTATAGATTAAACTTCTTCCATGAGCAACTTGATGGCAATTATCTGTGTTGTTATCATCTCACACAGAAAGCTGACTTATTAAAGAGTAGGTTTAGACTACAGGGTTATTTTATGTCATGAGTCCCGCGCCGTAGTCGAGTGGTTAAGGCAAGATGCCTTGGCGCAGAGTTACAGGACATGCGCTAGTTCGAGTCCCCATGGCAGAAGAAATGTTCTCATGAAATTTCAGCCAATATGGGACCGGTGCCCATCCAGCATCGTGAGGTATTTGGGTAGCTGCAATAAGTAGCAGCTCCAGGTTGAGAAAACCAGCTATAACAGCTGGTTTTCCACGTGTTGACTACATGTTACCCCTACACTGGCAAAAAGTTCGTTGCCTCTGTGTGACACATGTGGATGTCAGGCTAGCAGCCGACTGGTAGGCCAAGGGCCTTCTAGACCTGTTCCGCCATGGAGTTTAGTTTTTTATATAATGATGATGAATATTAGTCTCCTTGAAATGTTCTTTGTCCACCGCTGTTGTCTCGAGGTAGCGTGCTGCCTTGTCACGCAGTGGGCCCTTGTTGGATCCAGGGTCGGGGCGGTTTTTCTGGGTGAGGTTTTTATCGGGGTTTTTCCTCACCTGTAAGACAAATGTCAGGAAAACTTTAAGGCCAAAACGGTCCCCGAAATCATATGGTCATCATCATCCTTAATCGGTGCGGAGAGCAACGGGAAGCTACCACACCTACAATTCCCTAGTAAAGCTGCGAGCATAGCATGGAAATGCTATCTTTCAGTGAAGAACCTGCCTTCTGGCAGAATTGCTGTGGATGGAAATATAAAGTTTTTTTAAATCATTTTTGATAGAATGATTAATACTCTGACGTATGGTAACCAATTCTCAGTTTTACAACATTAATAAGACAGATATACAGGTGTCCCATTCTAATATCCCACATTTTAATTAATCATAACTAACAAAGTATGCGGAATTATGAAATGAGGCCGGTATTTAACGAAACTAAAACACCTCTATATGTACACAATTTCTTCATCTGTTCTTCTGAAGCACGTGTACGAGCACCTCCTGATTCTTTTTAACGCATCCAGTCGCCAGAAACTTCTCAAGCCATGTCTTAATGGTCTTCCCATCAGGTGAATTTCCTCTATATTCTCTCCAGTAATTCCTTTGCACTGTAATTATTGACTTCGTCTCTGCATACCAGAAAACAGTTTGTGCTCGCCATTTTGTTTTATGTCATTATTGTTCAACATGCGACAGATGAATTAACTGCAACAATGAAAACAAAAATTCTTTGAGTTTCTCTTTCCTTTAATACCAACCTCATTTCATAATTCCGCATACTTTGAGAGTTATAATTAATTAAAATGTGGGAGGTTTGAATGGGAAACTGTGTATTTTATCACTTTTAATTCATGCTAAAAGTGACATAAGAACAAAATCACTTCTTGAAACTATTTAGCAATTTGTTAAATGTTATATACAAAGAGAACTGAATATATTCAAACTATTAGTTAGTATTAATTACACAATACAGAAATGAATGAATGGACCACACCAATAGAATGAATAACAATAGAATTCCGAAACAATCTTCATTATAAACCACTAGGACGAAGAAATTTGGAAGACCCAGTAAAAGATGGATAGACCAATTCTAACATGAGATGGGAACAGACCAGCAAGTCTAATCCTTTATGCTGCTGCTGCTGCTGAAGATGATGATGATGATACCGATGGAACCATGTCTGTCTCATAATTGTAATTATTGATCAATACGTCCTGAACTATTTTTGGCAATTATTTAACATAATTGTACGCATATAAGTAACTTCAAGTGACAAGACTCATGGTAATGACTTCCAACGTGTATACTAACGGATTTTTTTCTTCTTCTAATGACTGTTTAGTTGACACTAGACGTATACCCTAAGGCGCTGACGTAGATAATGGTTAAGTAAGTTAATTTAACTTCCCCGTCACGAAACAAGAAAAACAGTTGACACTGGTAGTGCGCTGACATTTACATGAAGGGTGTAGAACATACAGATTGTCCTTCATAACAATTGTTTGTGTTATGTCATAATAATATTTATCTTTCTTTGCGATTACCTAACTATGTCAAAGAATAAATACCTAATGTATTCCGTATGATCAACACGTTAAATAACATTGGGCAACAAAAAAGAAACATTTTTTTGTCTCGGAAAGAAAAATATGTGATTCTGATAGTATTTTTTCTCCTGAATTTAATTATGATATCGGTTTTCCTCCATCACGCAAGGTTTCCGAGAGACAGAAATTTATAATTTCAAACACTTTAATATTTTCTACATTCGTAACTACACAATATTCGAACATTCTGACTCGCCTAGAAAGTAAAAAATGACGATTTTGTGCTATATTTCGCCTGTGGATCATCCCCCTTGATGGTCCAACAATAATCGGCCAGCGTATTAGGACTCCATTTGCCTTGATATCTCTTTTCCATAGCTAAAATCTCCTGAGTTAGCTCATTTGGTTTTATTTTACAATGCACAAATGGACGAAAAAAACGTTTATTAAAAATAATTATTTAAATCCATAAATTGAAATAAAGAAACTGTGGACGATGGAGAAATTCCGAATACATATTTGAAAATACCATAAAAAACTGCATTAAGTACAACTATTGGCACTCATGAGATAAAACTCATGTTGACCAGTGTACTCACAAGTAGTTCATAATAAATTTATATCATAAAGTTTATTATAGTTATGCTGTAGAAAGCTGAATTCTTGTAGCAGTATACACTTAACCTATTATTTACTTATAAAACGAATGTTAGTTGCTCTTGGTCCATTATTTTTACCAGAATTAGTTTGAATCGTTCTTTTCCTTATCACGAACGTTGGATTTAGTAGAAACATATTTGTGTATTATTGTGTGAGGCGGGACTCATCGTGGTGACACAGAGTGCCCGCGCCGATTGCTGTCATTCTGGCCAGCGTTCAAGTGAAGGATTCTTGCTTGCCACCCTGCTCGACCTCCGGGACGGAGCTTAGCCTACTTGTCGCCAATGACAACCGTGACGTCACACGCTGAGATTTAGCGTTACAAAACCTTCCAAGTTAAGTAGCGAAGAGGAAATTAGTCACCTGCTTCAAAGATATGTGTATGGAATTAAATTTTCATATCGCGCTATTCGGAAATTGTTATTATGGTTTAAATATGAATCCAGTTTATGTTGTATTGAGAGTTTTATTACGAGTAGAAACACCTTTTTCACGTTGGGAATATGAAGATAAAAAGGAAGTTTTAAATTGTGGGCGTGCTATGAATCTCTACAAATATGTAGTACGTAAGAAGTTAAACATTCAGTTAAACGTTACAGTCTTATCGGTTTCACCAACGTAGGTAACTGTATTACGCCAATTTCTCCGTGTATAACGCATAGCTTAAACTGGCGTAATACAGTTACCTGTGTTGGTGAAACCGACCCTTAGTTTCAAACGGTCATGGTTTAAGGGATTCCCATGATTATGCTCCTCTTCCTCTATGAAAGCATATGTGGAAAAAGCTTTTATTGTCTGAAGTGTATATAACATACCTGACGAATGCAATTTCAGGAGAGGAACTTTCTTCTTCGTAGAAGAACTTCTACTGCAGTTAACGAAGACACCCATTCCATGAATATAGGCCTTTCACGTCTTAAAGGACCGAAGGACCGATTTGGTATACAAGAAATGAGTGAGCTTAATAATAATCAAGTTAAACATGTATACATAGGCTATAGGTACAATTTTTCTTACGAGCTCTACACCTAACTTCAAAGCTACGAGCCGCCACAGAATTATTTATACGATGTATAGCATCATAACAACGTATCTTAATGCTAGTATTAGGTAAATATTCATTCTTCTCCTTAATGTTTCAAAACAATATATTGTATACAATAAAACTGTCTTTATTTTACATCACTGTCACTGGTTAAAGCAGAATTTTCTTATCATTTTATACGTAACTTAAAGCATCGTATGTTCCATTTTCATCCCTATGCCATAGCATCTCATTATATACTTCAATAGATCGTCATTTTTCACAACACATTGCAAAACTTTTTTAGAAGGTCATCACCTACCTTTTCTATCTATCTGTCTACGTACCCCATACTTTTCCGTGTGGGATTAAGGTGATCCCTAGTTGAAGTATTTAACCAAGCTAATTTAGTACGCTTATTTGCCCATAGAGATCCGTGAAAGTGGTTTTATTTAAAGGAAAATTCGTTTAAAATTTCAAGATTCCGATGTTATTGGGAATTTGGCAGTGTTATTCTAAAAAAATGTAAATTTGAGTCTTTTTAATCCTAGTTTAATATATTAAACCCAATAAGAATGATATATCCAGTAGTTCAAGGGATATACAATTGATAATTATGTCTGCAAAAATTTAGGGGAAAAAACCTATCTCAATATAATTCATATTTCTTGGAATTCATATTGGCCATAGAACTTAAAATCTACGGAACGACCATATTTGAGCATGAGAAGGACAGAAAATATTACCTCTATGTTGTAAACTGTGTTGCAACCATTTCCCTTGGCAAGAGTGCATGGAGGAAGAAGATATGGCGCCATCAGATATGGCAGTTAAAAAAGAAGATGGAATCAGAAAAGTGTTTAAAAATGCATTATGAAAATTTCGCAAATAGAACAAAAAATCTCCGGGATTCGTTGAAAATTTTAAATTTCGGCGTTATTTCGCGTTATCATAGGATTTCGCGATTGATAAATGCTTTTTTGAGCTTATGGGAAGTAGAATTAAGAAATGTTACAAGAAAATGACAAAATTAGAGCATTTCGCCTTATCGCTACTCGCGAATTTCACGGATCTCTACCCATAGGTGTCAAAAAGTGATATGGGGTCGGCATATCGCCTCAGTGAGACACCGAGTAGGCAACTAAGGTACTACTTCGATGGATAACGGCCGGCAATTTTTTCTACCATCCGGCTGCTGGCCTCATATACATGTGCTAAACACAGAGGTAGACCATCATCCAGTCAGTGTAGGTGCGACATGTAGTCACCATGTCGAGTCCCCCAGTTGCTATAGCTGGTTTTATTAACCTGGATCAGCTACTTGTTGTAGCTACGCAAATTCGTCACGATGCTGGGTGGGCACCGGTCAAATATTGGGCGAAATTCAATGAGAAAAATGGAGACCCGAGCCAGCGCAAATTCCGTAGCTCTGCTCGAAAGCATCTTGCCTTAACCACTCAGCTACGGTGCGGGAAGGATAATATATATATGTCGGCCGCGGTGGACTAGTGGTTATGCTCCTTGCCTCTGGTCCCAAGGGTCGCGGGTTCAAACTCGGCCGGGGTCGATGGATTTTTTAGGAAAAATCCAAGGAGCAAGTCCTCCGGGAGGGACTTTAAGCCGTGGGTCCCGAGTCTGAAGATTTTCAGGCTCGTAAAAAATCCGAATTTTCCCGTCCTTAGTACTACCTTGGTTCCCTACATGTCAGTATGAGGCGGAACGCTGACCACGTACCACTCAAAATGATATCTATATACGAAAACAAGTAAAGTGATCCCACAACAGGCCTCAGGAGACCCTTGGGGTAGTAGGAGGTTAAGGCTCCCACTTTTTCTAGACAATCGGCACTTGATGTCAGCCGGGTTGTCAGCCCTGCGTGACGGTCGCCTTTACCCCCAGAAGGCGTCTGGTACCCATTTCCGTTAGAGGCTGAGTCGACCCCAGGGCCATAGTGCCGCCAGAGGGTTTGGGTCAGAACCCTCGACCCTCCGGCTTGTAGCTCAGTGCCTTAACCACTACGCTACGGCGTACCCCCTATACGAAAACAAGTGTAACTAAATTAGTATGGTTGAAATTCTTCCCTGTAGGGGGAGAGCACCTAAATCTCTGTAAAGTGAAAACATAAGGCTTACAATACAATACTATATATATATATATATATATATATATATATATATATATATATATATATATATATATATATATATATATATGTGTGTGTGTGTGTGTATTAATGCCCAAAGCAACTTCAGTAATCTCCTATAACATTTTGTTTCTTCAATATTTTTAAATACATTATAAAACTCTGTTGAGGTTACTGTGTTAAAGTTTAATAATTGTAAAACAGTACCTGATAGCTATCTCAGTCGTCCTCAATAATAGCAGTATTGTTTTATAGGAGGTCTTTCGATAACTTATGTATCATCTTCTTCTTTTATTTTGGTACTGACTGTTGTTGTAATTATTTTGTACAGAGGGTTTATACTGGGTATGTTCTCGTTCAGCAGGTGTTTATTTGTGGTTTCCTTGATGATTTCTAATTCTTCGAGAACGTACACTGCAAATTATTGAGGACGACTGAGATATCAGGTATTGTCATACAATTATTAAAATTTTGCTTCTTATAATCCGAAAATGTTTATCTTAAATTAAAAACTAATTTTACAACTATTAGTGGAATTCACGTAGACTTACGAGATTGAAATAAAAAATAATGATATAATGAAGTAAATTGTCCAGTAGACAAAGTCCATATTTCCTCACCATTATTAAACTTGAATTGTATGTGGTAAAACCAGCATTATTGATGGAGAAATCAACCCCAGGTAATAAGCACCTAATTTTTCAAAATTATCTTTCCCCTGCGTTACTTGAGTCGGATATTAATTTTACCGGATCTCATTTTCTGTAGTGTTTGGCTGCACACATAATAATGTCACGCCATGACAACAAACATTGCTTTATCACTGTCCACTCTCTTGCACATCTTGTCAGATTACTTAATTAGCACTATTTTACTTTTAAATTCGTGCCGTATGCTATTAAGTTAGACTTTTTTTTTTTAAGTTTCACCAACAACCTTGATGTTATGCATCAACCGGCTAGGCGACATTAAACATCGATTTTTATATCTGTCGCACTGGCTCATGGGGTAGGTGTGTGCACACTTTTAACGCCAAATCTTTAAATATAACGGCTCAACTGTACTTCTACTAGCGCTTAATTTTCAGTTATATTGTTGTAAACTATAGCTCTTCTTCTGTATTTATTAACATTATTTAATATTTTAAACTTTTTCAAAGAATTTGTATAACATTGGGTCGACTCAGCCTCTAACTGAAATGACTACCAGACGCTTGTTCTGGGGTTAAAGGCGGCCGTCACGCAGGGCTGACAACCCGGCTGACATAAAGTGTCGATTGTCTAGAAAAAGTGGGAGCCTTAACCTCCTACTACCCCAAGGGCCTCCGGGCCTGTTGTGGGATCACTTTACTTACTTTTATTAGACAATTTTGAAGTATTCATTTAAATATGCAAATCGCAATATTGGGACATTCCATACGAAATCGGCAAAAAAATTGTGAAAAATGAACTCACATCTTTAAAAGTTTACCATTTTTTTTACAGTGAAACTTTATGATATACTGAATATCTGTACCGAATTTCAAGTCTTCGCTTGGTGTAATTAAATAGTAATAGAGCTGTCAATTTATCGTATTGTTTTAAATAGTCTCTTTTATAAAATATATTTCTCGAAGTATGGCTATTCCCTCAACTTGAAAAGATAGTCACATTATAGATGATTTTATGCTCTATCGCGTGAAAATTAGTATGTTAATATTTACGTTTTTCTGAAGGGCGTAAATGCTATTAATATGCAATTGACCTTCCTCACCAAAAAAATTATAAAATCAAAAAGTGCCACATTATTACCTGAACACCAGTTAATTTTTTGTAATTAGTATTAAAGTGGAGTCTTGAAAGGAAACTACCAAAAATAATTATTTTTCCTAAAATCTCCTATGTGTAGACTGCCCGCAATACCTTTCGCGTGAGTGGAGATCGCTCGCTCGTACAAACAATGACGGAACTACTTGGTAATAGTCCTTTGCGCACTAACAAATATTTTTATTGTTATTATCATCATTACATTATTTTTATTATCATTATAACAATTATTACATTATCATCATCATCATCATCATCATCGTGGACTAGTGGTTACTCTGCACGCCTCCGATTCCGAGGTTCGCGGGTTCAAACTCGATAGGAATCAATGGAATTTTAAAGGCGTAACAATTCTGAATGCTATTTTGCTATTTTAATGCTATGTTTTGATGCATAAAAATGCTGTTGTACTCTTCTTACTGACCAGGAGAGTGGAAGCAACGTTAGAATTTTGATTTTATCTTTTTTTATCACTGCTAGCAGCAAACGCCTTCTTAAGATTTTCCAAAACCTCAATTTCATATTTATCCTCTTCTTCACTTGAAGAGTCAAATTGGTGGAAAATTTTATTTTTAATTGCCTCAGTTACACTTTTATATGTATTTTTCACATATTTATTGTGAGACATTTTTGCTCTCTTAATGGGACTTTCCCCTATCAATTTAAATGATTCATTTAATGTTGGTATAGCCGATTCTTTAACGATGTCGGAACTACTATCGTTATTATTACTAGGTTGTGTTACATCGGATTCCTCATTTTCAGTATTAGTTAATCTGTTAGGCTGTACATTCTCAACATTTCTCTTACTTTCTAAAATTAGCCTGCAATTACTACATATTTTTGCCGAGAGCCAGTGTTCTTGGGGTACCCCGAGTTCCTCACAGTTCCATGGAGGGATAGATCTGAATTTTTTTAAACTACTCTTATGTCGTCGTCCGAGTGGATTGAAATACTTTCCATTCACATAACACCAGTTAAGCTTATTCATAATAGACAGTGTAATTATATGTACAGTAATAAAATAAAACACTTCAATCTGCAAACTTGTTAGTTAAAAACGATAAAAGATTATTTTAAATTTGATTGTAATACTTAAAATAATGAGGTGACACACTAAACACACGCACTGATTTAAATCTACTGTCTAGTAAATAATCTGAACTTGAGAATTGTTGATAGAGGAACAGATGTTTTAAGAAGACGCGCTGATTCAGCATTTCATTCGTTTGTTAGGAAGTGGTACTAGTATTAAAACATTCGGTTTTATTTGGAAGTGATATCTTGTAACAACACTATTTCGTCATAGTTTCCAGGGTACAATACAGTACACTCAATAAAATATTATTTTAAGATTGAAATTAGTAATTATAACATAATAAAAATCTATACCAGTTTATTCAATTAATGGTGTAAGAGTTTTTATTATAATATTTCATTTAATTGCAATGAAAAATTTGTAACAAAATAAATAATTTGTTTTAAGGGAGGAAAGAAGATTACGAGTATTTGAGAATAAAGTTCTTAGGCAAATATTTTGATCAAAAAGAGATGAACAGACAGGTGAACGGAGGAAACTACATAATAGTGAGCTACATGATATGTATAGAAAGCCAGATATAATAAGAACAGTTAAGTCTCGTAGGCTTCGATGGGCAGGTCATCATGGTACGTATGGAGGATGAAAGAGGTGCTTGGAAAATTCTGGTAGGAAAACCGGAGGGAAAACGCCCAGTTGGAAGACTAAGAATGAAGTGGGAGAATAACATTATACATGATTTGAGGGAAGTAGATTATACAGAGGATAATTGGAAAACGTTAGCTCGGGATGGGATGTATGGAGAGCTTATGTCCGCGCTGCCATGAACCTACAGGTTACACAGAGCCAGTGAGTGAGTTAGTTATAAATAATTTGTTTAATAATTCACAGTAAACGTAAGTAACAGAGCTCTTTACTTCTCACTTCAGCAATAAAATTTGATAAATAAATATCTACTCTGCGTAAGAATTAAAATATCGCCACTTTTATAAATTTACGGTACTGTTCCATTAAGCACAACATATAATAATTTATTCGATTTAATGGCAGTTGAAAAAGTCACTGATGAAGCTCTTTTAATAAAGTACGCGCGTGACCTTGGTCGTGAAATGAATCTGATGCGCCGTGGACCCGCGAGTTTTTTTTTACGAAAATAGAATAAAAAACATTTATATTGTCTGAACTATTCAACTCTCCAAAAGGGTAATTGCTGAAAATTAATCCTTATTACGTGAATAGTATCCTGTATTTTTTCCGTTTTCATTTTTTGATATGTACTGCAGTAAACCGCCATAAAACAGAAAATTAACACCGAAAATAAAAATATCCTAATTATAAAAATAACACCCTTAAACTACATGATATCACCTATATAAATATGTTTGAAACAAATTTTTGCTGTTCACTGTTTCAGAAATATTAGTTAGTAAACGTTTTAGTTTTATCATATTTACGATAATTTTAGATCATCATAACTACGAACCTATAAATGATAAAAATTAAATTTCTGTATTAATACGTTTATAAATGTATTCACTATATTTAGGGATACATAAAATTAAAAAAATAAATTGCAAGATTTTTTGCTGTCCGATTTGATATGGAATGTCCCTATTATGACACTGTTAGACAATATCGTGATGCTAACTGCTATTTTCTCCACAGAGTATATCACTTAGTCTATGATTTTTCTAACGCTTTTTTGGGTTATCGCTGGTTGGATCAGCGTTAGGGAGTGATAAGTAAGTGTACACCCATTTTTTATAAACGTTTGGTAATTTTAATATTATTAACATATTTTTTAACATAGATTTGGGGATTTATTGCAATTATTGGTCATTTAAATTTCATAGCGACGGATAGTAATCGAGGATGATAATCGATATGTGGTTCGATTGTGGGTTATCACTGGCTCTATAAACTCTGGCGCATGCGCACTGTTGTTCTATAGGGCTTCCGAAAATATTTCACACTAGTTTAAGTGCAGTTTTTCCAATATAACCTTATTACAGTATTAAAGAAAATGTAAACACCATCAAGCTGCTGAAATGAAATTCCTTTGACCAATAGCAGGATATCAAAGAATAGACAAAAAAACACAACACAGAAAGAAGACAGCAACTAAAATAGAGGAGTTAAGCACAACAATAGTGAAGAACAGAACAAACTGGAAATAACTCTTAGCAAGGATACCTGAGAACAGAATACCAAAATCAGCATATAACTATTCACCAAGAGGAAGAAGAAGTTTGGGAAGACCAAAGAAAAGATGGAAAGAGCAGCAATTTGGAGCCGGAACAGGCTAGCAGAAAGCCAAAGAAGTAAAGTAAAGAAGAAGTAAACTTCAACAGTATTATCAGAGATTCTGTGTTTGCAACAAACGAGTATGAAACCAGATCTTCATAAATAATCTAAATTTTGTATCATGCAGCTAAGCGCCAAATGTTCCCGCTCTTAAATTGTTGATGCATAACTGTCAAACAAGGAAAATAACTTACAATATCCAGTATTGTTAGTTCGGCGCTACATAAAATAGTGGAGAAAAGGATGTAAATGCAAAAATATCTAAATTTTTAAGAATTTTAGGGTTAATAAACTCTATCTTCAAGCCACAGTTAGTCCAAAAGCATTCAAGACTGAAAGTGTATAAAACACTGGCTCTTCCCAACTCTTTTGCATGGTAGCGAAGTATGGACGTTGAAACAGAAGGATATACAGAGACTTAGATCTGCTGAAATGAGATATCTTCGGAGGACTGCAGGATACACACTACTAGATCACAAAAATATGAAGACATCTTAGAAGAATTACACATGGAATCTTTAGAAAACAAAATATCTGATTATAAGTCAAGATGGATACAACATGTTCATCGAATGGAAGATCACAGAATACCCAAACTAATGTTAAGATATCAACCTGCAGGAAGAAGAAGACCAGGACGTCCACTCAAAAGACTTCTGGATGGTGTTTCTCTTGAGGCCGAAACAGGTCAACAAATGGCCTAAATTCGTGAATGTACTATGATGATGATGATAAAATAGTGGAGGTCGACTTAAACTTAAAAAGTATTTTTCTCCAAACTTACATAATGAAGCATAGCCGGTTGGTTCATAACGCTGTCCAGTAGAAGGCATGAGTACCACGATAAAAGAACGCGACACCCAATACCATGGTAAAAAAGGATTCTCGATTGAGTTTAATTTCGTGTTTGAAGTTTTTTCAGGGCTATCCTCAACTTAAGAGGAAACACAGCTGCAGTTAGAGCGAAATACATTTTCGTTTCTGGCTATTTCATATGGGCGTGTATAATATAATTCACACACGACTTTTCAACCAGGATTAGTTACAATAAAAAAATTGTTCTCGTACAGTATTTGCACAGCGAAAAGTAGTGTAACATGGATTATATTGGTAAGAGAGTCAAAGGAAATTAAACATAGGCTCAATTCTGGAAATGTATGTTATTATGCATTACAGAGACTCTTGACTTCCCAACTCCTTTAAAAAAAAAACGTTAAACTGAAAATATATAAAACTATTATTCTACCAGTTATATTATATGGATGCGAAACAAGGACTCTTACTTTAAGGGAGGAAAGGAGATAACTAGTATTTGAGAATAAAGTTCTTAGGAAAAATTTTGGACCAAAGAGAGATGAACAGACAGATGAATGGAGAAGACTGCATAACAGTGAATTACATGGTCTTTATAGGAAGCCTGATATAATGAGAAGGGTTAAGTCTCGTAGACTTCGATGGGAAGGACATGTTGCATGAATATGGAATGAAAGACGTGCATGGAAGCTTCTTGTAGGAAAGCCAGAGGGAAAACGCCCAGTTGGTAGACCAAGAATGAGGTGGGAGAATAATATTAACTATGATTTGAAGGAAGTAGATTATATAGGGGATGATTGGAAAACACTGGCTCAGGATAGGGATATATGGAGAGCTTATGTCCGCGCGGCCATGAACCTACGGGTTCGATAGTGCCAGTCAGTTAGAGTTAGTTAGAGTCAATGTTCATTTCCAGAACTCCTGGCATTACAATACGAACATGCAACCGTTGTAATCAAGAATATTAAAAAAATAGATAATAGCTTAAAAAAACTAAAACAACACGCTTTATTAGAAAACCGAACTAAAAAATGAAAAACAATAATTTTAATTTCCAATACGCTTGGGATAAAATTAAAGTGGCCAACAAAAAAAATCATCTCCGACACATCTAGAATAAAACTAGGTGTATCTAAAAAAATAATAATTTTACCATCAAAAGCGTGGGGTGCTCTATATCAATTAATATATTTGATAATAAACAGATATTGGTATAAGTGAAGTCTCCAAGGGCCAGTTTCACCATGAGAAGTAACTATATTACGCCAGTTTAAGCTATGCATTATACATGGGGGAAACAGGCATAAAACAGTTACCTCTCTTGGTGAAACTGACCCTAAGAAGTAAACGTAAAAACACTCTCACGCTTTTGATGGTAAAATTACTTTTTTGTAGATAACTAGTTTTATTCTAGATGTGTTAGAGATGATATTTTTGTTGACCACTTTAATTTTTATCCCAAGCGTGTTGGAAATTAAAATGATTTTTCATTTTTTTAGTTCGGTTAACTAATAAAGCGTGTCGTTTTAGTTTTTTAAACTATTATTTATTTTTTTATTTTTTAGTTTAATTGATTGTCATAAACCGTAATCCCATGAAAAATTTAATTGCTTACGATATTTTTATTGTCTACGCACGAATATAATTATATATTTTTAAAATTATTATCTAACATTAATATAATATTTTTTAATATTTTAATATAGATAAATAATTACAGTTAATCGTATCCTTCTCATATTTTTTGGATAAATTACAATGTGATAAGTTTACAAAATTGTCATTAATATTTTACAGAGTAAGATAAAAATGTAAATATCTTTAAATTCGATACTTTTGTAGTATGAGCTAAAAGTAATAGGCTACTCTTCTAAAAAGTCCTCCGGGCCTGATTTGAACCAGCGACCTATGGATTACTGAAATTATATATCACTACAATCCACCGCTCTACCAACTGAGTTACCAGAGGATATAATGTTAATTTTTTACAACGATGGACTAAAAAGTCTATACGTCCGCAACGTATTATACAGGTCTTTATTTTTTTTTATGTCCTGATGATCCTGGCAAGGATCTTAGAAAATATTTATGAAATTATTATATTGTTATTGGTCCTTTACAAGTATACGAAGTTTCATGTCGATCCAATATTTTTAAGTGGGTGAAAATCGTGTTGAAAGATCCCGTTACATAGATAGACAGATACAGGTCAAACTAATAGTATAAAGCGAGTAAAAAAGTCCAAGTGGAAGAATGGTCTTCTTACGGAAGTGGTGGCTTCCCGAAACGAGTGATCAGTTCAATGCCACAATATGAAGTTTAACGAACATTCATACTAAACATAGGACCGTTTGGAACTTAAAGTTTCTAGACACTTCTCTTACGAGTTGGGAAAAACCACGAACAAACCATCAGCTAGGAATCTTGTCCCAACCAGGAATCGTACCCAGCCCCCTGCATACGAGGTAGCGACGGAACCCCGACACTACAGCGGTGGAGAGTTTTTCAATGATAATTGGTTAAATAAGAATAAATCGCATTTTCATATAGAAAAGGCTGCAGAAAAGTATAAAATGTAAGAAATATTCGTGACTCGTGCGATAAAAAGTTTTTAAAAAGTTATGACTTACGACCAGCAATCCGATTGTTTGCCCATCTGTCTGTCCAAGTAAGTCACGCGAAGATAATTGTCTATTTAATTTAAATACTAACGGTTTCCACAAAACAGGAAATATGTTTGTGTATACTGTGTTAAAATGATAAGTTCTTAACATAAGAAATTAATTATTCTAGAAATAAACCCAATAATTTTAAAACTTTTATGGAAAAAATGAGTCATGGATATGCGAAAATTTTAAAATATCTAAACAAATTTCTGAAAAAAAACTATCTAATGGCATTTTATTATATACTATTTATAAACGCCTATCAGCCGGTTGATAAGCCAAGGTCCTTAAGGAGCCAACCTTAAAAATCTGATATATTCAATTAAGAAAATTCAAAATATATACGTTATGATAAGTTGATATATTTAGCGTGAAGGAGTTTTTTACCCTTATCTTTAAATTATTTATTTAAGGCCTACTCTTACTTTTAAACGGTTTTGATGGGTAATATCACATTTAGTTTAAAGAAAAAAAAGTACATTATTTAATCCTGTAAAAAAAATTAAGCAAAAAAATCCAAAAACCCTTTAATATCTTAATAAAACCATCTCTAAAATAAAATCGTACCAAAAAAAAAAAGTACCACATAATGCAAAATTCGAAATTATTAAGCAAGCTGTAGTTACAGGTATTTGAAAAGTTAGATTTTCTACGGATTTCCTGAGAGTCCCTAATTGAATGTATTACCACCTCTGCATATATAAATAATAATGCCTTAAACAAGGCAAGAATTAAAATATTAAAAAAGCTAACCCAGCAAAACCCATAAGATAATATAGTCATCATTAATCCCAACTGAACAAGTGAACCATTTAAAATACCTGGGTTATGAAATCTCCTTTTTAAAAATTAATATCTTTTTAACAAACTTAATAAATGTAATCATATATGTGGCACAATTAAAAGAATATCTAAAAACACAAGAAAGGAAACAAAACTAAAATTTTATAAAGAAGTGACAGTTCCCTTACTATTGTATGGTAGTGAATTTTGGGTTTTAACTAAAAGAGAAGAGAAGATCATAGAAGCAGCTGAAATGAGATTTCTGAGAAGTGTGGCTGGCTGCAAACTTCTACATAAAAGATGAAGTGAGGATATTAGAAATGAACTAAATATTTTTAAACTTTTAGATACAATAAAATAATCTAGAAAAAACTGGAAAGAACATGTTCAAAGAATGAAAGATGATCGCATTCTAAAAATTATACTTAATCACAAACCGAAAGGAGACAGGAATGTTGGTAGACCGAAAAAAGAGATGGATTCAACTTTTTGAATGAGAATCTATGAGACCGGAACAAGCCACATGGGCTTAATCCGTGACTGTTGTTGTTGATGATGATGATGATGATTAATCCCAACTGTCGTAAGGTAGAAATAGCAATACTGTTCTATAAATCACGTTCAAAATTAGCTTCAAATCATGCAGATAGAGCTTAATAAAAATAATTGTGAACTCATTTTTATGCCTGATTTTCAGTATTTGCTTATCATAGCCTACAGCTTAAACATCGCATGCAGGTCATATCAGTTTTGGACCTATTACTTATTGACATAATTTTCACTAGCATATTTATACGCATAATTTTTATAGTTGGATATTTATATAAACTACTGATAGTGAGAATAAACTGCGTGATAAACTAGTAATAAATAATATTTCACACAGGAATTACAGCGGAAATGACGTTGTATCTCTTTTCATTACCTTGTAATGCATAATTTATGTGCTCATGGCTGTTTAGTAAAGTCGTGTTTTAAGTTGAACCATGGTAAACAAATTTCAAGAATACATGGTTCTAAATAAGAAAATTATATAAAATCATAAGTAAAATTTTTACACATAAAATACAATTTTTTAAGCAAATAAACAAATAAATAAAAAAACTTACAACATCAGTGTGGTTTGCTCTCTGTTCTGGAACTTGCCACTGAGGTATATTCACGGAATTAATAAAATATTATGATTAACTAATTATTATTATTATTATTATTATTATTATTATTATTATTATTATTATTATTGTTAATCATATTAGGCCTACAAAACAGAAAAGTAATTATAATTTGAACTATTTCATTAATTAAATAAAAATAAAACGTAGTTTTATTTGATTTTCATATTTATTATATAATTCAGTGACAGCTGTTTCGGTACACTGTACCTTCTTCAGACATGTTAACAAATTATGAATTGTGTTAAATGAACTATTTCATATCTATTATTCTACCAGTTATATTATATGGATGCGAAACATGGACTCTAACTTTAAGGGAGGAAAGGGGATTACGAGTACTTGAGAATAAAGTTCTTACGAAAATTTTTGGACCAAAGAGAGATGAACAGAGAGGTGAATGGAGAAGACTGCATAACAGTGAATTACTTGGTCTTTATAGCAAATCAGATATTAATATAATGAGAATAGTTAAGTCTCGTAGACTGCGATGGGCAGGACATGTGGCACGAATGGAGAATGAAATACGTAGGTGGAAGCTTCTTGTAGGAAAACCAGAGGGAAAACGCCCAGTTGGTAGACCAAGAATGAGGTGGGAGAATAACATTAACTATGATTTGAGGGAAGTAGATTATACAGGGGATGATTGGAAAATATTGGCTCTTGATAGGGATGTATGGAGAGCTTATGTCCGCGCGGCCATGAACCTACGTGTCAGTGAGTTAGTTAGTTACTATTTCATAAGTGACTGAATCGGCTTCAAAACTAGTATGAAAACGAATGAGACACGGTAAGGTTTATTAGAAATTCTGTTAACATAATTTGTTTATTTGGGGGCACGCCGTAGCGTAGTGGTTAAGGCACTGAGCTACAAGCCGGAGGGTCGAGGGTTCAAGTCCCGTTGGGGTCAGGATTTTTAAACTGACCCAAACCCTCTGGCGGCACTATGGCCCTGGGGTCGACTCAGCCTCTAATGGAAATGAGTACCAGACTCTTGTTCTGGGGTAAAGGCGGCCGTCACGCAGGGCTGACATAAAGTGCCGATTGTCTAGAAAAAGTGGGAGCCTTAACCTCCTACTACCCCAAGGGCCTCCGGGTCTGTTGTGGGATCACTTTACTTTACTTTAATTTGTTTATTTAATATATATACGGGTGAAAATGATTTAAACCGACAAACTCTGGGAGGTTATAGGGGACACCAAAACAAATGTTTTTCCCTAATGCCATTTTTTCCTATGAGGATTATTTAAACGGGTAGAGGGCGTATTACGCTCTTCAGTTGTCATGACTGCAACTGCTGTTGATGGTAGGAATTGCTTTGTCCACCAGTGTAGTAGTGAATTATATCTATTTACAAATGGAGCGATACACCTGGAGTGAGTACACTGATATGTGTGGGCCGGTGTTGTTGGGGACTGTTTAATTGGGACATATCTCCTACCTAGGCCATTAAATGGCAGACACTATTACAATGTTCTCGCCAGAGCATTGCCAGAATTGCTGGAAGACGTCCCGCTTCCTACAAGACAGCGCATGTGGTTCCAACATGACGGGTTGCCGGCACATTTCAGTCGTCGTGTGCGTCGATTCTTGAACCAACGGTTTTCAGAAAAGTTGATTGGCAGAGGTGGTCCTGTACCATGGCCTGCTCGATCCGCAGATATGACGACCCCTTTGGATTTTTTTGTGTGGAGAGAGATGTGCAACCTTGTTTACACAACTCCTGTTGCATCAGAAAAGGATCAGGTTGCCCGGATAGTAGCAGCAGCAGGAGCAATTAACGATAGGATACTCATGGAGTTTTTGCCCGTGTTAGACAGAACATGATCCGCCGGTGTACCTTTGTTTACATGTCAATGAAGACATTTTTTAACCTCTGCTGTAATGTAAGTAATTGCGTTGTGTTAATATGTTGTCTCTTGGTAATAAAAAATGCAAAAGTGTTTGTTGGTTTAATAAATTTGCCGCTAGATAAATCTTCCTCTACCGGTTTAAATAATCCTCATAGGAAAAAGTGACATTGGGAAAAATACTTGTTTTGGAGTCCCCTACAACCTCCCAGAGTTTGTCGGTTTAAATAATTTTCACCCTGTATATGCTATGAAAATTATCCAATCAGTTATTATCTACAATGTTGTAGAGGACATGTACAGATCAAATGAAACATTTTATAGGCCTACCAAAAATCTAGTTCTAAGAACTTTCACGCAGGCAGTATTCACACGAAGGTAATTTACACTCTGGTCAATTATCGTAAATAAATGAAAACACATATAGGATATAATATCTAATTCACTCGAAGATACTGGTAATTCACACCAGTAATAATTGTACAGTATATCTTAAGAGTGATAGATCACAATTAGCAGATATATTAACATTAATATTTAGTTATCATTAGATCACAAAAGAATTGAAGGCATCCTAGAAGAATTACACATGGAACCTTTAGAAAACAAATTTTCTGATTATAAGTTAAGATGGATGCAACATGTTCATCGAATGGAAGATCACAGGATACCCAAACAAATGTTAAGATATCAACCTGCAGGAAGAAGAAGAAGACCAGGACGTACACTCATAAGACTTCTGGATGGTGTTTTTCTTGAGGCGAAACAGGTCAACAAATGGCCTAAATTCGTGAAATGTACTATGATGATGACGATGTATTATACAGTATGTTTTCCGGTAAAAGCTACAAATATACCACAGTCAGTTATTAACGTTTCCTATAACCTAACAAAAAAGTAAGCATTAAAAAGATAATTTGTTCTGGTATACGTGGAAACAACAATAATAATAATAATATATAATAATAACAGTAATTATTATTATTATTATTATTATTATTATTACCGTTATTCTTAGCTTATTAACAGAATAGAAGGGTACATAATATAACCATAGGGTATTTTATCACCGCAACGAAATAATTCAGTTATTCTTCCCCAAACAGAATACAATAATCTGTAGGATTATACAAATATATTGAGAAAATTTGTTCCCATCCCTATTTATAAACTAATATACATTTGAATTTAATTGTGTTATTAACTATTAAGCCAGATAAATAAGCAGATAGGTCTAAATGAAATTAAAAATAAATACGATTATCATTATTATGCCGGACAAATATTAATATTACTGATATTATTTCATTATAATGAGATAATTATATAAGTTAATGATATGCCAGTATTAAAATGAAATCAAGAATAGGAAGATAATTGTAAAAAAATATTATAACTAGCTAATACGCCTAAATAAATGAAAATTAATGTGCTTTTATGTTTCGTTGAATAAGTAAAACGAAAAATAATAATAAATTTATATTTTTTTAGATACCCCTTGCTGATTACCCGGCGTTGCCCGGAAATCTACTTATCCCGTACTTCTTGACACAAATGAGCTGAAATACGAAAATTAATGTGTTTTATGTTTATTTAAAAAAGTATAGGGAAAAAATTATATAGTAGGGCCTAATTATTTTTAGATACCCATCCTGTTTACCCGTCGTTGTCCGGGAATCTACTTATCCCGATCTTCTTGGCATAAATTAAAGACAAAAATGGTTACTGTGAGTTATCGGTAAGAGATAAACATATGCTGTCTCGGACTTTTTTTGTAGAGCTTTTTGAGATATTCAATTCTGTGTACATCAATGTTGTGTATTTGTTATGGTTTAGGCAGCGTAAGCCATTTAAGCGTCCAAAGAGCTACTTTTTTTTCACGTTTTTCACTACAAAAGGCGATTTATAATTCTACCATCAAAAGCGTGTGGTGCTCTATATCAATTAATATATCTGATAATAAACATATATTGGTAAACGTAAAGTCTCTATGAAGAAAACGTAAAAACCATAAAAAGCACCCCACTCTTTTGATGGTAAAATTATTTTTTTGTAGATAACTCTAGTTTTATTCTAGATGTGTTGGAGATGATTTTTTTTGTTGACCACTTTAATTCTATCCCAAGCGTGTTGGAAATTAAAATAATTGTTCATTTTTTAGTTCGGTTTTCTAATAAAGCGTGTTGTTTAATTTTTTTTAAACTATTATTTATTTCACATAAATTTTGGAAGATGAAATTTTATTAACTATTTGGATTGTATAAAAAGTAGAGTAGAGATAAAGCTAGCCTAACTATACATCAGAAATAATAACTTAATCTTTAGCAAGATGCTTATTTAAAATTTTCCACATAACCTATAAAACCATGAAACAAATTTCTGCAGGCCACTATAAGAGCAAGCTACTTAAGTATATTTACATTTAGAAATTGTTAACTTTAAACTGCAGGTTGAGAGATTAGAGATACTGGTGTCATGTTCCAAACTCATACTAAACTTTAAAGCGCATGAACAGTATAAAAAATAAGAAAGAAAACTTTGTGGAGTCTGTAATTTTCGCACCCTTCTTTAATGCTAAGGTGAAATAAAATCTAGGTATTAGCCGCCTATGGCCATAACAGTCTGTCAGCGGACGAAAAAAACGAGTCTACGGTATAATTATGTTTTCACTAATACCAAAGTTGGTATTACTCAAGTTTTTGTAACAATATTTTCTTTATACTTTTCCTAGAGTCTGTCTTATGTTTTAAATCTCAGCTAATATATCCCAGTACGGTATAAATAAAACTACAAGTAAAATTTACAGACGTATGAAAACGCTTTAAAATAAGCAATACTGCTAATTTCTCTCAATGAAAAATATTCATAAAATACGGGGCAAACGCGCCTCATGGTGATGAAGTGATAGGCCTAAATGGCATTAACATTTACAATTACTTTCATTTCGCTTCATCCAACAAAATTTTTGGCGTAAATATGACTAATACAGTACACTTTATATACATCATCTTTCTTTGGCTCTACGATCCTCTAAGAATCTTGGCCTCCTTCATAATATCATCCCATTCTTCCCTATTCCTGGCTTCCTATCTTCATCTTTTACCTTTAGTTGTATTAAGTCTTCCCCAACCTTATCTAGCCATCTTAGTTTCTGTATTCTAACCTTTCTTATTTCATCCAATTTCCCTTTTAAATCTTTCTTGCTCCATATGCAACACATGTCCTACACATTCCAGTTCTAGATCGTTTTTACAACTTATCATTCTGGCAATTGCTTTTAGGTTTCTGAACAACTTTATTTTTACAAAATAGGGTTGTTAACCCTATGCCTAAACACTCAGCAATCCTGAGGGAACGATGTTTTCTCCCCTAGCTGACGGGTCCCAATTTAAGCGTCGGGAATTAGCTTTTTCACCCTTTCTTGTTTTGCATTACCCAGGGATCACGACAAGGACGTACATGCATAGGACTTTGTTGGAATAAATGACATTTCTCGACCTTTTAGATGGAGTGTAACTGTCAGCAAGTTACACCACCTTGAGAACACATATTGTGTTTTTTTTTTGTAACTCATCATAGAAATAAGTTATTAGGTTTCTTCTTTTCTTCTATTTTACTACACCTTTGACTTAAAAAAAAGTTTTATTTTTTAAAAGGCTAATCTCCAAAATTTTAGTTTCTTTTTATGTTTCATAACTATGTACTTTGAACCAAGATATTTGAAAGAGCCATTTATTTAATCCTCCAATGAGTTGCACAATGGTAAGAGTAAACATGGAGTTTTTATATTATTCACTTTTTTATTCTATCCTGTAAATTTTAAAAATTGTATATGTATGTTATATTTAAATTTTTGACATTGAGCAATGCAAGCTTAATATGACATGATAAGAAAAATAAATGCTCGGACGGGACTTGAACCCGGACCTCTGGATTGATACCCCATTGCGCTTCTATTCATGAATGTTTGTACTAGACTTGCTGGGTGGCGTAATCGGAAGCGCCCTGGGGTATCGATCCAGAGGTCCGGGTTCAAGTCCCGTCCGAGCATTTATTTTTCTTATCATGTCATATTAAGCTTGCATTGCTTAATGTCAAAAAATTAATTATAGCATCGATAAAGCATCACTGCTATAAATTAAAAATATTCTCTTTAATTTGTTTACTTGTGATAGGAGCTACCAGATGGCAGCGTAGACCGAGTTCCCACTACATTTCGTAATAATGAGATTATATAAAAAATGTATGCAGACATTTTAAATGGAAAATTGAAAAGTTTCAGTGAAAGATTCCTTATGGAATGTCAAAATGGATTTAGGAAAGGACGATCTTGTATTGATTCAGCATTTTCTATAAAAATTATTGCTTGAAAAAAGAAGAGAATTCAACTTAGAAACACATTTTGCTTTCATAGATTTTGAAAAAGCATTCTACACAGTCAAGAGATCAAAACTCTTAAATATATTGGAAGACAGAAATATACCAAATTTACTTCTGCAGAACAGACAAAAGATTTACAAAGACAACACCATAAAGATTATATTAAATAACAGATTTTCTGAAGAAGGAATTATAAATCGTGGTGTGAGACAAAGCTGCCCCCTATCCCCAATACTCTTTGCAATTTATATCAATGAAGTAATATGTTGCTGGAACAAAACATATAAATTTGGAATAAGTATATCAGAAAATAGAAAATGAAACACCCTATTGTTTGCAGATGACCAAATAATAATAGCAAATTCAGAAGATAATCTACAGAAAGGTCTGTATGAACTTAACAAAATTATAGAAGAATATGGTTTGAAGATACCTACAGAAAAAAACAAAAATTATGGCATTTCAAGGTGTAGATCCTGTCAGAAGTAAAAATTGTACTGGACAATAAAATTTTGGAGCAGGTGAATAATTTTACATATCTAGGATGCAATATCTCATATGAAGAAGAAAAGGATGTAAATGCAAAAATATCTAAATTTTAAAGAATTTTAGGGTTAATAAATTCTATCTTCAAGCCACAGTTAATCCAAAAGCATTCAAGATTAAAAGTGTCAATTGTTTATCATGAACGCAAATATTTCCAACAAAGATGTTATTATTTCACTATTATTTATTATTTTGAAAACACCATCGCGCAAAAAATAATGTACAACATACGTTTGTGAAGTATTTTACAGAATCTCGGAAATTAAAAACCTCGCTATCGCTCGGTTTTTAAACATTTTCCTGGATTCTGTAAAAACCACTTCCTAACTTCGTATTGTAAAATACTATTAAAATGCTGAAACAATAGCTTTCGATCTTTATGTGCTGATATGATTGAATGAGGTAATGAAATATATCCATAAACACTGCAACTTAAGATTCGTTTTAAGAGAATTGATATTCTATGCAGGCTAAAGTTTATGTGAATTGGATTTATGAAGTTGAATACCTTAGTTTCGAGTTAATCCAACAGTATTGTGGGAAGCAGTACATTGGAGATAGGCCCATTGCTGTAAGGAATGCTATTAGAATGTGGAACGTGCAGGAGGAAGACATAATTTATCCTAATAAAATGGTTTAGTAGCTTCAAGAACATTAAAAGATATTACCGTATTCTCCAATCTGGTTTCATTTAATTCTGAAATTTATGGAACGGCTAGTTTTCATGACATTCGTTATCGCACACTGGTTTCAGTCCTAAGTCATAAACATGTCCACCTGAAATACAAACAGAGCTACTGTGCGAGTTTACCTCATTATCATAATATATATTCACTTTCATCTTTGCCGACGTACTACTAAAATTTATAGGTCATGCCAATTAAACTCAATTCATCAACTCATTATTACCACAATATGAAGTATTGCTTTAAAGATTTTTTTTTTTCAAATGCTACCAGGTTTTCTTATGACGTTTCTGGCATTCTCATCTGGTAATGGCGGAATTGTAAACCACTTATCAAGTTATGCCCTGGAAGGCGGAGTTTCATTACTTCGATGAAATGATGGGCCATAAATGATAACAAAGCATCAGAAGAGACCTAAAACCTAAATTTAATCGGAATTCCATACCACGGGCGACCACAGGAACGATTCATTTCAAGTAAAAATTTCTGCGGTCTGACAGGGAGTCGACCCACAACCTCATATAATGTAGTCAGAAGCTCTGTACATGTGACCACGAGCCTGGTTTTGTTAGAAAATATATTTACTAAAGTACAATAATTCGGCCGCGGTGGACTAGTGGTTATTCTCCTTGCCTCTGATCCGAGAGCTGCGGTTTCAAACTTGGCCAGAATCGATGGATATTTCAAGGAGCAAGTCCTCCGGGAGGGACTTTAAGCCAAGGGTCCCCGAGTCTGAAGATTTTCAGGCTCGTAAAAGATCTTTAAATCACAAAAAAAAAGACCTCTAAGCAAAATTTATCGGCCTCATCATCCTAGTAATACCTTAGTTGCCTGCTAGATGTCTCATTGGATCGGTATGTTGACCTCATACCATTCATGTCATCTATAGGCAAATAAGCATAACTCAATTAAATTGGTCTTGTAACTCATATCAAAGAAGAGGCCGAATATTGGGCTACAGCAGCTACATATTTATGCACCTCTGGGATCGACACAAGTGTATCTGAAATTAGCATCAGGTTGGTAAGCCAAAGGGCTTCTAGGCTTGTCTCGCCACGGAGCTTTTTAATGCATTTTAAATATAGGCTATTACAAGAAACTGTTATCAAAAGGATAACAAAGAGAGATTTACAGTGGTATGGACATGTACAATGGATGTCGGAAGACCAGTGGCCTAAACAGGTGTTAGATTGGATGGTACCAGGCAGAAGGAAGAGGGGAAGAAGTAAAAGAACATAGTATGTGGGAATATATGATGCTATGATGAAGAGAAGTATGGAAGAGGTACAATGGGAAGATAGGAATCTCTGGAAAGCAGGAATCGTGGCGAACTGCTGTAAAGTGGAAAGCCTTTATTAGATAGGTAAAATATAGGCTATGGCAATGTTGAGGATGAGGACCTTGATTTTAGCATCGAATAGATTTAGAATAGGCCTAAATATATAATTAAAAAATCATCACCATCATTATGTGAAGTATTAGTTCTAGAAGAACTGTTACGGTCTGAGAAAGGAACTTTAATTAAATCTTCTCATGGAACGATATTTCGTTCAACCCTTTCCATTTGAACGATATTTCAATATTGTCTTACCAAACCTGAACGAGTCCACATGACTTTTCTTTCCAGTTCTGCTGATATTTGGAGATGTACTCGCGGTCAAATGATATGATGAATTCTTGTAACTTCTCTACAATTCTCTCAAGTAAGAGAGAAACATTACGCAAACCTTTATCAGAATTCATGAAAGGGAGCTAGAGATAAATTTTAAAAAATAGCATTTTTTTTTTTTGCTTATTTTACATCGCTTAGTTAATATTATTCAATCAAGGAACTCAGATGGATAGGCAAATTGTTTAAAACTAAATTTATGTCATTTAAATACTAATTACTTTGCTTTTGAAGCTTATCAACATGCGAAATTTTCATTAGTGTAATTTCCACCACTGATAACAAACATACACACAAACAAAGGACGATCTTATCAACGGATTCATTAGGAATGTTGGTCAACATGAAATAATGTATATCATTTCCACAGCGGTTTATATTTATAGAAACTGAATGGGGTGGCTTCATTGTAAAATATTAATTTACAGGTATAGAATTCCGTCCCGAGCAATTTGATTGCAGGATTTTGGCTATTGTAGCACTAATAGGCAGAGTCTACATATGCATGTTACAACGGCTACAGGTTACAAACGATTTAGATACTTATCAATCTTTCACTACATCATTGATTATATCCTATGCTGACAATTTTTTTCTTTAATTGCGACATGTGACGACATAGTTAGGTACTATATCCTCCTACATCGTTAAGACACGTAATTTTTGAAGCTCGTTATTTGAGCTACAACAAAAAACTAAACAAATAATAAGCACATGTGATATGAAGCTCTTAAGAACTACTCAGAGGAAAACATCATTTGATAAAATACACAACACAGAAATTAGAGACAAATGTCATATTCAAGACATAACCAAATTTATTATAGATAGACGAAAATATTAGAAGGGTCATATAGAAGGAATGGAAGACAACCGACTTGCAAAAAAAGAGCTAAAGAAGATAGACCAATGGACGGGAGAAGAACAATAGCAAGACCAGCCAAGAGATGGATAGACAGTGAATACACATCCAATATGTGTTTTTGGAAATAAACAGGATGAAAATCCTACAAATTATGTTTAATAATAAGAAAAATAAGTTATTTGAGCAATCAAGATTCAAGTTGAACATTAATGTGGCATTTAAAACTAATAAAATTCTACAAAATATAATAAAAAACAATAAAAACCAAAACAAAAACAGAAAAATTATCAGGTGTATATAAATTGAAGTGTGGCACATGTGACAATGTCTATATTGGACAAACTGGTAGACCTTTTAGGATAAAGGAACATATGAGAGCATATAACAGAAATTTAGAAAATTCAAAATATGCTAACCACCTATTCCAATTTAATCATTGTTTCGATCCAAATTTTGAAATTTTACATATTTGTGATAAGGGTAAGAAGTTAGATCTTTTGGAGGCTGTAGAAATTAATAAATTTAAAAGTAGTAAAAAACTGTTAAATTCTCAACTTGATTTGAATGAATCCCCTTTATTAAATTAAAAAATTTAAATAAATATTGTTGTATTGTTGCTTAGATCAGTTGGAACACAATTCATAATTTGTTAACATGTCTGAAGAAGGTACAGTGTACCGAAACAGCTGTCACTGAATTATATAATAAATATGAAAATCAAATAAAACTACGTTATTTTTATTTAATTAATAAATATGGATTTTCATCAAGTAAACACCAACTCAATTGATTAATCAAGATTCAGACTACTAGGCTACTTCGTTAGCTTAGCTACGTTACCTTATGTTAGTTTCCTTTACGTTGTATCACTAAAGTTATCTTAAGTTTTGGATCATCTGCTCTGGTGGAATTGAAGACGACTTCGTTAGTGACCGAGCCAGTGTATAAATCAATATTCCTTTAATTACGCAGTGTGTAATTCATAGCTATCTTCAAGATCCATGGCGTTTATATTACGTATTTTAGGCTATCTATATCTCAATATAGGTATGTTTTTTCCGCTATTTTTCATAGGCCTACTTTCTTCTGACCTTAGACCATCAGGTCGTATCACAATCTGCAACAGTAATTCGCCCTCAGTGCCTTCTTTTAATAATATTAATAAGACTACGCACAAATTGTGCATGCTATTGATTAGTCACTTATTTCTGTAAAAGTTAATCATTGATATTTTTCTATTCCTGCAGATTAGGATATGGTATCTATCAAATATATTGTCACACAGTATACACGCACACTTATCGTCTGCTTCGTGGAATTATTTATTTGCACATATCTTAGGCCTATGTTGGTCTCCATGAACCGCTAGGGATGCCACGAAGTGTGGCGAAGATGTTGGTTTGTGCCTGTCCAGGTCCGGTTCATCATGGCTTCCGTTGTGAAGAATTCATCCCTGATGTCCACCCTCTTCTTTATCCTCTCGAGTAGTGCTTTCTTCCAGCTGGGAGTGGAGACTGCCTTCTTTTTAAATGACGTTAAGTATTCTACCCATCTGCGCTACAATCCCTGAGATTTTTTTTAAATTTTCCATAACAATAGTCAACATGATTTTTGTCTCATGAGTAGGCCTACCAATAGTTGTACTTAATGCAGTTTTTCATCGTGTTTTCAAATACATATTCGGAATTTCTCCATCACCTACAGTTTTTTTTATTTCAATTTCAATTAATGGATTTAAATAATTATTTTTTAATAAACTTTTTTCGTCCATTTGTCCATTGTAAAATAAAACCAAATGAGCTAACTCAAATGGTTTTCAGTTATGGAAAATGGATCCTAATATGCTGGTCGATTATTGTTGGACCATCAAGAGGGATGCTCCACAGGCGAAATATAGCAGAAAATCGTCATTTCTTACTTTCTAGGTGAGTCCGAATGTTCGAATATTGTGTAGTTACGAATGTAGAAAATATTAAAGTGTTTCTTCTTCTTCTTCTGCTTCATGAAATTAGGCCTTTTGACCTGTTTTCACATCAAGTGGGATTTAATGAATCCTCCCATCTAGTAAATGGGCGTCCAACATTTCGGTTATTCACTTGATGGTTGCCAGTAATGTAAATGTCTCCTGGTCACGTTACGAGTGTTACGCAGGACGAGTCTAGTGGTGGGGCTGCCACCTTAGAGCCTCTGGACGTGCTCTTCTGTGTATAATCCCCGCAGAAAGGGTTGCTCCTTCCGACTTAAGTAGTTGGAGACTTCACTCCTGTTACCCCGAGTATGGGCTCCTTTTAAACTCTGGAGAAAGAGTTGCCACTTCTGCCAGTTCCGCTGAGTTGAAATTTTCCTCCTCCGCCAGTTCGGTCGAGTTGAAATATTTTCTTCCTCGACTTCGCTGCCATTGTGGTCTTCATCCGTAACCCTGGACAAGGGTAAAGCATTATACCCCGCAACACTGGATCCTTAGCAGAACTTAGTCACCGACTTAGAGTCAGGTCCACCCCCGCGTCGTGGACGCGCCTGCTAAGAGTTACCTAAGTGGGTTCAAGGAAGATGTCCCTGGTTCCCCTTAGGTCGGGGTAATGTCCGTGTATGATGCCACGATTTGAAATTATAAATTCCTGTCTCTCGGAAACCTTGCGTGATGGAGAAAACTCGATATCATATTTGAATTCAGGAGAAAAAATGCTATCAGAAACTCATTTTTTTCTTTCTGAGACATTTTTTTTGTTGCTCAGTGTAATTACACCTACTAAGACAATGCCGGTCCCGCGCTATAGCCGAGTAAGGCAAGATGACTTGGCGCAGAGCTACGGACTTGCGCTGGTTCGAGTCATCATGGGGGAAACATCTCATGGAATTTTGGTCAATATGGGACCGGTGCCCATCTAGAATCGTGAGGAAATTTGATAGCTACATTAAGTAGCGTCTTCAGGTTGAGAAGACCAGCTATAACGTCTGGGGGACCCTACATGCTTACCACATGCCACCCCTACACTGGCTGGATTATCATCCACCTCTGGGTATAACACATGTGGGTGTGAGGCCAGCAGCCGGCTGGTAGACCAGGGTATTCTAGATCTGTCTAACCATGGAGAAAATAAGAAGACAATGCCGATTAGAAATTAGGCACGTAATATCCTATTTTTCTTAGGTTTATGATGTACTATGTAGAAGCCAACTTGTGCATACTGCTATCACACATCACAAAAGTTCCTCCATCCATACCTTTGTAAACTTCTATGTAATCTACAAATAATTCCTTTCTCCATGGACATCCATGTAAATTTCGCAAAGTTCGAAGAAAACTTATAAAAACCAATGCTATGATTTTTACACATTTGTTCATTGTGTTCTTCCCAAGAGCAGGTCTTTCACTACAAACTCAGCATTCTCCACTCTTTCCTTAACTCAGTTTTCCTTTTTGTATCCGCATACAAACCATTTATTTTAATATTGTCTATCATCTTATGTATTTTTCTGCCTCTAACTTTCTTTCCATTGACTATTCCTTCTGGGGCATCTGTCAGCAGGCTGTTTATTCTTAGACAGTGGCCAATCAAATTTCTTCTCCTCTTCTTTATGTGTTCCAGCATTGTTCTTCCTTCACCCACTCTGTCTAGCACATCTTCATTTTTTATTTTGTCTGTCCATTTTATACGTTCCATCCTTCTCCATATCCACATCTCAAAAGCTTTTGTTGCTTTTCCTCATTCCGTCGTAATGTCAAAGTCTCTGTATCATACAATGCTACACTCCACACAAAGCACTTCACTAGCCTCTTCCGTAATTCTTTTGCCAAAGGTCCGCAGAAAATGCTTCTTTTCTTGTTAAAGACTTATTTTGCCATTGCTATCATCTACTTTACTCATTGACCGCTAAGCCTACTTAAATTGACTTTGTATGTTATATGATAGGCCTACTAAGATTCATTCAATTTAATATATTTAATTAAAACAAACAGAAAACGTACTAACTTAGTAAAATTCTCAAATTTGGGTCGAATTACTATATACAGTAATAAATTAGAGTTATACACAATGTTGTTTTCACTGCGGTTCGACGCATTTAAATAACGGCCCCAAGAAATTAGAATTTCGCCAATTTAAAAGTTAATAAATTTTATGTCTACCTTTGTGCCGCGGTGGACTAGTGGTTATGCTCCTTGCCTCTGGTCCCGAGGTTCGCGGGTTCATACCCGGCCGGGGTCGATGGATTTTTTAGGACGGAAAAATCCAAGGAGCAAGTCCTCCGGGAGGGACTTTAAGCCGTGGGTCCGGAGTCTGAAGATTTTCAGGCTCGTAAAAAATCCTTAAGCCTGAATGAAAAGGCCTCTAAGCAACATTTACCGAATTTTCCCGTCCTAGTACTACCTTGGTTTCCTAGATGTCAGTATGAGGCGGAACGCTGACCACTCAAAAATGACATCTATACGAAAACAAGTGTAACTAAATTAGTATGGTTCAAATTCTTCCCTATAGGGGGAGTAGCGCCTAAAATCTCTGTAAAGGGAAAACACAGGCTTACAATATAAAAAAAATAACTTAAACCTTGGGGAAGAGAATTATTTCTAGGTAAAATACCTTCAAACAAGGGTGTGGAGAAACTTTCATCGGTGTTTACGATAGCAACGTTATTGGAATTAATTGAGAATTCTTGAAAAGGATCAAACTTTACTTCTCTTGTGTTAGGAAAGAGATATTTTACCCTCTCTATTGTTATTTTAAGGCCACTATATAAGTTTTCGACGTCTTCGAAAACATTTTATTTCGTTGTCCAACTACGGTTCAAGAGCTTCAGGTAGCCTATTTTATTACCTCTGTACTAACCAGTGTAAAGGTAAATACATGTGTTTTTCATAAGTAATGCCAAGAGTGATTTCCAATTTATCTACAGAATTTGGAAATCAAGAGTGGCATTTGTTAGGACTATTTAACGAATAAAATTAAGCTGTTTACTCACAAATCATTATTTAACTATAGTTATTTTAAAATATTTATATATTTAATGTAAACGACGGTGTTTAAAAACAAATGAGAAATGATTGGTACGCTTCATCTGCTTCTTTTGTTTATCACTGCAACCAGATCATACTATTTATTGCCAAAGGAACGCAATATTGTAAGAATGCTCTCTAGTGGAGAAAAAATGAAACACATCAAACTGTATATTAATTCATTTCTGATGTCGTATGATGCAAATATGACAATTATATTTTTCTGGATTATTACCTGGAAAAAAATGCATTTAAGAAAGTGCAAACAGTGGTTTCTTTTTTTTTTTGGTGGTATAATCATTTGCTACAAATGTTTTTATATTAACTCCTGCAAGCGGTATGTGTTGACATCCATGCACTATATATACAATCTGGTAGCCGTATTTCTTACAGAGTCAGTCACTGCAAAATAATGGTCAGACCTGTTCAGAATATTAAAATGGAAGAGCTTTCTTTAATGTGGTAAATTTAATACTGATAAATATTTGGTGAAACACGAGTGTGATTGGTTGTAAAACAGAAATCAATGAAACGTGATTGGTCATTGACTCCCATTTGGGGCATGAGTTAAATAGTCGTATAAATTATTTTGAAGAAATACGAGTGCCCAACTTTTCTTTATTTTCTACATCTTTCGATTAACTAGAACTAAAATTGTGTTAAATTGAACTAATTGTGTTCTACATAATGTGGTTTTCGCACATTGATTCCTTCTGAAATAGGCCTATCTAATTATTTTGTTCACGAAGGTTGTCCATTTTGACTAAAATATGTTTTACGCGATATTATTATTTAAGTTCGACTTGACGCAGTCCTCTGTACACAAATGACTTCATAAATCTTTAAAGATCCCAGGTGAAGATTAAAGGATGTAATTAACAATTAGTTAAGACAAGATATTTAACAAAACGCTGCACCAAGTGTCTGGCTACCGAACAAGCTTCTTCTTCTTCTTCTTCACTTCCTGGTTCAGGCATTAGTTGCCTGTTCCGTCTTCACTAATAGATCCAAGACCATCTCTTCCGAGGACGTCCGACATCTCTTCTTCCTCTTGGAAAATAATGGAAGATTTTATTACTTTCTTCCATACTTTCTACATGATCTTTCCATTGAATCTTGTTGTTAAATATCTTGTCTTTTATGGAGTAGATCTGTAGTTCTTCACGGATTCTTACCTCGTCTATTCTAATGCATCCTTTTACTCTTCTTAAAAATTTCATCTCGGCTGCTTGGATTTTACTTTCTTGTTTCGTAGAGATAATGAAACAAGCTTCAGTGATAAAATGGAAGTGGGGAGGACAAGTGGCGAAGCTTCATCAAATGAAATGGACGTATGTAGCCAACATGTGGGATCCTTATGTCGGAAGAACGAGAGTAATATGGGCGGATTTGTTTGTGAAGGAAGCAGACAAACAGTGATCAAGAAGACTAAGAGATACGAAAGAGCGAAGAGATATTGCAAAACATCTAAGAGTGTAGGCTAATCAGTGCCAAGCGAACGAACTTGTAATGTAACAGTTAAAGACACTACCAACATTTCTTTTTTAATTTGTGATTTGTGCATCAACATAAATAAAAAGGGTACAAGTGTTTCTGTGTGAGAGAGCGGTCGGACGTGTGTGTATGTGATTGTTTGTGTGTACACGCGCCTATGATTAGCTTTAGATTCTTCGAACCAATGTAAAATCTAATAATAAGGTATTACCATTAGATAATCACTGATGCTCAGACCAATAGCAGGATATCAAAGTAAGACAAAAAAACATAACACAGAAATAAGACAATTAAAAGTAGAGGAATTAAAACTCAACAATAGGGAAATACAGAACAAACTGGAAAAAACACTTGGCATGGATGACTGAGAATAGAATACCAAACGCAACATACAACTATTCACCACAAGGAAGAAGAAGTTTGGGAAGATCAAGGAAAATATGGAAAGAGCAGCAATTTGGAGCCGGAACAGGCTAATAAATAAGCATAATCCGTGAAGAAGAAGAAGAAGAAGAAGAAAAAAAAAAGATAATCACTGATTGATTTTTCTCATTTTAGTATAACCTACAGATTTTTTTCATTATTACATTAGAACCCAGATATAATAACAGTTAAGTCTCGTAGACTGCGATGGGCGGGACATGTTGCACGTATGGGGAATGAAAGACGTGCCTGGAAACTTCTTGTAGGAAAGCCAGAAGGAAAACGCCCAGTTGGTAGACCAAGAATGAGGTGGGAGAACAACATTAACTATGATTTGAGGAAGTAGATTATACAGGGAATGATTGGAAAGCATTAGCTCAGGATAGGGATGTATGGGGAGCTTATGTCCGCGCGGCCATGAACCTACGGGTTCGATAGTGCCAGTGAGTAAGTAAGTAAGTAAGTATTACATCATTTAAGTCGATTTGGGGTTTAATGCCTTTGGCGCACATCTAGGGAAATAAATGTTCTTGGAATTTCGGGCAGTATGAAACCGGTGCCCAGCCAGACCAGAATTTGGGTAAATATAATAAGTAGTTGCTTCCGGTTGAAGAAACCAGCTACAAAGACTTGGGGACCTAACATGTTGGCCACATATCACCCCTAAACTGGCTAGATGATCACCTCTGTAAATAGCACGCGTGAATATTGAGGCTAGCAGCCACCGGTTAGACTTACCGTACCGATTTTAATTTATCTTTTAAATAGCCTGCACTAATGTTAGCATTTTTCTACAATTTGGAAATTAATATTTTTTCAATGCTACTTTTCTAATTCATCTATAACAATAGGTAAAGATAAAACAGTTTACCTTTTTCTCGTGTGTCAACTTTTTTTAGTAACTATTGACGAGTTTTAGTGCTATGAATAAAAATTCGAAACAGTTTTTTTCCCCTACCTTCGACGTAGAATTTAAGGTTTTATTTAGAAGTCTCTATACCTCATAATTCACGCTCCTTACGTCTACAATCTACAATTTGTACAATACACAATACAGATCTGTTACAAATAATTTTATAGGCATATTATATTATTATTATTATTATTATTATTATTATTATTATTATTATTATTATTATTATTATATTATTATTATTATTATTATTATTATATATAAACCCCAAAGAAAGAAACGGAAATAAGAAGAGATGTCAAGAACAAAACCAAAGAGAAAATGAAATCCATCAAACAAATGTCGAGGCAAAATAGTGCCAATCATAAGGTGTCAGTTAATTCATTCCAAACATATATCCATCCATAGTAATTCTGCCCGAAGGCAGGTCTTTCACTACAATCATAGCATTTTCATGCTATGCTTGCAGCTTTATTAGGGAATTGTAGGTGTGGTAGCTTCCCGTTGCTTTCCACACCGGTGAAGTATGCTGATAATGATGATGATGGCCACATGATTTCGGGAACCGTTTAGGCCTTAAAATTTTCCTGACATTTGTCTTACAGGTGAGGAAAAACCCCGATAAAAACCTCACCCAGAAAAACTGCCCCGACCGGGGATCGAACCCGGGCCCGCTGCGTGACAAGGCAGCACGCTACGTCGAGACCACAGCGGTGGACATAATACACTGCTCAAAAAAATTAGGGGATATTGTAGAATAATCTATTAAGACTATGTTTTTAGGAACAGTATTAGATGCAATCACTTTCTATTACTTCAAAAGAATGTAAACAAGAGTTTGAAGTCATTACGTAACCTCTGTACCACACCAGATGTCAAAGAGATCCTGATTAGGAATATGGGAAACAAACAAAGCAACATTTACATGGTGAAAATGTTTCTTTAGTATGGTGTATGGCCTCCTCGAACGGCCAGCACTGCCTCACACCTGTGTGGCATTGATGCAATGAGGTTAGCAATGAAGGTGTCTTTGGGGGAATTACTGGCCACTCTTTCATAAGAAGCAAATGTGCAGCTCTGGAAGAGTTGGTGGATGGCCCTGGTCTGCCTCAAATTGCGGCCTGCCCTTAAAGCATCCCACACATGCTTCAATCGGATTTTTAACACCAAATAACATAATTCAAAGTTTTGAACCACCACAATAATAACCGAAGAACGCGATAACAAAACGAAATAATAATTTTCCATACACAAAACTTCAACCCCCAACCCCACCCTTTTCACATCAATAATACAGACCACTGCCCTCCTGGTTGTGGGTACCGAGGTTACGTAACACACTTCCAAACTAAATTGGTTGTACATTATCTTGGAGTAATAGAAAGTGATTTGCCATCTAATAATATTTCCCAAAAAACAACTAGTCTTAATAGGTTTATTCTACAAGAGGCCCCCCTATCCCCTACTTTTTTTGAGCCGGGTAGATAGGCGATATAATTTAATCTCAATAATGAAAAGTCCAGTACAATGTAAAATAAAATATACCATTCCCAAACTAACCATAGGCCCTTTCTAATAGTAGGCCTCTATAAAGGGGTTTGATAAGTGCGGGTTGACATGTTATTTATGGTAAAATTTAAAATTTTTCGACCATTGGCCGAACACTGGTTTAACTTGACAGAGCACCAATTTTTACTACTGTCCATTTTCTTGGTAAAAAAATTCCAGGAAAAGGTTGGATTATATAAACAAAGATGAATTAATTAATAAGAGAGAACGCAATCAGAGTGTAGTTTTAGACCATGGACGATAATTTGAAAATATTTTAAATGCCAACTCTTGTTATATTACTTGAAATACCCATTTTAATAATGCAATTATTTCATGAGAGTTTTGCATTCAAACAAATGTCCCCCATATAAAGGAAAAGCTTTGTAAATAGGTAAAAAAGTATTGGAATAAATACACACACCATGTGGGTCTTATGCTTAAGCTATACATAATGTGTTTCACCTGTATCTGAAAAATCCCTGGCAGAAAATGGTAATTTAATTGTTAATAACTAAATTAAATATTTTGGGTTTTTTCAACTTCGTTTTAATTCAAAACTAACAATATAATTTTTAGCTTAATTTCACAATCTTGTTGCACAATATACAAATTTTACCAACCTCCAAATTATTTGCAAAATAACGTTTTTTTAAAAACTTGTTTATTTATTGGAACGTAATTTAGTTTATTAATTAAATAAACTGATTCAAAAAAATAAGTTTTAATCATAAAAATTAATAACTTTAATTTAAAAATGTTTTTTAAATATAAAAAAATGAATTTTATTTAATCAATCTTCCTGATCGATCAAAAAACTACAATTCCCATTAATAATCTGAAAGAGCGAACAGTACATTATTAAAAATTAAGTTGTCAACAGAATTGAAGAAAATTTGCCCTTTGGTTCAATGGAAAGTAGGTTTCCCCTTGTTTTTTTCTTTCCCCGGATAGGCCTTATGAGTAGATTTAAAATAAAATTTTTGGAAAAATTGAAATTAAACAACACGTACAAATTGGGAAATCAGTAACAACTAAAATTGTTTTAATTTTTTTTTTTTTTTGTAATTCTACTGTAAATTAATATTTGACACAAATGCCAGTCTCTATATATCCACTTAGATATATGATATAGGCCTATATATATATATATAAGGGCCTATATATTTAGATGTTAACGTTGGGGGCAGTTTTAAGAGAACTCGGGGTTTTTCAATCCCGACTCAGCCATTCATTTTTCCTTTTCATATCATATTATAGTCCTATACACCTATATATGGAAGCTTTAAGGTGGAAAACCCAAGGGAAAACGCCCCGTAGTAGACCAAGAATTGGGATTGGGAGAATACATTTAACCAAAAACCAATGATTTGGAAGGAATTAAATTATACAGGGAAATAAATTGGAAAACAGTTGAGGAAATTCCGGAAATTGTGGGGGACACTTTATGTCCCCCCCGCGTGGCCATGAACCTAATGGTTTCGATAATGTCCAGTGGGCACACTAGTTAGTCTATATATCCTGCAATATCGGCCTATATATATATATATATATCTATTAGTATATATATATTTAATATCTTGTGTGTGGTGTTGGGTGGTGCATGTGTGTAATTTCAACTTATACCCATGCATTTTCCACACCGGTTTACATGAAGGTAATTTAATTTAAAAATTTTGTAAATGAACGGTCCCGAAATTTTAATTTCACTTTTTTCATCCTCTTCATCCATGGTTTTTTTAAATAAATGTAGGATTTTCAAACAACCACCTGAAATATAAAATTTATTATTCTCTATGCCATATATTGTAACTTACATTAAAATTTCTTAACGAATATAATTTCAATCTGACATCAAAATGACATTCAGTAGGGCCTACGCGTAATTTCAACAATTTGAAAGCTATAATATGTATAGACTATGGGCAGAGAAGATAAGAATGTTGGATTTCAGGATATGGATAGACCTACACATTTATTTAAAAAAATATTTTTCATTTTATTATCCGCCTGCTTATTTCTTGTAGTCTTTCGAGTATTTAAAGTTTTCCCCATTATAGGTTACAAGCCTATAGTTGGGTAAGTCCAGTGGTGGGGTTGCCACCTCAATGCCTCTCGGACAGGCATGCTTTTCTGTAGGGGATGCTCCCTTAGCCTTTGAAGTTTCTCCTTCTCCGCAAGGCAGCAGTTCCTCTCTCTTTCCCTGAGTGAGGGTAGGGTGCCTCTTCCGCCAAATCTGCCGTATTAAGGGTATCCCTCTCCGCCTTCATTGCCGTTGAGGTCTTCACCGTTCCCTGGCAAGGGGCTCTCACATGGTGCTATCAGCCGGGCCAGCTGAACCAAGGTTTTTTTTTACGAGAATGTCAAATTCCCGTTTACCAAAGATTATTTACCACCTCAACCCTAACGGCAAAAGAGACCTCGGAAGACCCTTCAACCGATGGAAAGATCAGTTTTTGTAGTCGCAGAACGGGCATCATCACCCAATACTGCATTCGGAAGAAGAAGAAGAAATATTTTTCAAATGTCAAAGTTGTTTTTAACCGCGCATTTATGAAACATAAGAAATGAAAAAAATAATAAAGGTAAAAAATATAACTTTCCTTACGATGAAATGATTTCATACAAGTAAAAGTATTTAAAAAAAAGGCATATAACACAAGTTCAATCTTCACAGTGTAAGGGGAAGTATTTTGACGTTAGTAGGCCATCTCCATAAAATATGACAATTTTTGGTACTGTTTACCAGATAATCTAATTTGTCGTTGATCATTGAAGTCCTTCACAAAACCTCATTATATGAAATATAATCCCTTTCTGAAGGGAATCGGTTCATTTAAATGCCAATGCTTGGCCATGCTGCTCGGTAGATAAGATCGCAAAATGGCAGTGTATAAGAGAGAGGCAGTTAATTAATTCCTCATTCTTATTTCAAGTATGCCTATTCCTACCATATTTTCAACATGTAGGCCTACAAATCAACTTGTGCGAGCTCCTTAATACCTTCTCTTAATACGAAGATTCCCAAACCTGTTTGGTTGCAGATCCCTTTGGACTTGAAAATGAATTCACCAAATTCACGGATCTTCAAATCATTTCTATTAGCCTATATAATCATATTTACATTAAATCCACATTATAGGCCACATTTAATATTAAAATTAGTTTGTAGAGCTTTGTCATAAGTAATAACACGGGTGATTTCCAAATTATCTAGAGTAAGTTATTTGGAAATCAAGAGTGGCATTTGTTAGGACTATTTAACGAATAATATTAAGCTGTTTACTCACAAATAATTGTTTAAATATAGTTATTTTAAAAATATGTATAGGCCTATATTTAATGTAAATGGCGATGTTTGAAAACAAATGAGAAATGTTTAGTTATGTTTCATTTGTTCATCCACTGCAACTTGATCATATTATTTATTGCCACATAGGATCGCAAATTTGTAAGAATGCACTCTAGTGGAGAGAAAATTAAACACATTAAACTGTAAGTTATACTATAACCAACATAATATGTTATTACTTTTCTAGGAAACAACTCCGTAAAATCATTATTTAAAAACACAATTATTGAACACACAGTTATCAAATGTGTAGTTCCAAGGAATGTGTTCATTATTTGCTATATTCAACATATTTGTTGGAGAGTCAGTCACTGCAAAATAATGTTCTGACCTGTTCAGAATATTAAAAAGGAGGTGCTTTCTTTATTTTGGTAAACATAATTCCATAAATAGCGAGATGAACACGACTGTCATTGGTTGTAAAACAAAATTAATTGAAACGTGATTGGTCATTGACTGCCAATTGGGGCACGAGTTAAATAGTCTAGGAAAATTCTAGTACGCCTATAAAAAATAGCATTATAGACAGATCCATTAATCATTCCGAAGACCACTGGCGTATCTTATGGAAACCGTGAAACTACTGCTTAATGGAATTGAGTCACTATATTTCTGGATTACAATCGATTAAAAAAACTATTTTCATTATTCTTTCGTTTTTAATGTCTTATGCCCCTATGGTATTTAAAACACCAGTCTGGATAGGTTGTATGCGTCGATGCCATTGGACTAACTAGTGTTTGCTGTGCTCGCACATCGCTTAAACTTACTTACTTACTCACTGACACTATCGGACCCTAAGATTCATGGCCGCGCGGACATAAGCTCTCCATACATCCCTATCCTGAGCTAATGCTTTCCAATCATTCCCTGTATAATCTACTTCCCTCAAATCATAGTTAATGTTACTCTCCCACCTCATTCTTGGTCTACCAACTGGGCGTTTTCCCTCTGGCTTTCCTACAAGAAGCTTCCATGCACGTCTTTCATTCCCCATGCGTGCCACATGTCCTGCCCATCGCAGTCTACGAGACTTAACTGTTCTTATTATATCTGGATTCCTATAAAGACCATGTAGTTCATTGTTATGTAAGTCTTCTCCATTCACCTGTCTGTTCATCTCTCTTTGGTCCAAAAATTTTCCTAAGTACTTTATTCTCAAATACTTGTAATCTCCTTTCCTCCCTTAAAGTAAGAGTCCATGCTTCGCACCCATATAATATAACCGCTTAAACTTACTATCTATATATTTACGTATCTATATCTGTATACGTCCACCGCTGTAGTCTCGAGGTAGCGTGCTGCCTTGTCACGCAGCGGGCCCGGGTTCGATCCCCGGTCGGGACAGTTTTTCCGGCTGAGGTTTTTATCGGGGTTTTTTCTCACCTGTAAGACAAATGTCAGGAAATTTTAAGGCCCAAACGGTCCCCGATATCATGTGGCCATCATCATGATCATCATCCTTATTATTATAATCGTCATCCTTCACCGGTGTGGAAAACAACGGGAAGCTACCACACCTACAATTCCCTAGTAAAGCTGCAAGCATAGCATGAAAATGCTATGATTGCAGTGAAGAGCCTGCCTTCGCGCAGAATTACTATGGATGGATATCTGTATACCCCGTACTCCCCGTGTGGGGATTTGGGCACTCCCCAGTCGGAATGTTTTAATCAAGTTAATTTAGTTACGCTTATTTATCTATGGATGTCAACCGAGAAATATGTGGTCGGCATGTCGCCTCAGTGTGACACCTAGCGGACAATTAAGGTATTACTTGGATGGATAGAAATTAGAAGCATAATGGAAGCAGAAGAAAGCATAATTGAAAGAATTGAGAAGGAATTAAAGTGGTTAGGACATGTTTTAAGAATGGAAGATGAGCGATGGCCGAAGCAACTATATGAATGACATCCGAACAGAAAGAAGAAAAGAGGGAGACCAAAGTTAACATGGAAAGAAAAGGGGGAGACCAAAGTTAACATGGAAGGAAAACATGAAGACAGTAATGCAAGCTAGAGGGCTAAGCATCGAAGGTGCCCAAGATCGTAAGCTCTGGAGGTTTGGCACGGGAAGACGGCAGCAGCTGTAAAAACCCAAAGATAGATAGAGACTTGGGTGGATAACAGTCGGTAAATTTTGTACAGAGGCCTCTTTACTCAGGCTCGTGGTTATTTTACGAACCTGAAAAGCTTCAGACTCAGGACCCACGGAAGACTCATCTCTTCGACTTTTCCATCCTAAAATCCATCGACCCCGTCCGGGTTTGACCCAGCGTCCCTCGGAACTAGAGGCAAGGAACATAACCACTAGTCCACTGTGGCCAGACAAGGTAAACTACAACTCGATTCTGGTTTTGAAGTTTATGGGGTCGATGAATTTTAAGAACTTAAAAATCCTGAGCATAGGTTTCTTGGGAAGGGAAGTAAAGCCATGAATCCCGTGTCGCAGATTTATTGAACGTAATATAATTCAAATCTTTAATTAAGAGGCCTCTGGGCAAAATTTGTCGATCCTTTCATGCCCAAATTTGAATTCCGATGCTAATGACCTAAGTTATTCAAGAGTTTCATAAAATGAAAAAAACTAAGCGAATCACATTTAGGCCGGTATTCAGAAACCAATCTTTACGCAAAGAGCAACTCTTTCCCCCTCTGTATGACGTAGAAAGTATTCATAAAACCGGTTTTATGTCATAGAGAGGGGGAAAGAGTCGCTCTTTGCGTAAAGTTTGGTTCCTGAATACCGAACTTAGACAAGAAGCAGGAATTATGAACCACGCCTTAGACAGATTCACAATGGCGACCTCTCAGGAAATGTCATCAATATACTAGGTCATCGTTAAGACATTCCAAGACAAGATGCACACATACAAACCCATGCCGGACGTTTAAAAACCATTACCCGCCGAGAATCAAAAACGGTCCTTTGAATTAAACGTACAGACTATATCGATCACACCACAGCAACAGACTAATATACGACTATGTCATGATAATAAAGAATAAATGTATGTAAGTTAGTTTGTATAGAAGTAATATCGAGATGAATAGTCAATGGCACTTTAGGAAAAATACCAGTAGGCCTACTCATTACTGAAAGAGTTGTTGTTAGCTTATAGTGAAAGATAAGTCTTAAAATACTTTCTTTCCAACATTCCCTTTCCACTAGCAAAACCCAACTTACATCCTTGGAAGCACATGGCGAAAAAAAAAATTGATAGAGTTGCCGCCTTTCCTTCTTCTTCTTCTTCTTCTTCAGCTTTCCCCCATTTATAGGTTTGCCATCTTCAGTTTCCATTTATCTCTATCATTCCAATCTCCCTCTACCAAATTCCTATCATTCATTATAGTTCTGACGTAGGTTTTCCATTTCCATCTTGGTCTGCCACGTTTATTTCTTCCAGAGGGTGACCATTGGTATATATTTTTTGGCCATCTTTCATTTTCCATTCTTTGTACATGGCCATACCATTTAAGCGTTTGATTTTCAATCCTCTTAACAACCGATGTGGTGACATTCATTTCTCTCCAAAGGAATTCATTTCTTATTTTATCCTGTCTTGTTTTTTGGAGACTTCTTCTAAAATAATCAAATTCAACTGTTCTAATTTTTTTTTTTATTTTTAAAATATGTCAGCCGTCTTTCCTAATATACAAATTGAGGAAATATACTTAAAAGCAAAACAATGACAATCTCGCAAAATTTCAGTGACTGGCACTAATGAGGATTTTGCCGGCATTTCGCCTTTGTCGAGTGATCTCTCCATTAGGGGCAGCATGGCAGGTTGATTTATGACATTTTGGAAGAAACCCTTAATATTTGTCCCAAACTGAAGGTGTAATATTCACGGAACGAGAACTAGACCTAGGCCTATACCCGGTATCTTGCCGAACACCTGTCTTGATATTAAATGTAAGTAATAGTCCAATGTTTATTATTATTGTTCCGTATAACATTTGAGTGATTTTAAATTTTGAAACAAATATGTATGTTTATGTCGATTAAGTTGCATTAATGTAAACAAAATGTGATGTTTTTTTTAGCTATTACAAGATCCACTTTGCTTAATATTTTATTAATTTCAATAGGAAGAATTCAATTTTGTGGTCTTATGTTATATAATGATTAATGATAGATATTAAAGTGAGCCACATATATTTAGACACCTGTTATGGAAGGTAACTTAGTGGTTATTGGTAGGTAAACATAGGTCGCCCATATGTTTCGATAGTGTAATAAAAACTGAATGTTGTTAAAATCCATTAATAATAATATGAATTTCTTATTGAGTTCCTGTACTTGTTTGATTGTCCTTGAACAAAAAAAAAATCTTTTGTGTTAGTAAACTCTTTCACTTACTTAGACGTTTAAAATTATTATTTACTTATCGGTTTCCATGCAATTGCTTTACCTATCTATATTCTAATTGTTCGGTTTGCGGAACTTGCAAGCCATTGTCCATGGAGACAGGAATCTTCTGTAGACATGTATTTAGACTAGGACACGAAGGACCTCTTATGGGTGTGCACCACTTACAGGCAACTCAAATACACAATATAAAAACCATTCATAACAATAAGACCTAAATAAGATAATAAATATAAAATTGGTACCTGGTAAGTCAGTCGTCCTCAATTACGTCAACGGTGCTTTAATATACATTTTAAAAGACCTAAGTAGTTACATTGTACTACTAGGTTAAATATTGATAAAAATAGACCTTCTAATAGTAATAAAACAATAAATAATAATAATCTTCTTCTTCTTCACTTCCTGGTTTAGGCAAGAGTTGCCTGTTCCGTCTTCACTAATAAATCTAAGACCATCTCTTCCGAGGACGTCCGACATTAATAATAATAATAATAATAATAATAATAATAATAATAATAATAATAATAATAATAATAATAATAATAATAATAATAATAATAATTATTATTATTATTATTATTATTATTATTATTATTATTATTATTATTATTATTATTATTATTATTATTGTAGGTCCGGCATTCTTCTCTCTAGATTTTTAGCATTGTATATTTTTCAGTAGAATGAGGAGCTGGCCCATTGCTACAACCCCCAACCTGGAGGACCACGTAATTTGTAATCAAAGATTACAGAGAATTGACGGAAGAAGATGCATTAGACAGGAACCTCCGGCGACAAATCACTTTGAGTTGAAGGAGAAACATTGTATTAGTCGTTCAAAATATCTCTGCAGGCGGAAGAATTACGAACCTCTGTTTGTTGCTACACGTGACGTCATATAAGGCAGTGTACACTGTCAGCGTCCCACGTCCCATTCCCCTTTCACTCATAGATAGCAGTGTCACGTGTTCTATTCCTGCATAAACACGACTGCAGTGCCCTCCGTCAACAACTGTGCTTATTCCTTAAACAGGTAATAATGTGCAATATTCCTAAACAAAAAAATGTATTATTGTTATTAGGCCTGTTATTATTATTATTATTATTATTATCATGAAACAAAAAAAAACTTCATGACGCGATAGGTCTCGAAGGCACTTGGCCTACCAGCCAGCTGCTGGCCTCACATTCACACGTGTTAGTCACAGATGTAGACAATTATACAGCCAGTGTAGGGGTGACATGTGGTCAGCATGTAGGATTCCCAGCCATTATAGCTGGTTTCCTCAATCTGGAGAAGCTACTTATTGTAGCCACCCAAATTCCTCACGAAGTTGCATGGGAACCGATACCATACTGTCCGAAATTCCACGAGAAAAAAATTCTCCCATTATGACTCGAACCAACACAAATCCCGTAGCTCTGTGCCGAGGCATGTTACTTTAACCACACGGCTACGGCTCGAGACGTCTTAATACAATATATTTTTAATCATTATAACAATGTGCCAGTTTTAAAATCGCACCTAGGGGTTAAACAAATTAAGGGAAGAATTACTATTAATATTGCAATACGCTATAAGAATTTTAAACAAATCATTACCATATGTTCGAATTATAGAAACCAAAATTGATAGCCCCAAGGCCCCTTCACATATAGAAAAAGTTTAAATTTCTTAAAACAAGTTGAAATATTTAATTTAAAAAATAGTGTTTAATGAAAAATAAATAAATAAATAAATAAATAAATAAATAAATATATATATATATATATATAGGCCTACATCTTCATGACGATAGGTCTGTATCCAATCTTTGTACACTTTGAAATTATGGACCCAAGGATCTGTAATAGCTATTTTTCCAAAATTTTGAGCATTTTTTTCGGATCTTCGAGTGTATCAATTTTATCATCATTATCATCATCAAGGATTAGACCTGTTGGTCTGTTCCAATCTCATGTTAGAATTGGTCTATCCATTTTTACTGGGTCTTTCAACATTTCTTCGTCCTAGTGGTTTCTAATGAAGAATCTGTTTCGGAATTCTATTGTTATCCATTCTATTGATGTGGTCCATCTATTCGTCTCTGTATTGTGTAATTCTATCTAATAGTTTGAATATCATATATTCAGTTCTCTTCGTATATCCTCACTTCGCCTTTGATCCATTATTGTACAGCCAGTCACACTCCTCAGAAGCCTCATTTCTGACGATTCTATTCATAGTTCCTAGTTTTTGGTTAAAACTCAATGTTCCGATCCATATAGTAGTGTTGGAACCGCCATTGTTTTATAAAATTTTAAAAGTGTCTTCTTTCTAGTTCCTTTCAGACTTCGTTTTATGGTACCACACATATAATTAAATTTATTTATTTTGCTTTCAATGTCTTCACTCTTTATATATGATACATTGTATCCCAGATCATTAAAATTGCTCACTTGTTCTATTATTTTATTCTCTAATTGAATTTTTACTGTGTATCAATTTATCCAACTTATTAAAGGAGCTTTTTTATTTAGAATAACCTTAATCCCTGTCTTCCATTTGACCTATTTAATAATTGACAGTAACCTAAAAGTATAAATAAGAAGACCCATAAATAATATAAATTTCACATTCTCGGTCAGTAACGCAAGAAAGAGATAGGGTGGTTAGCTCCAGCGAATTTACCCAAGGATTCCTTGGTTCTCAGGAGACAGAGTGAGCCCCAGGACCAGCCTGGCCACGAAATAGTAAATAAGAATTAAAATCAAATTACCTCCGCTGCGAAGGTTCAAACTTCTTCAATAAAGAGGTCTATAATTTGTGGGTGGATGAAGCCTGTGAACTCAAATGTTCTAGGCCTATTCCATCCCCTTAATTTATGGCTCCATTTAAAATTAAAAACAAATCACTTATAAATGTTGTGGTATCAGATTAACAATAATTTATCAAACACTGTAAAGGGGTCAGGAAATAAAAATATTCAAATGAAAATTTAGGAAAACTATTCGAACATTGAAATTAGTTATCAACTAATTAAAATCAACTTTTTGGAGTTAACACCCTTTACCCTCCCATCCACCAATTATTAACTAACTAACTAACTCACTGGCACTATCGAGCTCGTAGGTTCATGGCCGCGCGGACATAAGCTCCCCATACATCCCTATCCTGAGCCATTGTTTCCAATCATCCCTGTATAATCTACTTCCCCAAAACATAGCTAATGTTATTCTCCCACCTCATTCTTGGTCTACCAACTGGGCGTTTTCCCCTTTGGTATGGGTTCCCTGAAGTAGTCCCCACCCGGAGAACGGAATGGGGGACTATTTGACCTCCGGAAAATTTTACCCCAGTTGAACCCATGTCCGCATTTCTTGACGGTTGTATTTTTACGGTGAAAGATCGCCACTCTTTCGACCAACGTACTTTTTTCGTCTGGTTTATCACCTTCGACCAGTCCGGCATGGGTATCCCTATCGGCAGCAATGCTACCGCCGGCATAGCTCTCGGGATCATATAAGCGCGCAAGCTACTCCACCACGACAAGGTAAAGATACCATGGAGGGATCCACCAATTATTTTATAAGAGAAATCGACTTTCCACGTCTCATAAATTAATTTATTTTCTTTGAAATAGTTGAAGAAAATAAACAAAACTATAATTTTATAAATCGTGGCAATCCCGTTACTACTGTACGGTACCGGTAGTATGTTTTGGGTTTAACTAAAAGAGAAGAGAAGATCATAGAAGAAGCTGAAATGAGATTTCTGAGAAGTAGGCCTATAGCTGACTGCAAACTTCTAGATAAAAGAAGAAATGGAGATATTAAAACTGAGCTAAATATGTTTAAACTTTTAGGTAAATTAAAACAATCTAGAAAAAACTGGAAAGGACGTGTCCAAAGAATGAAAGATGAACGAATACCAAAAATTATACTTAGACCTAATTACAAACCAAAAGGAAACAGGAATATTGGTAGACTGAAAAAGAGATGGATTCAAATTTTTAATGAAAATCTATGAGACCGGTACAAGGCACATGGGCTTAAACCATGAATGTTGATGATGATTATGATGAAATAGTTGAAATATGACTGAAATTACTATTTACAATGGAAATGCAGAAGGCTTTAATTTAATTACCACCCTGTATTTGTGTATCATTCATGTTAAAAGGTCGTGCAAATCTGTGTCGTTCATTTCAAAACACTCTGCAAATCTAATATTATTTATCCGCAAGCTATGGTTAATGATGAACAAACATAAGGTAACCACAGAAGAAACCACAGGTAGCATATGTTTTCCCTGTAAATCTTTCGTCTATTGTAATATCGTTAATATTTAAGAATGGCAGACTCTACACAAATATTCTTCTCATTGTTCTGTAAAAATCTGTTTTGTAATTAGATTTTATTCATTCACGTCACTCTTGTTACCGTCATTTTGTGCTGAAGTGTGTTAAAATATTAGGCTGGAGGGATACAAGCAGAATATTAAACTTAGAGCTATTTACACTTTATATAGCCTATAGGCCTACAATGCTTAGAAAAGTTTACAATTGAAATGTATAACTTATAACCTTAGATCCCCCGTGTAAATATGCGTACACCCTAGCAAGAGTTTCCCGATCAAGGTAATTTAGTTTGGCTTATTTATCCACAGTTTTCAACAAGTGACATGTGGTCAGCACATTACCTCGATGAGACATCTATAGGGCATTTGATTTACTTTACCGTTCAAGGTCATGAAGTGAAAGACAGAAAAGAGATACATTTACTCGTACAACGAAGCTAGCCTTCATTCAACTATCAACCAGCTCTGCCTAATATGGTTATTATAATGACTTTAGAATTGAATGCCTTTCGCGCCGGCAACAGCGAAAGAAAGAACGAAGTGTCAGTTGCCGTAAGGAATGGCTACTGAAAGAAATGACCCTTTCCAAATAGTTGTGGAGTTTAGAAGTAGAAATATATGACTTTGAGCGGTAAAGTAATACCAAATGCCCTATAGTGGGAATGCCGGTTAAATTTTTGCTCAGAGACACTAATTTAGGCCTGAGAATAATTTACAAACCCGAAAATCTTCAGACTCGAGATCTACGGCTGAAAGTCCCTCCCTTGGATCTTTCCTTCCTAAGAAATCCATCGACCTCGGCCGGGTTTGATCACGCGACCCTCTGGTCAAGAGGCAAGCAAAATAACTACCAGGCCACCGAGGCCGACTACAACGTAATGGATAGTCCTGTGATATTTTTAATTCTCACTCTAGTCTAAAATAATCTGTAAGTTAAATTTGTTTTTATTTCCTTATATCAGTAGCCTATTTGTTTACATTTACAATTATTTCTGAATGGCCTATGGAAATAATAATTCTACGCGTCAATTAGCGAAATGAAAAATCTCGAATTTAAATTAAAGTCTATAGCTTACGTCATCAACAGTTAAGTCTCGTAGACTGCGATAGGCAGGACATGTGGCACGAATGGGGAATAAAAGACGTGCATGGAAGCTTCTTGTAGGAAAACCCGAGTGAAAACGTCCAGTTGGTAGACCAAGAATGAGGTGGAAGAATAACATTAACTATGATTTGAGGAAGTAGATTATACAGGAGATGATTGGAAAACATTGGCTCAGGATAGGGATGTATGGAGAGCTTATGTCCACGCGGCCATGAACCTATGGGTTCGATATTACCAGTGAGTTAGTTATACGTCATCAAGTTTTAGGATGAATGTTTCAGATTTAAATTTAATTAATTGTTAATTAAGCCAATTAGCATATAAGTAAAAAATAATATCAAGCAGAAGCTGGAAATAAAAGAATTTGATTACAGAGATTTTAAACTTCTTTATTTGCCGTAATCGGCAACGTGGGTTAATTTTTTTTCGGTTCCATAGACATAAAACGAAAAAAAAGTTATTATGATGATCATGAAGAAGATTTTCGGGCTGTAGGCCGTGTAGTTCCCCGACGTTTCGCCAGAGACTGCGTCTGGCATCCTCAAGGGTTATCTTGAGACTGGCAATTCTGTCCGCTGTCTGTCCTATTTATACGTTCACCGCGATGTGTTCGTAAGTTGTATCTGCCTTCTGATTGGTCAGTGTTAGGGACTTCCATTGCTCCAATGAGATTGCTGTTTCATGGTCTAGTCAACTGTAGGCCTACGTTATATCTGCCTTCTGATTGGTCAACAGTAGGGACTTCCATTGTTCCACTGAGATTGCTGTTTGATAGTCTAGTCGACTGTGCTTGTAGAGGTTTACATTTTGCGTTTTTTAGAACCGGTATCCATACTTTGTTGACTTTTAATGATTCTTCTTTTCTGTTGAAACTGTTTTTATGTTTGAATATTTCGATGGCTTCTCGTTGTAGACGGGTAAAATAGTATGTGCAGTTAGATAATATGTCTGTATTCTGGTATTGTACCCTGTGGCCATTAAGTAAAGAGTGTTCTGCTACTGCCGACTTATCCATTTGTTTAAGACGACTGTATCTTTCATGCTCCTTAAGTCTGGTTGCGATGGTGTGTTTAGTGGTGCCTATATACACTTTTCCACAACTGCATGGAATCCTGTATATGCCTGCTGTCTGATGAGGATGGAGTTGATCCTTTATAGGTCTGAGAAAGTTCTTAATTTTCTTAGTAGGCCTGTATACTGTCTTTATGACTTCTTTCTTTAGTAGTTTCCCAATGCGATCCGTTACATTGTTTATACTAATATTAATAAACAATGTATAATAATTAGGAGCTTTTTAGCCACTATTATCTCCTCAGCTAGTCAATTTTGTACTAGAGTAGCTATCAAATCTTTGAAGGATAAAGAATGCATATAAATAAATTATGTTAATCAGCTGTTATATGCTGATCATGTAGGCGTCTAGAATTACACTGGTCAACATGATTTTTGTCTCATGAGTACCAATAGTTGTACTTAATGCAGTTTTTATCGTATTTTCAAATATGTATTCGGAATTTCTCCATCACCCACAGTTCTTTTTTATTTCAATTTCAATTAATTGATTTAAATAATTATTTTTTTAATAAACGTTTTTCGTCCATTTGTCCATTGTAAAATAAAACCAAATGAGCTAACTCAATAGATTTCAGCTATGGAAAAGCTATATCAAGACAAATGGAATCCTAATATGCTGGCCGATTATTGTTGGACCATCAAGAAGGATGCTCCACAGGCGAAATATAGCAGAAAATCGTCATTTCTTACTTTCTATGTGAGTCCGAATGTTCGAATATTGTGTATTTACGAATGTAGAAAATATTAAAGTGTTTGAAATTATAAATTCCTGTCTCTCGGAAACCTTGCGCGAAGGAGAAAAACCGATAGGATCACATTTGAATTCAGGAGAAAAAATACTATCAGAATCACATATTTTTCTTTCTGAGATAAAAAAAAGTTTTTTTTTGTTGCTCAGTGTTATTACACAATACTGAAAAATACAACAACAAAAAGCTACAAACAAATTTTATTAAATAGCCTTAGTTAACACTAAAACTATGGTTTATATTATTACAGCGAAGATTGTCCTATGCTCGTAATTTTTTTTTAAATCAGCTGAATGATACTATTTAACTTATGCCCTAAGGGAAGTCAATGGCCAATCGCATTTCAAGGAATTTTATTTTACAACCAATGACAGTCGTGCTTCACTTCGCTATTTACCGAATTCTGTTTACCAAAATAAAGAGAAATCATCCTTTTTAATATTTTGCAGTGACTGACTCTCCAAGAAATACGTTGAATGTAGCAAATTACGAACAACAAATAACAGAGTTCTTCGAACAACACTTTTGATAATTGCGTGTTCAATAATTGTGTTTTTAAATAATGATTTTGCTGAGTTGTTTCCTAAAAATAATTAATTAATTAATAACCAATAATGTTGGTTGTAATATACAGTTTGACGTGTTTCATTTTTTCTCCACTAGAGTGCATTCTTACAATATTGCGATCCTATTTAGCAATACATAATATGATCAAATGGCAGTGAATAAACATAACCACATATTTCTTATTTGTTTTCAAATATCGCCGTTTACATTAAATATGTAAATAAATATTTTAAAATACCGGTAACTATTTTAAATAGTGATTCTTTAGTAAATAGGTTAATTTTATTCGTTAAATAGTCCTAACAAATGTCAATCTTGATTTCCAAATCTCACAGATAAATTGGAAATCACTCGTGTCATTACTTACGATTATTGTGTAGGCCTATAGGTTTTTGGTCGCGTAAACCGAAAATGACAAAGTAAGACAAGATTAACAAAACTTTGCCTTATAAGCCTAAGAAGAGGATATGTTGTTTACTTAAACTACATGTATTTCAAACGAAAAAGAAGTTAAGAGAAAGAAGAAACATTTTAAAGGATTTTTGCAAAAGACATCTTCAAGGCTTTAATATTAAAATATCTCATCGATCATAATATTAAATATAAAGAGTAGGCCTACTTCATATTTTCGCTTGAGCTGTTTTATCACGTTTTGAATTTGGTAAAAGACGAAATTTGTGTAGGTACACAAACCTGGCATACAATCTCCTAGGATACAGTTCAGTATTTACAGCACTCATTTATTGATTTGCTAGGTCAAGCCACAACAAATCATTTTTTCTGTGAGTCGCTGTAATCATTCATGCTCATACCATATCTTATAGAACACGATGATTTGTATCAGAACTAATCAAAATTTCGTCTTTAAAAATGTTAAAGTTAGAAAATATGCGTTGTTATGCCGACATTTGTCAATCGATCTTCGTTTGTTTTTAGCAGTCCCAACAATGAGTACGGAGATTAGCTTCTCTATATTTCCGGAAATGAATAAACTCAAAAAAGCGAAGATCGCCAGCATTGGATGCGTGTCAGCGATCAATGTTAGAGAGAAAACACATGCATTAAAAAATAATGTGAAACAAAAACAACGATGATCGCTGATGATGTTCTGTGACCGTCTTCGCCGCAGACAAATCATTTCTTAAGAAACTTGGGCTGGAAGTAAATACGAATAAAACTAAATGCGTGGCCACACTATATAGGTTCTAGCCTAAGTGTTTAGTTTTTTTGGTGGGGTTAGGGGCAGAGAGAGACGAACAGACTGGTGAATGATAAAAACAACACAACAATGAGCTACGTGTGTTTTATGAGACACCTGATATAATAACAGTTAAAAGTCATAGTTGCAAAGGATGAGATGCATGGCATGAATGGGAATGGAAGAGGGATATGGAAACTTACTCGGTAGGAAATTGCCAGTAGGTACGTCAAGAATAACATTAACCAATGTTTAACCCTTTAATTGGCAAAACACTAATTTCTCGTGCGAGTTATTTAAATGTGGTGGACCGCATTGAAAACAAAATCACGCACGACTGTTATTGTTAGGCGTATTGTGTAATTCGACACACATTTAAGTTATTACTACTCGTTCGTTTTCTTCTGTTTCATTAATTATACTAAATAATTTGAAGCAATTGATGTATCCTATAGGATACATTGCCAATTAAGGGGTTAAGGAAATTGGATTATACAGGAAATTATTGGAAACTATTAGCTGAAAGTGGGGATGTATGAATAGCTTATGTCCGCCCGGCCTTAACCTCCAAATTCGATATTACTAGTGAGCGAATTATTTATTACTCACTATTTGTAATTTAGGCCTAAAATATAATTTAAGAAATCTCTGAAATTGCTTTAATCATCGTATTAACATTTAGAGCGAGTAAGTTTACATATGTTGTCGGCTCAAAAAGAATAATAATAGCAATAATAATAATAATAATAATAATAATAATAATAATAATAATAATAATAATAATAATAATAATGATAATGTGTAAACATTAAAATTCTGTAGCCTAAATAAATAAAATAATAATAATAATGATAATAATAGGAAGAGTAAAAGGATGCACTAGAATAGACCAGATAAGAAACGAGGATATCTATGAGGAACTGCAGATCTACTCCATAAAAGAAAACATATTTAACAACAAGATTCAGTGGAAAGAACATGTAGAAAGAATGGAAGAAAGTAGATTACCAAATAAAATCTTGCATTATTTTCCGAGAGGAAGAAGAGATGTCGGACGTCCTCGGAAGAGACGATCTTAGATCTATTAGTGAAGATGGAACAGGCAACTAATGCCTAAACCTGCAAGTGAAGAAGAAGAAGATAATAATAGGCCCTAATAAATTAGAATTCGCATTAACTTGCATTTGATTTTATTGTCCAGTTTTGCAGAGTTCTTTTTAGCGATATTGTCAGTTTCTTACACTTGAAATGGTGATAATATCTGTTTTATGTTTACTATCAAATAAACTAAACATGCATTATTCATTCGGTGTATGATAATATCACATTCTGCTAAACTTGTGTTGATAGCCGTGTTTAGCCAAGCTTGTACTAGGTTGAAGAAATTCCTGGTTTCGTTTGGTTCAGAATCTAATTATCATGATATCGGTGCAGTAGAATTCTTACCATGTGAGGTTCCGCTTGCTTTCCCTCTTCTTGAGAATCTGGAATTTTTGGATGGATGGTAATAGAAAGTTCAATGTCGTTTCTTCAGTTAGGAAAAGTCCTTTTCCCATTTCATTCAGACGATTAGCGTAGAGAAAGTTCCAGGTAGCGCGCCTTTACCTTTTCTAGAGCCTGGAATTTTTTTTTGACCTAGCTTTTTTTCCAAATTATTGCTAGTCTGTAACTGACTAAATATAGCATGATTTTGGCTGAAAAGAGGCTCGTTGTCATTTGAAATGACGTTGGTATTATATTTTTCGATTGTGTAGGTGACTTTGTTTGGGGCTGTCAGCTAGAAAAATTTAGCTGTGTCTTAAAATTACTATTCCCTATTACTCATTGGTAGCTTATTTTGTATTTGAGCCTAAACATGTATTTTTATATTTAATTTTTGCATAATTCGTCCCAGTTCAGTGTTTCCAGATCTCGAAAAATATATGAGATCTTCGGAATTTTATCAGAGCATTGAAATAGATAGAACACCAAAGAAAATCCTTGATTGAAAGCTAATGGAAGAAGTGGAAGAGGCAGACCTAGAGAACGCAGGACACATGGAGTGAGCAGAAGTATGGAAGCTAGAGATTTGAGGGAAGAAGATACTTTAGACAGGAACCTCTGGCGATAAATCACTTTGGGTTGAAGGAGAAACACTGCACTGTGGAATATTCCTAATAAAAAATTGAAATAGGCAAAAATGTAAAATTATGACATTGGTTTTTGTCGATACTCAATAATAAGATGCACGAGTTAATTAAAGTTATTTCTTTTGTTAATTTTATAATCCTTATATTCATTTTGTCCACCGCTGTGGTCTCGAGGTAGCTTGCTGCCTTGTCACGCAGCGGGCCCGGGTTCGATTCCCGGTCGGGACAGACTCCTGGATGAGGGGTTTTCGGGGTTTTCCTCGCCTGTAAGACAAATGTCAGGAAGCGTAGGGCCCAACGGCCCCCGAAAATCATCCGACCATCATCATCATCCTCCACCGGTGCGGAAAGCAACGGGAAGCTATGACACCTATAATTCGCTAGTAAAGCTGCAAAACATGGCATGAAAATTGATTGTTAGTTCGACTGCTACCTTGATCTGATATCTGCTCGTTCAGTGAAAAATGTAGTCAACTAGGGCCTATACCAATATTCATGTGTATTAAATAAAATAATTTACTTAACTTAGGCCTATCAAATTTTATCTTATTAATTGATTGATCAACAGATGAAGCAACATATACGGTAAGCACTATCCATCCATTCGTAGTAATTCTGCCCGGGGGCAGGTCCTTCACTGCAGTCATAGCATTTTCATGCTATGCTTTGCAGCTTTACTAGGGAATTACAGGTGTGGTAGCTTCCCGTTACTTTCCAGACCGGTGAAGGATGTTGATGATAATAAGGATGATGATGATGGCCGGATGATTTTCGGGGACAGTTGGGCCCTAAGCTTCCTGACATTTGTCTTACAAGTGAGGAAAAATCCCGAAAAGAAACCTCACCCAGGAGCCTCTCCCGGCCGGGAATCGAAGCCGGACCCGCTGCGTGACAAGGCAGTGGAGTACAGCGGTGGACTGTAGGCACTATATACACTGTTATTTGCGGATGACCAGATAGGACTAATAATTGCTCAAGAATATGAAGGCAAGAACTTCTTGTTCAAAAAATTATTGGATGAATACGATAATTGGGATTTGAAAATAAATTTAAATAAAATATATGGGATGTGGAGCAGGAACCGAAGATTTAATATTAGAAGATCTCAGGGGTCCTCATCTAGGGGATATGTGGATGGCGACCACAAGGTGCCCAAGCTGTGCAAAACATTTCTTCCACTTACTTGTGTTTTGCGCTCTTTTAACTTTTCTATCTAACCTCTCTTCGTTAACTCTTGTTTTTTCGACCCCGACGCTATTAGGGCATCCGAGGGCTAGGGAGTCCTTCCTTTCTTCCATTTCTCCTTTCCTTTATTTTCTTTTCTTCTCCAGAAAAGCCTGACCAGAGGCTATAAGATGGCAGCCCCATCACTGGTCTTGCCTTCCTTTGGCCAGCAACCAATCGAAGGGACTATTATTATGCTTTCAAGTCTTATACGAGAATTTCCCATAAGGAAAATTTTCTATAGGATCGTAACAGGCCTTGGCCTAATACTTGGAAGGAAGAAGAAGAAGAATATCGGAGGATATATATTAGAGGTTGTGAAGAATTTGACTATTAGTGGTAAAAGTAGATACAGAGGAGAAGTAAGAACGTGATATTAAGAACAGAATAAATAAAGGTAGAGCAATAACAGCAATGTTAACTGGTGTTCTATGGAAGACACATAACCAAAAAAAAAAAAATTACAAATATATAATTCAATAGTGAGAAGTACTGTCACCTATGGAGCTGAAGCATGGAAATTCAACAAAAACTCATGTCGATGGAAATGGATTTCTTGAGGAGAGCAGCAATATGTTCAATAAGAAAAAAATCATAGGCCTATGAGAAAAAAATGAATACTAAACATTCAATAGTATAAGATATAAACAATTAAATTGGTATGCGCATGTACGACTAATGCAAGACCAAAGGTTACAGAAAACAATTGGAATTGTGTCAACCTGGAAGAAGAGAAGAAAGGAAGACCTCGAAACTAATGGATTCCAGAAATAAGAAACTGAAATGAGAACAAGAAGACTGGAGGACATGGATTGGATGGATAGGGATGAGCGGAGAAGGGAAATAAAAATTCAGACAAAGAAGATGTGAGAATATTGAAAGTCTGTGAAGGCCTATAGTCTAAATAAATAAATCTGAGTTCAGCAAGAAGAGAAGGGAAGAAAGGAAGACCTCGAAACTAATGGATTCCAGAAATAAGAAACTGAAATGAGAACAAGAAGACTGGAGGACATGGATTGGATGGATAGGGATGAGCGGAGAAGGGAAATAAAAATTCAGACACAGAAGATGTGAGAATATTGAAAGTCTGTGAAGGCCTATAGTCTAAATAAATAAATCTGAGTTCAGCAAGAAGAGAAGGGAAGAAAGGAAGACCTCGAAACTAATGGATTCCAGAAATAAGAAACTGAAATGAGAACAAGAAGACTGGAGGACATGGATTGGATGGATAGGGATGAGCGGAGAAGGGAAATAAAAATTCAGACACAGAAGATGTGAGAATATTGAAAGTCTGTGAAGGCCTATAGTCTAAATAAATAAATAAATCTGAGTTCAGCAAGGTCGATCTTGAAGTGTTAATAGGAATAAAAATGTAGATTAAAGGCAGTAGGACTCTGTGTAAGCCTATAGAAGGTGAGAAAAGGTCTATGGTTGTATGTGATACAAAATGTAGGCTATAGAGCTCCCAATACATGTTCGTGTAGTATGTCGTTAATGGATATTCATAGACTCACATGTATGCATGAACACATTAGCCGAGTGGTAAAATTAAATTATAGGCCTTAACGTTGAAGGTAAACCATCCATAATATATAAGCGAGATAAGGCATTGTGAGCAGGTAATGATCCTCAGATAGGCTTTTTAATGTCGGTACATCACTAATGTTGTATACGTAATGCAATTTGTACAACACACACTTTTCAACCTCACTGCAGCTTGAAAATAAAATGGCGACCAGTCCAACATCATTCAACATTATTTAAACGATATTGCCGAACAAGATTTGATAGAGATGAAAATATTATTGTTCTTCTCTCAGAGAGTTAGGTTCAATTCCTAGCCAAATTTTGTTAACTCAATATGAAATTTAGCTTTGTTGTTAATTTTTACTAAATTTATAGTTTGCAGTATTAGATAAGCCTAAGCCAGATTTGGATGTTTTGAAAAATTGTAGGCTATAATTTTCAGCTTTGTCCCGCGCCGTAGCCGAGTGGTTAAGGCAGAAAGCCTTGGCGCAGAGCTACGGGACTTGAGCTGGTTCGAGTCTCCATGGGGGAAGAAATTTTCTCATGGTATTTCGGCCAGTATGGGACCGGTGCCCACCGAGCATCGTGATGCATTTGGGTAGCTACAATAAGTAGCGGCTCCAGGTTGAGAAAACCAGCTATAACGGCTGGGGGACTCGACATGCTGACCACATGTCACCCTTACACTGGCTGATTATCATCTACCTCTGTGATTGACACAGTGGATGTGAGGCCAGCAGCCGGCTGGTAGGCTAAAGGCCTTGTAGGCCTGTCGCGCCAGGAGTTTTTATTTATTTTTTTTTTCAGCTTTTCTTTGTCACTTAAACAAAAACATATAAAAAATGAATAATTATAGAATTTTCCAAAATACATTAGGCTATCTACCAAGAAAGGAAGTTGGCACCCATAATTGTAGTTAATTATTTTTTTTAAGTATTTTCACTCATGTGGCCATTATATTTTTCAGTGAGTAAAATAAACAGTTCGTAGCTATCCAACTTTGATAAGGGAATAATTATGGGCTTTTACCTCAGTGGGGTGTGGTCGGCCGCGGTGGACTTGTAGTTACGATCCTTGCATCTAGTCCCGCGGGTTGCAGGTTCAAATCCGGCCGGGGTCGATGGATTTTTTAGGATGGAAAAATCCAAGAAGCAAGTCCTCCGGGAGAGACTTTAAGCCATGGGTCCCGAGTATGAAGATGTTCAGACTCGTAAAAGAACCGCAAGCCTGAATAAAAATGTACCGATCTTTTTCAACCGAGTAATACCTTAGTTGCCTACTAGATGCCTCAATTGGTTGGTATGTTGACCGCATACCATTCATGACAACTCTAGGAAAATGAGCCTAAATAATCTAGTAACACCTAAAAAAGGGGAGAGGCTAAGGCCCAACATTGGCTGTAACGCCATTGTTGATGCAGAGAAATATATAGGAAACTAGCTAATACCCGGCGTGCGCTGCTACGCCTAAATAAAACAAAATTGTGTTTTTATGTTTAGTTGAAGAAGTAAAAGGAAAAATGTATATCGTAATTATTTTTAGATACCCCGTGCTGTCTACCCGGCGTTGTACGGGAATCGACTCATCTCGATCTTCTTGGCATAAATGAGCTAAATGACAAAATTCGTTATTGTGAGTTATCCGTAAAAGAATTCCCCCCCATGTGCTGCTATGCTTGCACAGGAATCTACGTACTTGTCTCGATCTTCTTGGCATCAATGACTTTTATGTAGAGCATTTTGAGATATTCAATTCTGTGTCCATTAATTTTGTGTATTTGTTATGGCTAAGGCAGCATAAGCCATTTAAGTGTCCAAAGAGCTACTTTTTTTCACGTTTTCCACTACAATGGGCTATTTTTAAGGGTGTAGGAGTTGAGTATCACAACTCTGTTATAGCCTATGTTCATTCCGGGAATCTCCTGAACGTTTTGCAAAAAAAAAAACATCAAAATCGGATCAACGGTATGGCCGCGCATAGAATACGAACAAACAACCATCAAATAAATAAACATTGATTTTTATTATATTAGATGATTGGAAAACGTTAGCTCAGTGTAGGAGTGTATGGATGCGCCTCCTTGGAGCAAGCGGTAAAATGTTCCTATAATATATGTGTAATTATTATAATATCTATAAAGGTTCCGGTTGGCCTCAAATTCCTTGGGAAAGTTTTATTCTTGCTTATTTATTTACTTTAAGGAATTTTTATATGCTAGATTTTTCTTTAATTAATATAGTCTAAAGGTTTAGACGCTCTCCTGTCACCGCTGGATTCTCGAATTCGCGTCTCGGACACTCCAGGGAGGTTTTCATGGTGGACGAAAATGAGCCTGGACGACTTTATCTCGGGGTTTCTCCTGTTTTCTCCTGTCACACATTTAACTGATTATAATTTAATCTATCCCTGTGATGGCGTGTCAGGAGTGGTCGGCCGGCACACTTGTTAATCACATATATCCAAAGTAAGGGGTTTCATCGTATCTCATCCCTCAACCCGGCCGTGAGTCGGATACGAGTTGAGGAGGAATGTTTATGTCCGCGCGGCCATAGTTTTGATAGTGTCAGTGAGTTAGTTAGTTAATTATTACCGAAGTCAGGATTTCTGAATCTTATTTCAACATTCTGCCGACAGACTGCATCACAGCTTTTCAATATTCTGGTACTCGGGCCAGTCGTTATCTTGTCTACGTTACATCTTTTTAGGAATTTTAGCAAGGACGGTAAATCCATTAAAATTGATTGTATATTAAATTAATATTAATGGAGCAATTTTTTTTAATAGTCATGAGAATAAAACAATTATATTTTCATCTTAATCCTTCAAAATGAGTAATTATTCAATTCATATTATTCAATTGATCCCCCAATAAATAATAGCAACACAAACGACTAGGCCTATATAGAGATTAAATGTAGGCAAAATCAAGAATAATCTTTAATCTTACAAAGCAGAAACAATTTCACAATAGGGCCTAATAGTTTCTTTGAAATAATTTTGTGATAAAAATATTAAATATTAGAAAACATTCCCTTTCATATAACGATATTTGCAAATTCACATTTTTGCTGACTGTTCAAACTTTAGATATTTTTTTATGTTTATGTTGAGCTTTTATATCTTTGCATTTACAGGAAAAAATTACATCAGTGTACTTCATAGGACTTACGATACAAATGCATCCACCCCAACTGATAAATGCGGGACATTCATAGTTTAGAACAAAATTCAGATGATCAAGCAGATATCGTAACGTAGGAACTGGTACCATGGTATAGGCCTATGTGGGCACTACTAAAAAAAATACACTTGTGATGATTTAAATGAAAATCCTGTAATAGGCCTACCTCTTTCAATGTTGGGAATAACCCTGTTATTTTTTGTACATGTAACATGTTAATTGAGCTCTTTTAGCATTTTTCGACAATTATTACAAAATATTACCTCTCAGATTAACGTGACAAAGTGTAATTAAAATTAAAATGTAATTATCGTAATATACTCGTTATAAAACTCACTAAAAGTTTAATCTTAATTTCTCTAAATTAAATATAAAACTTTTACCACGAAAGCTAACTTAATCTTAGTATGCAGAGTAGTCTTGTAATACAGTAATTATAGCTATATTTTTTTGTCTTTCTTCCACTTATATAGGTCTAATTACACTGGTCAACATGATTTTTTTGTCTCATGAGTACCAATAGTTGTACTTAATGCAGTTTCTTATCGTGTTTTCAAATATGTAATCGGGATTTCTCCATCACCCACAGTTTTTTTATTTCAATTTCAATTAATGGATTTAAATTATTTTTTTAATAAACGTTTCTTCGTCCATTGGCGCTGTGAGCGATGAGCACGGGGAACACTTTCATCAGGAGATTTCAGTTATGGGAAAGAGATATCAAGGCAAATTGAATCCTAATATGCTGGCCGATTATTGTTGGACCATCAAAAGGGATGCTCCACAGGCGAAATATAGCAGAATATCGTCATTTCTTACTTTCTAGGTGAGTCCGAATTTTCGAATTGTGTGTAATTACGAATGTACAAAATATTAAAGTGTTTGAAATTAGGCTATAAATGCCTGTCTCTCGGAAACGTTGTGTGATGGAGAAAACCCGATATCATATTAGCCTATATGAATGCGAAAAATGGTCTCTTATTTTAAGGGAAAAGGGAAAGATTACAAGTAGGCTATTTTTAGAATAAAAATCTTTCGAAAATGTTTGGACTAAAGAGAAATGAACAGACAGGCGAATGGAGATGACTGAAGAGTGAGCTTCATGATCTTCATAGGAAGCCAGATATAATGAGAACAGTTAAGGCTCCTAGTCTGCAATGAGCAGGACATGTGGCACGAATGGGGAATGAAGTAATGTTAAAATTGTGATAAAACAGTCGTCCTCAACTTTATTAACTTCTGTTGTATAACGTCGTCACACTATTATAATCTAGGCCTTTCAAAGAACATGTTTCATCTTCAGGATTTCTCATGGTTAATATAGTTGAAGATGACTGTTTTAACCTCAACGGTGTTCTGCCATAATTTTAAAAAGTATGGAGAATGAAAGAGGGCATGGAAGCTTCTTGTAAGAAAACCTGAGGGAAAACGCCTAGTTGGTAGACCATTAATGAGGTGAGAGAATAACATTAACCATGATTTGAGGGAGGTACATTATAAGGGAATGATTGGAAAACATTAGCATAGGATAGGGATGCGTGGAGAGCTTATGTCTGCGCGGTCTTGAGCCTACGAGTTCGATAGTGCCAGAGAGTTAGTTTAATTTGCTCTGATTTTTATATGTTTTGATAACATAGGCTAAACGTAATATATCATAAGTGATTTGAATATGAAATCAATTAAAATCTGATCCAACATTATCTTTTATAATAAATCAGCATTCTCGTATGTAGGCCTAATTAAAATATTATAGTATAAAATTTCATATTATACTTAATTACTTCTGAAATCAAAGGCAAAAAGTTTGTCACGCAGAATTTGCGTAAACTATGTGAATTCCTCAACGAATAGTTTAGAAGATAAAGTCTGATTTTGCTGGTTTACGGAATAGCCTACATGTAGGCCTATATCTTTCTTTTGTTAATCCTTAAATTGGAGAAACTCAATTTTTTATATTAATTGATTTATATGTGCCTGACAGCAGTCAAAACAAACCATGCATTGACCTATCCGTAAGTTAATATCTATGGTATGTTGTCCAGTAATTTGACACAAATTTAAATAGGCTACTCCTTACTTCTACTAATTTATTTTTCCCATTAGGCTTACATAAATTAAAGCAATTTATCTTATATGATACATTGTCAATTTAAGGGTTAATTAAATTGTATGTTATGATATTTGTATGGAGATAGACTATGACGAGACAAACATGGCTGCTGCTAGAGCGAATTGTTAATTTCGGGTTCCAGTTAAACCCCTCATTTATAATGGCCAGATTTCGCTGAATTTTGGAGAATATCCTCATTTATTTTAATAACATGTACCGATCTTCGTTGTCAAAAAAATACTCTATGCATAGCGATTTCTAAATTTTTGTTACAGGTGAACTCTTAACCCTATTGGTTCTATCATATTGGTTAACCCTTAAATTGACAAAACAGTAATTTCTGGTATCAGTTATTTAAATGTGGCGGACCGCACTGAAAATGAATTCGTGCATAACTGTTATTATTAGGTATATTGTGTAATTCCACACACATTTCAGTAATTTCTTATCGTTAACTTTCTTCTGTTTTCTTAAATTATTAGATACATTAAAACAATTGCTGTATCCCATAGGATACATTACGAATTTGAAGTGGCTATATACACTACACATATTTTTTTTTCCCATATACATAAATTTAAAATAATGTTAATTTTTATAGTATCATAACCTTACAACTAACAGAATTTCAGACTGATTTACAAGTTGTTTCATGAAATTTGTTTATAACAATTTAATGTGTTGCTATTTGCAACATAATGATCCACAATGTGTATCTCATATCATTTTTAATCAATTTTCATACAATTTGCACTAAATTATTCAAGAATATGTGAGGAATGTTTGGTAGATTTTTCATGTAATTGTATTTAAAGTAATTGATTAATGTTTTCTTCCTTATTATTTGAATTTTAAAACTTAAAAACTGTTTAACAGATCATTAAAACTGCATTTTTATTGTTATTGTTCTCAGAAAATTATGGAACCTGCATGCAACAATTTGCTTCAATTTAAAGTAAAAAACATGAAAATAACCCTAATCTGTAGGAATTTATGAAGTTTTAAAAGAATGAAATCAGTTCAGTAAATCACATTTTCACCCACGTGATTGGTAGAACATCTTCAAATGCTTCCTGGTTTGTACATAACTCCTTTCTTGGCAATAGTTTTGTCTTCCTTAATCTTCTTGTAGACTCTCAAGTACCTTCTTCGATCCCTTACTTATTTTGTTGATTTTTTTGCACACGTTACAATGCGAAGTTGGTACATATATCTAACCAAATCTTCCATAAACGTCCCTTATTTATAGGCACATGAAATATTGATGCTATATCAATAAGCCAGGCATTTTTAAAAAGTACAAAAAAAAATCCTATTTATCCAACAAGAAACAAAAATTGTATTTTTTCAACATTTAACCTTAAGGGTTAAACAATCCGGCCTTACGTTATTTTTAATTGAATGCTGTGAACGTATGCCAAGTTTGCAATTATTGACAATTGAATGCTGTGAACGTATGCCAAGTTTGCAATTATTGACAATTGAATGCTGTGAACGTATGCCAAGTTTGCAATTATTGACAATTGAATGCTGTGAACGTATGCCAAGTTTGCAATTATTGACAATTGAATGCTGTGAACGTATGCCAAGTTTGCAATTATTGACAATTGAATGCTGTGAACGTATGCCAAGTTTGCAATTATTGACAATTGAATGCTGTGAACTTATGCCAAGTTTGCAATTATTGACAATTGAATGCTGTGAACGTATGCCAAGTTTGCAATTATTGACAATTGAATGCTGTGAACGTATGCCAAGTTTGCAATTATTGACAATTGAATGCTGTGAACGTATGCCAAGTTTGCAATTATTGACAATTGAATGCTGTGAACTTATGCCAAGTTTGCAATTATTGACAATTGAATGCTGTGAACGTATGCCAAGTTTGCAATTATTGACAATTGCAGGTTAGATATATTCCAACTTAAATTCTACCCCCCTTAAAGATAAAACTTTTCAAGAAATTTGAGGCCAACCGGAACCTTTATAGATATTATAATAATTACACATATATCATAGGAACATTCTTATACTCCCCTTAAAGAATTTGACGGCATCTTAGTCCATTTAGAGGAATCTGTCCCGTAATCGATAACCCACGTTAAACCTTACTTAAGTTTGTGGTTTGTATACCGCCGTATATGAAAATCTTTTTAGAGTTAATTTTCTAGAAATTTTACAGATAATATTTCAGGTCAAGGTGCAATTTATGTTTAAGTGGTGATGGATTGGTAAATCAAAAATTGCTGTTGCTAGAGCGTTAAGACACACATGCAAAAAGAATATATGTGCATTTACTGGTTAGGATAATTTCATACTAGACAGAAGCCGCGAATATCTGTATGTTTTTAATATTTTCATGAGAACTAAATCAATAGCATAATTTCTTCTGTATGTTTTTAATATTTTCATGAGAACTAAATCAATAGCATAATTTCTTCGGAATTCGCTACAACATGTTTAGTCAACCTCCAGTTAAATCATCCTACGTCAAACTGAAAAATATTTAAGCTTATATTGTTTGAAAATTAAATGTTATGAGTGGAGTTATGCTCATATATAGACTGTATGAAGTAGGCCTTGATATAGGCCCCTATGATTATTTAGCTGAGATCCAATTGTAAGTGAAGATATTATTTATTTAAGTATAAACCCTTCATTATGATGGTTGTCCATTTAGGCTATATAAAAGCGGGTGCCGCGCGATAATGCTTGACAAAGATTAAAATACGGAATTATTAGAGTGGCAATAGTCGGCATCTTTGTATTAAATTATATCTAATTAGCTATATATAACAACAACCGATGGAAAGATCAGTTTTTGTAGTCGCAGAACGGGCATCATCACCCAATACTGCATTCGGAAGAAGAAGAAGAAGAACTGCGGGGTAAAAAAGTGAGCCGCTGGACAATCACCATAGTGAGGCGATAATAGGCCTACCTGGCGGAAGAGGCAACTATACATCTAGTGCCTTGTAGATTGACGTTTGTTGGATATCGATAAAGGCTAGAGGAAGAACACCTCGAACAAAAATTACCTGGTCCTCCAGGTTGAGAGTTGATGCATTAGGTCAGCTCCCTATTCATCATTAAAACAAGTAATTGCTAAAAAGTCCATGGAATCAAAGCCGGAAGGATATAATTATAACAGATATGCTAAGAAAAGGAGAATAGTGGGTACATGGAATGTTCAGGGAATAACAAACATAGCCTATATAGGGAAATTCAGTAGGAATTAGAAAAAATGAATCAGGATATTATAATGTGAACAGAAACAAAGAAAAAGAGATTATAATTTAGTACAACATAAACGAATAGGTCTATGAACTTAAAATTCTATTAATATTCAATTGATGGATCTAATTTAGAGATAGGCCTATAAGGCATTATTTTAAAATAGAACTCTTGTAATAGGTAAATTGCTTTCTTCCCCCAATAAATCGTTTTATGTTAGTATAATTTTTTGGTATTAGGGCCTTATGTTTTGATTATAATGGACTTCAAATGATGCTTAATTATTATTTGTAGTGGGAGACTTTTCACCTGCTCCTAAGAAACGAGCTTTAATGTTTAAAGACAATAATATAAATTATAAGTTACACAAATGGCGGTATTCTCCAGTCCCTTACAAATGCAGAAAAAATTATATCTTACATTGTTAACCCATCATCATTTTCAAATAAAGTGTACTCTAAAAGGAAATGAATAAAGTGCTTTACCGTAAAATTAAGTGGTGTAACATGACGATATAAGCTAATGGTATCACTAGGGTTCTCGTAACTTTATCGTAAATAATGCCACGAGTGATTTCCAATTTATCTAGAGGATTTGGAAATCAAGAGTGGCATTTATTAGGACTATTCAACGAATAAAATTAGACTGTTTACTAAAGTCATTATTTAAATATAATTAGGTACCGCTATTTTAAAATATTTAGGCCTATATAGGTATAGCCTATAGGCCTATATTCACTGCAAATTTATAATATTATTTATTGCCAAACAGAATCGCAATATTGTAAGAATTCACCCTAGTGGAGAAATAATGAAACACGTCAAACTGTATATTATAGGAAAATCAACATTTTAGGTTATTAATTTATTTCTTAGTAAACAACTCGGTAAAATCAAGGAATCTGTTCATTATTTGCTATATTCAATACACTTGTTAGAGAAAAATAATGCTCTGAGCTGTTCATAATATTAAAAAGGAGGGGCTTCCTTTATCACAAAAGCAGGAGCTGATAAAGATAAATCGATAAAGGGCGAGGTGAAACATGACTGGTATTGGTTGTAAAACAAAATTCATTGAAATTTGATTGGTCATTGACTATCAGTTGGGTCATGAGTTAAATATTCAAAAAACGAACTTAATAGGAATGAGACTTGTATCGTGAAATACATTCATTTTTTTAATACAGGCCTAGCTAATACCCGGCGTGCGCTGGTACGCCCATATAAATTAAATGTGGTTTTATGTTTAGATGTATAAGTAAATTAGAAATATAATTATAGGCCTATATGTATATCGTAATTATTTTTAGATACCCCATGCTAATTACCCGGCGTTTCCCGGGAATCGACTTATCCCGATCTTCTTGGCATAAATGTGATGAAAAACAAAAATGGTTATTGAGAGTTATCCTTAAAATAATACCCGCTTGCCCGGGAATCTAGTCATCCCGGTCTTCTTGACATCAATGAGCTGAAAGATAAAAATGGTTATTACGAGTCATCCATAAAAGATAGACATAAGCTATGCTACTGCGGACTTTTTTTGTAGATTTTTTCTTAGATAGTCTATTCAATTCTGCGTACATTAATTTGGTGTATATGTTATGGTAAGCCATTTAAGCGGCCAAACAATTCCGAAAAACACGTTTTCACCACAAAGGATGATTTCGAAGGGTGAAGGGGTTGAGTATTACAACTCTCTTATAGCCTAAAACATTTCCCGGAAACTCCTGAACATTTTGCAGAAAGCCCCATGACAATCGCATGAACGGTATGGCAGCGCACAAAATACGAACGAACAAACAAAGAAACAAACAAACATTGATTTCTATGTACCCATATTAGGTTATTGTTTTTGCTGATATTGTTTGTGTAAGGCCTACTTATACTGTGGTCTACTCTCGTAGGCTGTGATTTAGCAAATTCTTTATGAGAACGTATCCATTAAAAACTTTATTCATCATCATCACGAACTTATTTAAATTTAGGTCGTTTGAGACTGTTCCTATGAGATCTGAAGATGTGATTGGTCACTCCATCTAAATTAGGTATTCCTCTATTTCCAAGTCCTTTAGGTTGATACTGCAATGCTAATTTAGGAAAGAGAGATGGGTCCATTCTTTGGACATGTTGTAACAAATTGCTTCGACTATTTAACCCATGCCCCAATTGGGAGTCGATGACCAATCACGTTTCAATGAGTTTTGTTTTACAACCAACGAGTCATGTTTCATCTCGATATTTATCGTATTCTCTTTACCAAATTAAAGAAAGCTCCTCATGTTTAATATTCTGAACAAATACATTGCATATACAAATAATGAACAGATTCCTTCGAACTACACTTTGATAATTGTGTGTTCAATAATTGTGTTTTTAAATAATGATTTTACTGAGTCGTTTCCTAAAAAACATAATTAATAAACTATAACGTTGTTATAATAATTTTATTGCAGCCAAATAGCCAGGATTAAAGTAGAATACATTTTAAATTTACATATTTGCATATTCACACATTGTCTTTGTTCTTTTTGTGCATAGCTCAATGTGATATCGGTCACACGATTTTTCGCATAGCGTACATTTACAGTCTATATTTGCTTCATGAAATTTTGTGTTGCTGCATATCAGGTGGTGGAATCCATGGACTGCCAACCTAGTGATGACGTGTCTCATTTCGAAATTTTCTTTTGTCCACGCACGGTCCACCATTGCCCCGGTACTGTAGAATTCTGGATGTATTTCTTCCCTTTTTCTGTTCAATGTTGCTAGCAGCTGCTCAGATGCGCTGGTGCTGGGCAAGAGTACGCTTGTTCTGAGGTCGTCGATGAGGAAAGTTTCCTTCGCCAGTAGGTATGCGAGTCTTGAATGTGTTACTTTTGACACTCCTAATACTGCCTTTATATATCTCGCTTTCACCCTTTCTAGAGAGGAAAGATTCTTCATTGTTAAATGTGTCCATGTGATTTCTATGCCGTATGTCAGTATTGGTAGAATTTTTGCTCTAAATAATAGCATTGCCGTCTCTAAGGTGAGAGATCTAATGTTTCTTATTTCGTGCATTGCCATTATTGCCTGGGTTGTCTTTTCTGTGATATGTTTTGTGAAGCATTTTGCGCTTGTTTGTAGTTGTTATAACATACAGTTCGGTGTTTTTAATTTTTTCTCCACTAGGGTGCATTCTTACAATATTGCGATCCTATTTGGCAATAAATAATATGATTAAGTAGCAGTGTTGAACAAATAAAATATAACCGAACATTTTTCATATGTTTTCTAATATCGCTGCTTAGAGTAAATATATAAATAGTTTAAAATAACTATATTTAAATAACGACCTGTCTCTTTCTACAAATTCCTTGCAAAGTTAAGGGACAATTCTTCTCTCTGTGTCTTATTTTTATAATTCCTCACCAGTCATTTTCAAAGTGCCAGCCAAGAAAATATCACACCCATTCCAAAAGTATCTCAAAAGAACAAGCGAGTTTAAAAAAATCGAGGCGAAAGTGCAATTTTGACATCATCAACATAGAGAAGTGCACTGCAACATCCTGAAAAGGATAAATTAGAAAAGAGGCCTGTAAAAAGATGATTTGCTTTTCCAGAAAGTGACTCGAAACCAGGACCATCCAAAGTTAAGGCAGTTAGGTTAAACCTACCTAGTTCGAAAAATCATTCTGGCTCTGCCAAAAATGACGTTGAGGAAGATGATTGTCTCTACTGTCATGACTCTTCAGAAGAAGGCTGGATTAGATGTCCTTCTTGTCTTCAGTGGGCTCACAATTCTTGTGCTGGAGTCGATAGTGATGATGATGATGCCACTCATGTTTGTGTATTTTGTGAAAAATGAATCATTGTGCTATAGTTTATAAGTTTACTGATAAATATTATTAATTAGTAATGCAAAATACAAATAAAAAATTAGTACCCCATTCTGCCCCATCCATGGGGCACAACGGGGCAAATGTTTTGCTCTAGTTTTATTGGATGTATATCCCCGAATTTTTTATTAATTTGTAATGTGATTATGTTTTTCTGTTTATTAAATACCAATGAACATATCCATATCAGAGAACAAAATTTTACTTATTTATAATGTAAAATACATTGGATCAAACATTAGATACCCCATTCTGCCCCACGTTCCCCTATATTTTTTTAGATACCCCCGTGCTATTTACTCGGCGTTGTCCGGGAATCTACTTATCTCGACCTTCTTGGCATAAATGAGCTACAAGACAAAATTCAAATTGCAAAGTAGAATACAAAGCGCAGAAATGAACTTCTTTAGAAGAACAAAAGGCTGCACAAGATTGAATCGGATAAAGAATGAATATATGACAACAAAGTTAAATATGTATCCATTGAATTAGAAAATCAGAGAATATAGAGAGAAATGGTTTACACATGTGAAAGAATGAATGTAACAAGATTACCAAGAGCAGCATTCAACTACAAGCCAAGAGGTTCAAGAAATGTAGGAAGGCCAGTAAACTGTGAGGCGGAACAGGCAAGTTTTGCCTAGCCCATGAAGTGAAAAAGACAAAATTCGTTTTTGCGAGTTATCCGTAAAAGAATGCCCGCCATGTTCTGTTTATGCTTGCACAGGCATCTAGGTACTTGTCTCGATCTTCTGGGCATCAATGAAAGACAAACATGGTTATTGTGAGTTATCCGTAAGAGATAAACATATGCTTTCGGGAACTTTTTTGTATAGCTCTTTGATATATTCAATTCTGTGTACATGAATTTTGTGTATTTGTTATGGTTTAGGCAGCGTAAGTCATTTAAGCGTCCAAAGAGCTACTTTTTTTAAACGTTTTACACTACATAGGACAACACAGGACCTGTCTATACTCTGAATCTTACACAATATCTATGACTAGAGCATGGACCTCACTTCCCAGTCATGTCAGAGACTGTCAATCGCTATCATTATTTAAATCCAAATTAACTGATATCTTAAGTTCGACACAAAGAAAACATTAACTGCATAACAACTATATAGAGCATTCCATTAATAGTCATCTAGGAAGCTATTTACTTTATTTTACATAATTTAAATTTTATTATATTCTATGTTTTTGTTAGTATTAGCTAATATTAGATCACATCATCTTTGTATTTTGTTTAGTCTGTATTTTAATATCTTAAAATTGTAATATGTATGTAATTTTTTTGTATAATTTTACTATTCGCTGGTTGAGTGGAAGAGAAGGCCTTATGACCTTAACTCTGCCAGCTAAAATAAAGCATCATTATTATATTATTATTATTATTATTATTATTATTATTATTATTATTATTATTATTAAGAATGTAGGAGTTACGTATCATAACTCTCTTATAGCCTATGTTCATCCCGGGAATCTCCTGAACATTTTACAAAAAGGCCCATCAAAATCGGATCAACGGTATGGCCGCGCATAAAGTACGAACAAACAGACAAACAAACATTTTTATATAGGCCTATTAGATTAACTGGAGAGAATACCTTAAGTTATGCAGTATAAGGTTTCTATATCCGGATTATACTTCCCTGTATCAAGAAACTCAAGTTATTCATTAGCATTATTTATATTTCTTGAAAATACGAGATAGATTCAGTATTATTTACGTTTGTTTGAATATATTCTGAAATTATTATTTGGATTAGTATTGAAGTAAGTGAAGCTTTCTTATCAATACCTTCCCTAATAAAAAGGTTTATAGGAATCAAATTTCCTACAGATTAAGATTTTGTTATAATTGAATTGAATTTGAGAACTGTACTGCAGTTGTCTTTTTTTTTTAACTTTCACTTACTGTCAGTATTGTTACCCGACGGTATGTTTCTTAAAGTGGTGTGTATGGATGAGAAGAGTTGTTAAGCTCCGTCAGTCGGTAGCCTTCAGCGGTTTAGATTCGGGCAGGCAAATGCTCACAAAAAATGTAAATGTTTAACAGCAGTCAGTATATCTATCAAAAAAACACTCAGGTACCAAATTCAAATAAGATGCTGGCATATTGTTTTTTTTTATAGAAGTGTCTTGATCTTGTCAATAAGATACAAATTTTTAATAACATTTACAGCATTGACATACACTATTTACGAATGACAGACAAATTTATTAAAATTATTATCTGATATTCTGTTGATGCGATCATTTACAGTAGCCAACCATCTCTCAATGTCGGTCTCGGAGGACTAGCGATTATGTTTTCTTCTGGTTCTGATACTCGTTATTTAAAATTGGCTAGCGTCCGTGGATTCTTTCAAATCATAAACATTATTGTGTATTTAAATGTTTATTTATATTACCTGGTGGAGTTAAGATCGTACGGTATTCACTTCCACTTCACCAGGGTTAAATTATACATATATCATATGTTATATCATAATAACAATTATGAATTATCTAAAACTTGATTAAAAATAAATAATAAACATATGCTACACAATATACAGATGACAAGGAAAAAACAAAAATATAACAATAATAATAAATAATAATAATAATAATAATTATTATTATTATTATTATTATTATTATTATTATTATTATTATTATTATTATTATTATTATTATTATTATTATTATTATTATATACAGAACGAAGAAAATACATTTCAAGTTCTGTATTAAAGCATTTTGTTTCATGGGTCCGAAACCTGGACAGAAAGTAGACAAGAAGCCAACAAGCTGTTAGCAGTGAAAATTGATTTTTGTAGGCGATCGACAAGAATTTCATCATCATCATCATCATCATCATAGTACATTCACGAATTTAGGTCATTTGTTAACCTGTTTCGGCCTCAAGAGAAACACCATCCAAAAGTCTTTTGAGTGGACGTCCTGGTCTTCTTCTTCCTTAACTTTTGTTTGGGTATTCTGTGATCTTCCATTCGATGAACATGTTGCATCCATCTTGACTTATAATCAGAAATTTTGTTTTCTAAAGATTCCATGTGTAATTCTTCTAAGATGTTTTCATTTTTTTTGTGATCTAGTAGTGTGTGTCCTGCAGTCCTCCGAAGGTAGGCCCCTATCTCACTTCAGCAGATCTAAGTCTCTGTATATCCTTCTGTTTCAACGTCCATACTTCGCTACCATACATAAGAGTTGGAAGAGCCAGTGTTTTATACACTTTTAATCTTGAATGCTTTTGGACTAACTGTGGCTTAAAGATAGAATTTATTAACCCTAAAATTCTTAAAAGTCAAGAATTTCAAGAAGGCATAAAGTAAGAAAAAGCACAATAAGAGAAATTATGCAAGTTGAAAACAAAATAGAAAAAATAGAAGAAAAACGTTTGAAATGGTATGTTCACCTAATAAGAATGGAAGAAGATAGAATAACAAAGAAGATCCTTAATTGGAAAGCTAATGGAAGAAGTTGAACACACAGATCTAGAGAACGTTGGATAGATGAAGTGAGGAGAAATATGGAAGCTATCGATTTGTGGGTAGAATATGCTTTAGACATAAATCTCTGGCGGCAAATCACTTTGGGTTGAAGTAGAAACACTGTAGCCTATTGTGGAATATTCTTAAAAATTATTAATTAAAATAATAACTTTTAATTTGATTAAATAATTGGCTTGATAAAGAAAGCAGAAAATGTAAAATAATAATGAAAATATACGTAGAACATGGTAATATATTATATTGTCGAAAGAAATATATACTGAGTTTTTAAACTGTTTTTGAGTCGGGCAGTTCTTGTTATAAAAGAGAAGGGAATTCCAGAGTAGAATGGCTGAAATTAGCTTCGGAAGAGAAGTAAAGCTGTGGCTCTCATTTATATATGTAAGCACATGAAATAATTTTATATCTGAAATAAGAGGTTTTCAGCAAAATTTGTCAGCTATTTCATATCCAAGTTTGAATTGCAGCGCTAATGATATACAGTAAGATGTTAAAAATAGGCCTACTACTACTGTTGCTACCAGGACTTACTGCTTTATTATTATTATTATTATAATAATAATAATTATTATTATTATTATTGTTAGTAGTAGTAGTAGTAGTAGTAGTAGTAGTAGTAGTAGTAGTAGTTGTTGTAGTAGTAGTAGTTGTAATAGTATTTGTGGTAGTGGTACTAGTGGTGGCGACGGTGGTGATGGTGGTGTTAGTAGCATCACCAATATCATCACCATCGTCCCGATCATGCCATAACTAACTAAATTCCATGGTGCGATAGACCTAGAAGGCCGTTGAACTATCAACCGCTGCTGTTCTCACATAGTCCTATGTGCCATTCGCAGACCCAGTATAGGAGTATAATGCTGTCAGCATGTCGAGTCCCCCAGTCGTTATAGTTGGAATCATTAATTATCTTAGCTAATAAAACTAATCATAATGCTGAGTGAACACCGATTCCATACCGGCCAAAATTCCATAAGGAATAGTCTTCCCCTTAGGGTCTTGAACTATCGAATGTGTCTCAGCTCTACGCCAAGGCAATATGCTTCAGACCACTTGGCTACTGTGAAGAACTACCATGTATCACAATAGTAGGCACAAATTCAGATACTATGTGGGTTGTAGAGCCTGTATCCAGAAAAAATGGCTTTAATTACAATGATTTATATGATTGACGAAATTAACGTAATCGATCATAATTTATTTAAGGACTATGGCGCAAAACTGAGCAAGCACCTATCGAAAAACAAACCAAGGAAAGAAAGTGGCGTTGGATTGGACACACACTGCGTAAACCTCAAACTGCAATAGAAAGATGCGCACTGGATTGGAATCCTCAAGGTTCAAGAAGAGAGGAAGACCAAGAATGACTTGGAAGGGGACTATTGAAGGAGAAATACGTGAAATGAGGAGGACTTGGTTGGAGGTGAAAAGGTTGGCAGATGATAGAGCAAAATGGAAAAATTTCATTACGGCCCTATGCTTCGGCTAAATGATGATGATGATGATTAATATAATTTATTTGCATTTGTAATGAGTAGAGATGGAACAATTCCTTCGTAAACATGATAATCAGCTATGGTTTATGTGGCCATTGTACATGACGTCAAAGGGAAGGAGGTTGGAATAGTTTTCTGTACCGTCCGGTTACAGCATCCGTTTAGAATAATCACTTTACATTAGTTACATTTGTTCCGAACAGTCAGTACGCAACTTTTATATTCCACCGAAATATACCTTGTCTGTAAATCTGAATCCCTCTCTTGTTTACATATGACCACGGTTCAATGAGAGCAACATCTACTCTATGGTTGAAGCTTTGTCAACCTCGTGCCATTGTAAGATATTTCATCTCTAGTAATGAGGAAAAAATCCATATCCTATATAAAATATAGGGCCTATTTTGTGAAGTTATCGAATATATTAAATATTCTATTTTTTTTGGTGAAATTAAAGACATAATCACATTCACTCATCCTGTAGTAAAAAGTCCTAGACTAAAAATCCATCCGAATCCATACCTACCGTCATGTTTTTTTTGTTGATTGTATATTTACTTCAGTGCTATAACATTAAAAATTAGTTTACATATGTACTTTAACTTCACATGATAACTTATAAAGGAAAATTTTTGGGCCAAAAAGAGATGGGCAAGTGAATGGAGAAAACTTTATAATAGTGAGCTACATGGTAGGATGTAGCCTATAGGAAGCCAGATATAATAAAAACAGTTAAGTCTCGTAGACTGCGATGGGCAGGACATGTGGCACGAATGGGGAATGAGAGAGGTACTTGAAAGCTTCTTGTAGGAAAATTAGAGGGAAAACGCCCAGTTGGTAGACCAAGAATGAGGTGGGAGAATAACATTATCCATGATTTGAGGGAAGTAGATTATTCAGAGGATGATTGGAAAACATTATCTCGGGATAAGGATGTATGGAGAGCTTATGTCCGCGCGGGCATGAACCTAAGGGTTCGATAGTGCCAGTGAGTGGGTAAGTAAGTGAAATTAAATACATAATCTTATTCGCTTATCCTATATAAAAAATCCATCCGAACCATTTCTACAGTTCTATTTTTTGTATTGATTATATATTTACTTCAGTGCTGCAACATTGAAAAACAATTTATATATGTACATAATCAATTATTATAAGATTAATGATATGTTCCGTTGAGGTAGGTCTATTATTCAAAATTAAAGTATAAAATTATGGCATATTTACCCAAAAGGTCCGTCTCCTCAACTATATTAGTTATTTATCTGTAGCGCTTTCGGGACTAGTCCTGCTGATGATGGGACTAGTCCCGAAAGCGCTAAAGATAAATAACTAATAAAGTTAAGGAGACGGACCTTTTAGGTAAATATGCCATAATTTTATACTTTAATATGTACATAAACTTCACATGATATAATTTTCTAACAAATATACTATACCCCGAATAAACATGGATTAGAACCTTGATGTAAGAATTGCGCATACAAGCATAGTTTGCACTGTTATCTATTGCCGGTATTGAAGTCGTATTGATGTCGGAATGGCGCATGTGCTTACCATTGTTAAAATAATATTTGAATTATGAATCAACCGTGAAAATTATTCTGAAGGTCTAAAAATGCCTTAAGCACCAACTTCTTGTTGGGAATGCAGTCTGACGGCATTCACAAATGGCAATATGTCATGTATATAAAAGGACATTCCACATAAACAAAACTATGGAATTAGTCGGAATTAAAACTTCACAATTGAAAATAAACATTTGTTAGTAATGCACTTTAACGACAATAGACCTGTGTAGATGATAATAAATGACTTGTATTTCAATAGACTTAATATTTTAAAAACAATATTTAGGCCCAATATTACAACTTAGGCCTACATATAAAACTCAAACGTAGGCATATCTGGTCTACATTTTTCTTAATGTGATGTGATAAATCCATGCAGATATATCAAACTAAGACGGCCATATTTTTAAAACAAGAAAACGAGATATTTTAATATTTGTCTGAACGAAAAAGGGACAAAAGAGGACGCTAAAAATTGTTTTGTCATAAAAATAGTTTAATTAGATTTGAAAACTAGTGCAGATACTGTCTTACATAAGTAACATCTTTTTAAATACAAAATTTTATTTGAATTTTTTACAAGAAATTAAACTACTCTTAGTGTAGAAAACTTCAGATCCTGTGTTCTTGAGCCATCTTTCAGATAGATTGATTATCCCGCGACGGTACCAGTCTCTGATTTTTAATGCGAAGAATTCATAGAGACTCAATTTCCTAGATTAAATATTTTCAGTATTTTCGAAATTTCACGCCATGGATCGAAACAGATGGCAATTTGAAGGCTCAAGATCAGGTCTATATGTTGGATGTGGTAGCAGTATGGAGTCGGGTCATAGTTGAACCTGCCACCCTCAACATTTAATGAACGTTCAATTTGTTTACAATCATCCACTACACGCCCATTTAGAACTCCCAGAGAATCGCACCATCAGAATTCTACCAGGCACACAATATTAGGTTGCATTAAAACCGGCATTACTTTATGAGGCATTCTAATAATTAACTTAAATTAATGCTTTGTAACTTACATGATGTAGTAGAATTCAAATCCATCCATAGTAATTCTGCCCTAAGGCAAGTCCTTCACTGCAATCATAGCATTTTCATGCTATGCTTGCAGCTTTACTAGGGAATTATAGGTGTGGTATCTTCCCGTTGCTTTCGACACCGGTGAAGGATGATGATGATGATGATGATGATGATAAGGATAAGGATGATGATGATGATGATGGCCATATGTTTTCGGGGACCGTTTGGGCCTTAAAGTTTTCCTGACATTTGTAGAATTCAAATAATTCTCTAGAATTGTCAAGGAAGAAGATGGCATAAAATTGACATTTTTTCCTCTTTAGTTTAATATTCTAGTAAGCTGCAAATTTGGGAAGATTTACAAATGTAAAGAAACAATAGATGGAAAATTAACAAAAAGAATAAGCCTCCAACAATTTTAACTTTCCCAATAACTTACATAATTCTCATTTTTAAACATGAAATCACAATTCTTTCAAAGTTGTCTTCGTAAATTAGTGAACTTGAATTTAGCTTTTCATAATATTGTAAATAACTAATATCAAAAGTAACATATATTTTGTAAACCTTAAAATTATTTTTGTAATTATTATTTTTAATAAGACCTACATATGTGGACATCTTATGATACAATTACAAATTCAAACTTTGGAAAAATAGAAAGTTTCAGTAAGGTTACAGACAAACACATTCAAAATTACACGCAGGTGTCTCTAGTTTTGAAGTTCTATAAATATTTTGCTGCCATGTGATTAAAAATCAAACTATAGAAAACAACAAGAAAAATTTACGTGCATATTAGGAAAATTCACACTTCTTAAATATATATGGGGCCAACCAAAGAGAACCTCAATATTTTTGTGTGGTCAAAAAAAGTATATAGGCCTATGTGTTCCAGAATTCCGATAAGTCGTAGGTTATCCCTTTAAGGTCCGTGTGGCTTGGGGATTGTAATAGTACCTATAGAGGAGGAGGTTAGAAACTAAGGTAGAGAAGGAGTAAGGGTATGTCCTAACATGTCAAGATATAGCTACTTTTAAGAACAAAAAAGTATAATAGATTTTTTTTTGTAGACCATCTTTCCCTTAACGCATAATTCATTGGTACTTTTCTCATGATTTTTATTTCTCTGCATTTGTAAAAGTTTACACAAGTATGATTAGAATTTACCTTCTCAATCAACATAGCTGCAGGCCTACTCAAAAAGTGTTCTTGTTACTTCAATAATTATAAAAATGTTTTTACCTTACAGTCCTCAACTATAATACTTTCGGTTATAATCTTTGTTATAACTTATTATTAAAATTCAAAGCTTTTCGAAGTCTTGCTTCATCTTCAGGAATTTTCTTGATACTGAAATTATTTATATATTTTATACAGAGGGCTTTATTAGATGCATTTTCATTTAATAGCCTACATTTTCATTTTGTTCTTCTTTGATAATTTCAATTTCTTCCAAAATATCATATTTTTGTCTATTGTTTTCTTTGTGGATTATTGGTAGGCCTAATGTTTTATCTATTTTGTTAAATTGTGTTATATAAGGTTCAAAAATGTTTATAACTGATATAATTTTAACCTCAACGGTATTCAAACACGATTATTAGAAGTATAGATTCTTGTTACTTGTTCACAAATCATCCATGTATGAAAACACTCGTTAAGCGAGGGTTTCAGTTACAGGTAAACAAAGTAGAAATTCCTATATTTTAAGAAAATTTAAATAAGGAATTATTCATATTAAAAAAGTAGGAATTCCTATATTTTAAGAAAATTTAAATAAGGAATTATCCATATTAAAGAATGGAATAATTTGTACTCAACAGTTGCTATGTAATATTATAGCCAGCTTCTATTTTTTTCAATAATTGTGTTATTTGATATAAACCTATCATACTGACCGGTAGGCCTACCACCTGTTAGTCTACAGAATAAGCAGCACTTCGCGAATGAAATTATAAATATTTTATTGGTTATTTATAGCATGTCGCATTATTTTAATGCATTTTATCACGTATAGTGTATAAAGTAGGGCCTACGCTGTATTAGAGTTTCATAAGTTGAAAAGATTTACTATATTCTGCCAGAGTCACAACTGTAGGCTACTGAATTTCTATTGTCTGAAACACTGTGCATTTGCAGTTGTCAATATTGTTAATGTATTAATAAAAAACAGAGTGATTACGATTAGTTAGTTGGCAATTTCCTTTAATTGCACCAACTTTTTTCCTGAAATTATAGTATTTTTCTAAAATAATAACAGATCCTCAAATAACCAACGTCTGCGTAGGGCCTATGTTCACTTTGCAGTGACACTCTCCTACAAATAGTCGAACATAACAAATAATGAACAGATTCCTTTGAACTACAGATTTGATAATTGTGTGTTCAATAATTGTATTTTTAATAATATTTTACTGAGTTGTTTCCTAAAAAAATAATTAATAACCAACCTACAGTGTTGGTTTAAATATACCTATAGTTTGTTATGTTTGTTTTATTTATTTATTTTTTTCTTTTTCACTAGGGTGCATTCTTACAATATTGCGATCCTATTTGGTAATAAATAATATGATCAGATTGCTGTGATTAAACAAATGAAATATAATCACACATTTCTGATTAGTTTTCAAAGATAGCAGTTTACATTAATTATACAAATATTTTAAAATACCCATAACTGTATTTAAATAATGATTTTTTTAGTAAACAGTTTAATTTTATTCGTTAAATAGACCTAACAATGCAACTCTTGATTTCTAAATCCTCTAGATAAATTCACGATTCACTTCGTGACTCGTGAATTTATCGAAGATTTGGAAATCACTCTTGACATTACTTACGAAAATGTTTTAAATTATACGTCCTATATTATTTTTACTGAATTGTTCAATGATTTATATTTGGAGTGTATTTATATTCCATAATTATGTCACCAACACTCGTAAATACATAACCTCTAATAAGCTATAATATTTAATCCTATGCATAGGCTATTAAAAATATAACATATTCACATTATCATAATCAATAATAAGATAGGAACCATATAATTCATGTTAGGCTGTAAATGATGTTAATGATTTATGACTGCCCTGTATTAGATTAACTTCTACTTTGTATTCTTGAAGTAGGCCTATATTTCTCTCTCTCTATCTTCCTATCTATCTATCTGTCTATACTAATAAAATCCATTGTTAAAACCGTTGAGGTGGAGAGTCATAAAATAAGTTAAAATATACCTTTTTAGGTAAGATCCGTCGCCCTCAACTTATAAAATATGTATTCTTTATGCCTGTAGGCCTTTCAGAACATCCGTTCCATCTTCAGCACGTCCTTATTCGCTACAATATCTAGTATGATGGTTGATGCTGCTGGTCCTAATGTGGTGTTGTCGTGACTAATGGCTCTACCTGACGATCGTCAGACAACACCACATTAGGACCAGTAGCATCAACCATCATACTAGATATTGTAGCGAAGAAAGACCTGCTGAAGATGGAACGGATGTTCTGAAAGGCCTACAGGCATAAAGAATACATATCTTATAAGTTGAGGACGACGGATCTTACCTAAAAAGGTATATTTTAACATATTTTATTTTATATCTATCTGTCTAATTATTTTATATCCCTCTAATCTATCTTAGTATCTTTCGAATTTGCACTATCCATTTGAAAACATTTATTCCGCATCTGCTCAAAGATTGTAATGAGGAATAGGCCTATAGAAAAAACTAAACGGTTCCTTATAAAATAAAGTGTTATTTTTTATTGTTTAATCATAATGAATGACACAGTGTTTCTTTAAATTGCCCTACATTCTGATTAGGTTAAAATGTAGTAGACCTAATGTATATTAAATTACAGGTGGGTTATATCGAAGTCATTGTGTCTCATTTGTATAACATTACGAAAACATTTTATCCAGTGTTTTTCTTTACGCAATAATCCTAATAACTGCCTGTCGCCGACCCTGCCAGATCAATACAACCTGAACTCTTGAAACATCGTATTAGTGATTACTTCACACAGAATGAACTACTTCATTGTGTAGTTATGATAATGGACGTTATTAACCGACATCAAAATTAATCGTTTTCCTTTCTATTTATTTTGATGTAGGCCTATAAAAATAAAAGAACATTGAATATAGGCCTATAGGCTATAAAGTAATAATTGAATGTGTTCCAATGTGACTCACTGCACTTTTTCATGCTTCGGGTTCTACGCTAGACGGATAGATAGCATTATGTGGTCTGTTTTTAATTTACATACTACTTCGACAGAACCACATAGGCCTACGTTTTTAATGTAGATGATATTTAATAGCATTATGTACAGAGAAGAATGTAAAACTAGTAGGCCTGTATTATTACGATTATATAGGCCTATGTGTAGTGTGCATTGTACGGGAGATGATTATGAGGAAAAGAAAAAATTCAAACCGGGTTCCGGCATATAATATGTCGAAAAGTACCAAGGGGACTGCCAGGCTTAATATCTCTAACCGATGAATGAACCATTACAAAAGGCCTACTGCAGAGAAATTTCGAATTAAATGTGAACATTTAGTGCACACTCTGGTGTTTAAATTTTCTACCTCACTTCTTCTAGCTCCAAAATTGAAAATTTTAGAGTTATAATCTAACTTCGCTAATCAGAGATCATGCGCACTACTATCTGAACTAGCTCGGCGGGTTTATCTTGCTAATTACTAATAAGCCCTTATTTTTTATAATAATTGGATCTACTCTCTTCATAAATGTAGGCAAATGTTGTCGCGAAGCATTTTCCTGTGACGCTTGGTGCCTACTTTGCCCAGACCTTTGACTCCCTATCCGCGCCCAGTCATTCTTCAGGCATTAAGTTAACATTCTGAAGCCTAGAATCCTATATACGTAGGATATTTTAATTCGTACATCAAAATTGGGAGATACATTAGGCCTATTTTCCTAAAAATAAACTTACTTACTGGCACTATCGAACCCGTAGGTTCATGGCCGCACGGACATAAGCTCTCCATTCATCCCTATCCTGAGCTAATGCTTTCCAATCATTCCCTGTATGGTCTGCTTCCCTCAAATCATAGTTAATGTTGTTCTCTCCCACCTCTTGGTCTACCAACTGGGCTTTTCCCTCTGGCTTTCCTACAAGAAGCTTCCATGCACGTCTTTCATTCCCCATACGCGCAACATGTTCTGCCCATCGCAGTCTACGAGACTTAACTGTTCTTATTATTTCTGGCTTCCTATAAAGACCATGTAAACTTATTGAATTTAATTTAATACGAAAACACGAAAGCTCGTGTCTTGAAATTGGCTACACATAATTAGCCTATATTCAATTCAGTTCTTGCTAGTAGTAAAAGTCCTGACATTTCTCTGAGGGATTGTAACGAGGGACTAGATATAGCTTCCGTTATGAAAGTGTTGTCCCTTATAATCATCTTGATATTATCGAATCAAATTATTCCCTCTTTTGTTGTTTTAGCGTTTTAAATCAAATGGAGATAATTGGCAACACTATCTTTCTTAATTAGCATCTTCTTTTTTTTTTTTTACCTTCAACGTACATAAGATAGGCCCCTATACAATATTGAATGTTAAATTTTAATTGTTGAATATACCTTAATTTTTAAAGGTCTTTATTGCCTCTTTCTAAAGGAACAGATGTAAGGAGGTTATATTTATTTTTATACTAGTCCGTTCAATATTAATTTTAACATCCTATGAAAAATAAAAATGATATTCAGATGAAAAGGAAATTATAACCATAACAAGTAGGCCTATCTAATTAAATATAAGATTCTTAAATATATTATTTTTTTTTACAAAAAAGTACTCGTCGATTAGCTAAACCATATAATATAATTAGTTCTACATAGGCTTTAAATTAAATGTTTTAACTTTCCGGCCATTCTAACAATATTCGTGATAAGTTATTAATAGATGATTGAAAGTTGAATATCCTATAGTAGGCCTACAACATTTTTTGAGCCTGGCCTCTCCAATGTAACTTATTGTTAAGTGATCGAAAGTTGAATATCCTACATCATTCTTTGGTCCTACAGGATGAGAAGTTTGTCATATTATTAGGCCTATATCTATCCATGGGTCTACAGCTGAGTCGGGTCTCGCCGTCCCTATATCCTTTCTCTACCCTTCCCTGTAGGCCTACATACCCACAGATCTTTCAATACTTTATTCCTAGAAGTATAATTATTGTATCTGCAAGTAGCTACTATTGCTCCCATCGTACTCTCGATTGCCCCATTATTCTGCTTCCGTAGTGCGCCTCTAAGATTTTTCTTGATCCTCGATGTTTCTCCGTTCTTCGTACGTGAACAGCCCATTTGAGTATTTTCATAAGTAATGCCACGAGTGATTTCCAATTTATCTAGAGAATTTGGAAATCAAGAGTGGCATTTGTTAGGACTATTTAATGAATAGAATTAAGCTGTTTACTCACAAATCATTATTTAACTATAGTTATTTTAAATATTTATATATTTAATGTAAATGGCGATGTTTGAAAACAAATGAGAAACGATTGGTACGCTTCATTTGCTCCTTTTGTTCATCACTACAACCCGATCATAATATTATTTATTGACAAAGGAACGCAATGTTGTAAGAATGCACCCTAGTGGAGAAATTTATAACCAACGATATAGGTATTAATTAATTTCTGATGTCCTATGATGTAAATATGCCATTAAATTTTTCTGCAACGTCATTTCCTGGAAAATAATTTGTTTAAGAAAATGCAAACAGTTGCTTCTTTCTTCTTTTTTGTGGTATAATCAATTGTTACAAATGTTTTTATATTATCTCTCACATGCGCTTTCTGCTGACATTCATGCACTATATATACAATCTACTAGCCGCATTTCTTTAAGAGTCAGTCACTGCAAAATAATGCTCTGACCTATTCAGAATGTTAAAAAGGAGGTACTTCCTTTATTATGATAAACTTTAGTTGGTAAATTTTAGGCGAAACACGACTGTGATTGGTTGTAAATAAAAATAATTTAAATGTGATTGGTCATTGACTCCCATTTGGGGCATGAGTTGAATAGTCGTTATAAATTATATTTAATGTTAAAATATAGTTCAGTTCTAGCTTCTGTAACCTCATTTGAGGGGTCTGTGTTGTATGGTGCTGTGAGAGGGGAGTGTGAGTTGCAGGTACTGCCAGCAACTACACTCACTTTTGAAAACATAATAGTTACTGCAAGTTGATTTTTTTATTTACTAGTTCTGTGTTAGTGAATACGTTTTCTCATATGTTAGGAGTGTTCATTATAGAATAGTGTTGTTTTATAACAATTTATTTTAGCTTATTATTATTATTATTATTATTATTATTATTATTATTATTATTATTATGAAAATGTTTTTTGCATGGTTACTATTTCCCTCCCCAACTCAGCAATGTTCTCTCCTTTCACATGCCTTAAGATTTATCAAGACGGCTACAGTTACTAGAACTGGACTATACCTATAATATTTTATAATTTTATTATAATTAGGCCTATATAAGTTAGGAATACAATTTAAGTTCATAATTCGGCAATTAAAAGTAGACATCCTTAATTTGGAACTAAAATTAGACTGAGCGGACTATGGGCCTAATTTTGTTGTATGATAATGCAGAATCCGTTAACATACCAATAGCTTATTCTTGAAAATAATTTAACAAATAATTCACATCTAGCAAACAGAGTAGGCTATATATTCACAAAATAATGGATTATCTTAATACTTAGGCTAATGCAGGGCCTGTGATTCAGAAATAAATCAAGAACCCTTATTGACGTAAAATTAATGATTTTGTTTTATTTTTAATTAAATGAGAAATTCATGCATGGAATTTTGTACACGTATTTCGATACACTCTGTATTTATTCTTTAAATCAATTTACAATTGTTAAAGTGAAAGCGTATAATCTTTAAACCTCTACCTTTATTCTCCAAGAATAAAATTAAGCAATTGATATAAAATAGAGAAAGGGAATTACAGAGACAAATAAGTTAAATAAAACATCTGCTTTCTAATAGACTATGAAATAATATAACTCTTAGTTCCATTATGTTGTGACGCTTCTACTACTGACCAGTATACTGTCTATTACCAAGTCTATTCCTATGAAATAAAATCGTTAGTTAATGACTGGTCACTATTTAAAGGTAGTGAAGAATACCTAGAAATGGATAATTTATTGTCTATAAGAGTTCAATATTGGTTTATAGCTAAGCTTTAAGAGAGTGGAACAATTTAAACAAATTAATATTGACATATGTATTAATTGAAGTGGCCTTGTTCTTACCTATTATAGTGACTCCCGTCTTTCTAAATTCTCTCAAAAAAAAAAGTAAAACAAAAAATGTAGCCTATATAGAACGGTGATTCTTGCAGTTATAGAGCTACTACAGATCCATCCATCCATAGTAATTCTGCCCGAAGGCAGGTCCTTCACTGTAATCATAGAATTTTCATGCTATGCTTGTAGCTTTACTAGGGAATTGTAGGTGTGGTAGCTTTCCGTTGCATTCCACACCGATGAAGGATGATGATAATGATAAGGATGATGATGATGACGGCCATATGAATTCGGGGACAGTTTGGGCCTTAAAGTTTTCCTGACATTTGTCTTACAGGTGAGGAAAAACCCCGATAAAAACCTCACCCAGAAAAACTGCCCCGACCGGGCCCGCTGCGTGACAAGGCAGCACGCTACCTCGGGAGAATAATATTAAGGAGGTGATTTAGAACTATACTATGAAAGGTTAATAAATATTACCTCCGGATTTGAATGTAGGGAGAGTTTATGTCCGGACAGCGATGGAATCTGGATTCGATAGTGGTAGCGGGTTATTTTTTCAATTAGCAAAACGAAAGTCACCACGAAGTTTTAACGTTCCATCCATCCATAGTAATTCTGCCCTAGGGCAGGTCTTTCACCTGCAATATTTTCATGCTATGATTTGCAGCTTTACTGGGGTGTTGCTTTCCACACCTGTGAAGGATGCTGATGATGGCCGGATGATTTTCGGAGACCGTTGGGCCCTAAGCTTCCTGACATTTGTCTTACAGGTGAGGAAATTCCCCGATAAAAACCTCATCCAGGAGCCTGTCCCGACCGGGAATCGAACCCGGGCCCACAGCGTGACAAGGCAGCACGCTACCTCGAGACCATAGCGGTAACGTTTTGACGTTAATTTTAAAATGGCGTTGTACATTATGGTATTTTCTTCTTCATCATCGACCTTTCGTGTAGGCTAAAGTTTTCGACATAAACCTAACTTAATAAACGAAAAAATGCGCACAAGTTGTGCATAGAACTAACCAGAATTAGTGTCTTCCTACACTTCGTTTTCACAGTGTTATTAATCTGTGCAGGTCTCAATTATTGATTTTGATAGTTTTTTACATGTTGTAATATGACAACGATCACAAGACAGTTCACATAGCTACGCATGTTGCGTTAGGGTCGTGCTAGAAGTTCACTTTACATACTTTGTGGTGGTATCCATGCGTTGTTAGGGATTTTACAAAATACCGTAGATCTTGGTTGGTTTCCATCAATGTTCTATTTACCATTGCTTCTGTAGAATAAAATTCGGGCCAGATCTCGCTGTTTTCTGTCTTCTCATATCCATTAGCTTTCCCTAGTTCTCCATAAATGGGAGGTTAAATTTGGTCCTGAGATATTCTATTAGTAGAGTCTTTCTGGCAAGTTCCTAGACGAGTCGTGATCAGGTGTGTTTGGATAATCCTAGTGCTTACTTCAGGAACCGGGCTTTCACCCGCCGTTTTAATACCATTCATAGTTTGTATTGAAACAATTAGAAATATAATTCGACCCGTGCTTACTTCAGGAACCGGGTTTTCACGGCCTCTAGCGTTGACAGGTATTTTATTCCGTATCTTAGAATGGGTATGATCTTGGCGTCGAAGAGTCTTATGGCGGTTTTTAGAGATAATTTGGATAATTATATTATGTCAAAGATTGCCTTTGTAGCAGCTGCTCTTGCTTTGATGTGAATCCTGGATGAATTTATTGTCGCCTGGAAGGTCACGCCCATGTATTTGAAGAAGTTGACTGCTTGGAGGGGTTCATTCTTATATCATATCCCGTCTTGTGGGGTTCTCTCTTCCACCTTTCCTGAAGTTCATTTGGACTGTCTTCTGTGTGTTAATCTGGAGTTTATTGTCGTCATAACTTAAGAACCTCAGTTTCAGGAATTACCTTGGACTCTCCCATGTCTTTTCTTGTCATAAATTCCGACGAACAAAAAGCGACCCTTCTTATCCTGTTTTTTAAATACCAGTGAAGAAAAGGCGACATTTGTCCTTTAAAAAGATGCTGAAATGCTTACACCCGGGGGAGGGGGTGAAAGTGTCACTAACAGCCTTCTTGAGGTGGTGGTGATGTGAGGTGAGATTCTTAAGTTTTGGCGAAAAGTATATAGGCCTAAGTCTTCTGGCTCGTTACTCTTTCACTTCATAGTTAGAGCAGAGGACCAAAATATCTTCTTTCTTGGTAAGTCTATATTGTCTTAACACACCTTAAGAGGAAAAATACACTTGATTTGGGATTTAAATCCAGATCTGACGTTTCACACTCTAGCGTAAGCTGAAGACCTGACATAATCTGTTATTGCATAACTCGACCGTTTAAACTCATTCTTTCTTTCCCCTCTTCCTGAAAGCTTCATCATGCAGATTTAAATATTGGTAATAGCGCTTATAGCTCAGAAGAAATACTATGAGCTATAGCTTATTATGCGTCCTGATTGAGTGGAATAGAAAGCCTTAATTCTAACAGGCTAAATAGGCCTAAACAAATAAAATAATAATAATTATCATATTCCTAATACAAAATTTTAATAAGAAATTGCCGATTATTATTAATTTTTAATCTAGTATTAGACAATATTAGAATTTATTCACAAACAATAGCCTAATGTGTAAGCAAAATGAACGATCACCGCTCCTTTACTGATATTTTTTTTCTTATTTATAGCGATCACATAGGCCTACTATGGGATTTCCTGTCTGTGTCCCTTGTCACTAATTAAATTATCTGAAAGCAAAAGCTTGTAATATGCATTTATAAAAACAGATTAAAGAGAGTGGATATTCATAAAGGTATTAGCCTACGACACAAAACGTTTATTTAACCAATCTCTAATTGATAAGCTTTCTGATTACACTGGTCAACATGATTTTTGTCTCATGAGTACCAATAGTTGTACTTAACGCAGTTTTTATCGTGTTTTCAAATATGTAGGCTATTCGGAATTTCTCCATCACCCACAGTTTTTATTTCAATTTCAATTAATGGATTTAAATAATTATTTTTAGTAAACTTTTTTCGTCCATTTGTCCATTGCAAAAAAAAACAAATGAGCTAACTCAAATGGTTTCAGCTATGGAAAAGAGATATGAAGGCAAATGAAATCCTAATATGCTGGCCGATTATTGTTGGACCATCAAGAGAGATGATTCACAGGCGAAATATAGCAGAAAATCGTCATTTCTTACTTTCTATGTGAGTCCGAATGTTCGAATATTGTGTAGTTACGAATGTAGAAAATATTATCAAAGTGTTCGAAATTATAAATGCCTGTCTCTCGGAAACCTTGCGTGATGGAGAAAAACCGATATCATATTTGAATTCAGGAGAAAAAAATACTATCAGAAGCACATATATTTCTTTCTGAGACAAAAAAAAAAAGTTTATTTTTTGTTGCTCAGTGTTAGCGGTGTTCGTAATAGGACTGAGGGTAAAGGAATTTACGCAGTATACAAAAATAAATAGTTAAAGGTAAGCATGCAGTGAATCCTATGAAGGACGCTCCAAAGTTCGCGATAACCGATCCACTCCAACCAATGGTTTAGATACGATGAAGAGCACAAGTAGGCCTATAGCCTATCGCGAGCATAGTTGAAGGAGAAATTACGTATTACGTTTATTCAGGTAGTAAAAAAATATTATGAATAATAATTGTATTGCAAATATCGCCTATAATTATTTTGTTTATTGTAATTTAGATGTAACAGTAATTTTTGTTTTATCTAACCTGGTTGAGTGTAAACAAAGCCTCAAGGATAAGAATAAAACTAAGAATAAATTTTATTTACAAATAAATGTTATATAGGCCTACAGTATTGACACCCGAACGAGCAAGTGCTCGTGCTCGGGTGCAGATCAGTTAGACGAATAATACAAATAGAATATATATAAGCTTATATATATTTGAAGTTAGGGACCAGTTTCATTTTTACATAAATTATGACACATAGGCCAAATAAAAAAATAATAATGTATTGGGAATAAGACTTATTCTAACAAAAGAATTAATGCAATGGAGAATGATATACATAAAATAATATAAACTATAGGCCTATAATGTGTTGGATTATAACCAATAATAGGCCTACAGTGAAAGTAATTAGTAATATAGGCCTATTGATTTATAATAATATAAGCAAAAATAGATGCTTTATATTTATTATTTTAAAATATTCAAATTATTAATTGTATTCACTTAATTAACTAATTAATTTAAAATAATTAATTTAATTGCTTTTTAAAACTAGCTTGTTTAGTTTACTTAGCTCTGGATTGGATCTAATTAATTTATTATATAATTTGGCCATAACTTTGCCAGGTAAAATTAAGCTACTCGTATTATTAGGCCTATTAAATAACTTGTGAATTTGTGGCCTTCGCACAACACAGATCTAACGCCAAACCATTTAGGCTATATTTTTTACGAAGTAGATTTAAAATACAGATTAAAAATCCCACACTCCACAAATATAACTTGTATTTATGCTATAACTAAACTTAAGACTTTTAGGTGCAATTTCCATGAAAAAAAATGAAGATAAAAAGACATAAATATAAGCAAAAAAAAAAGGACAAAATTATCTTTGTGTTTAGATGTTAGGCCTATTTAATAAAAATTAAAGTGTATGCAAATAAAATGTTAGTAGGCCTATTTGTAAAGCAAAGGAGTTTTTTTTTAGTCTACCTATGTAATGTAATGTAATGGTACCGTTGATGCAGCGGGTCCGGGCACGATCCCCAATCAGGACAAGTTTAGTGGTTGAGGCTTTTTACTATGTGCTTCCATACCTATGAGAAAAATGTCAAGAAACTTTAAGGCCCAAATAGTCCCCAAAACATAAACTGGCCATCAAAATAATTCTATCATATTAACCTTGTTTAGGATGAATGTTTGAGAGAATGATGTGCATTTATCTTAAACGTTAGTGAGATAGTACATGACATTGAACCGATTATTCATCTAGGTCGGCCCTTCACATCATTCTGTGGTCAAAAATAAAGTATAATTATGTTTGATCAAGGGTTTAAAATCCTCTTTTGACAGGGTGTGTGGGGGTGGTGTGGGGCATATAAAATACCAACAAAGGGAGAGATTAAATTACGGTACAAAAAAGAAAGAAAATGGACGGGGCTGTTCTTCACAACATGTGACGCGAATTTTGTAATACCTTCATAAACTCCTGTTAAATTTGATTATTTGGGTTTCATTTTTCAAATTTCCCATCATTTACAATGATTTTTACATTTTTTCTAACGATTATTGCAATATATTTTCCTATGATATTTAACTACATAGGCTACGTAGCATGAAGACCTGGCAGCCATATTGATTTTAACGACTATCCAGTGCAGTCAACATAGAGCACGTACTGATTAACTGTATATATTTACTTCACAATATCAGGACTTATTGTTTATTTTTGGGCGTTGCATTCTTTCACGGGTTATAGTGCTTAAATTGCGTTAGGTTAGCTTTTAGGTTGATATTTCAAGGTTAGAGTACTTAAATTGTGTTAGGTTAGCTTTTAGGTTCGTTTAATATCGTGTATATGTTGGCTGCATCCCGTGATTCCATAGTGTAAACCGCTTCGCGTTTGTTGGCGCATTCGCATGGGTATGATTGAAACAGAAATTTCTCGCGTGACATGATGTAAAGAATGCCCATGGAATTTTTATCAAATAACTTATAAGTAGTGATGCTTTGAAGTGGAAATGTGTTGTAAGATATGGTCTCGCTTTTATTTATTATCCAATGTGATTCCTGAATCACAAACAGTGCATTATATAATGGTTCCATCTTTTCGATACAATCCTGCTTGAACTTCTGAGACAGAGCTATAGTCCACAGACGAAGAGAATGATAGCACGGGACGAAGGGGGGCACGGGGAATTGCAAGCGATATAATGGCATACTACCTGAGAATGAAGGAACAATCATGACGTATGAAATACCTACTTGTTTCATTCATTTCGTCTATGGATTATACCGCATGACAAATACTAAACATGCATTTTTTTTTACAAACTGAAACGAACTTACAAAAACAACCAGTTGATTTTTATTCTCTATTACAGTATTTTTAAATTTCAATCTGGCCAAACTCACAGACTTAGCGGTCAGCGTTCATGAGGTCCCGGGTTCAATTCCCGGTCAGATCATAGGAATTTTTCCTTAAAGAGGATTATTCCTGTGGTTACCCACAGTCTGGAATTTAGTTTAGTTTAGGTTAAGGACTGTCCTGGCATTTCATTATCATTTAACACCCATCATATCATCGGGGTAACGTAACTCCCCCTTCCAAGTGTCCCAACCTAAGTAATGGATAACAATTGCGCCAATGCCAGGAGAGAAAGTCAGAAATGTCATAAAAGACAACCTGGTGACATTGGACGAAAGCAATTCAATCTGAATAGAACTCCATGCTAACTTGTTAACAATTAAAATGCTTAAATATTCTCTAGTACTGTTTCCAGTAAATTTAAAAAATCGAAAATTTTCAATTATCACAGATGTGATGTATTTAAATTTTGTTCAGTCACAGACAAGTTCATTACCCCCATGTTCATAGCTAGCTGACCAGTTATTAATTTAATTGTGATAATAATGATTTAATATGGGCCTGTATTGGATATTGTAAAGTCAATTAAATTACATAATTTGCTACATAAAGTATTTAAAAAAGTAACACTAAACAGTCAGAAAAGGTGAGAATAGGGGATTATAGACAGAATGGGGAAAAAAGGCATGGTTTTATAACGCTGGTCAACATGATTTTTGTCTCATGAGTACCAATAGTTGTACTTAATGCAGTTTTTATTCTGTTTTCAAATATGTATTCGGAATTTCTCCATTACCCACAGTTCTTTTTATTTCAATTTAAATTAATGGATTTAAATAATTATTTTTGTAATAAACTTTTTTCGTCAATTTGTCCATTGTAAAATAAAACGGCGAACACTTTCATCAGGATATTTCAGCTATGGAAAAGAAATATCAAGGCAAATGGAATCCTAATATGCTGGCCGATTATTGTTGAACAATCAAGAGGGATGCTCAGGCGAAATAAAGCAGAAAATTGTCATTTCTTCCTTTCTAGGTGAGTCCGAATGTTCGAATATTGTGTAGTTACGAATGTAGAAAATATTAAAGTGTTTGAAATTATAAATTCCTGTCTCTCGGAAACCTTGCGTGATAGAGAAAAACCGATATCTGAATTCAGGAGAAAAAATACTATCAGAATCACATATTTTTCTTTCTGAGACAAAAAAAAGTTTATTTTTTGTTGCTCAGTGTAATCATTACTCAGAATCTTCAGGTTTCTTTGTTATAGTTTTCACGGAAATGAAAATAATATAGCTTACATGCCTTGGCTGTAAATTATATATATATTTATAGAGTGTAGGTTATTTTCGAACTTTGTTTAGGCCTACGTGATAAACTGCTTGCTTGTTTTTATATTCAGTTTTCAATACTAGACCTACATAAAATTGTTCTTCACTCAGTTTTTTTTCTCCTTCAGAATCCACTCATATGTAGGCCTATTTTAATCTAGAGTCACTGAAACTAATTTACACACAAATATCTTCAAATAAAATAGACATGTAAAAGTCAAGAATGATAAATGCAAAGATAGTATTTTGCTCGTGTCACTCCTACATATTTTGACATAATTAATTGGGAAAAGCACTAGAAGCGGTGTTGACACTGCAAATTCAAACTGTCGCAAATGGAATGATGTTGAAGTTCTTTGCGTGCGCAATTTAGTTGGTAGCATGACAGAATTAACGACCCTGATGTTCGTAAGTTAATATTTGTGACTTCACTTCCGCACGTTTGAAATCTTCCACCTGCATCCTATTTACTGTCTGCCATTTTAGCATAACGTATAATCCTACCGTTTAATTATAGTTGTCAATTTTATTATTAATGGTTCATGATGAATAGGATGCACAAATTGCATATTTACATCTGAAAAAAACTAATACGCCCCAGTTACATGTTAAATTAGAGATGATTTTTATAAACTCTATAGGCCTACCTACCTACCATGTCCATTTATTTAGAATAATAATAATAATAATAATAATAATAATAATAATATTTACAGCAAGTGAACAGTTTTAAATAGGCTATCTAGGTTTCAATTTATTGTATGTTAAAATTGAAGATATTAATGACCAAATAAATAAATTTAATCTAATGCGTGGCACTATTAAAAGAACCCTTAAAAACACGAGAAAAGAAACAAAAATAAAATTTTATAAAGATATATTCTGCTGGATAAGAAAAGAAATTAAGACATAAGAAAGGAACTAAATATTTTCAAACTTACAGTAATTAAATATAGGAATGACTGGAAAGAAATATTGATAGAATGCCAGAAGGAAGATTTCAAAAGTATTGCTAAATTATAAACCGCACGGAAGGAGAAATGTTGGACGCCCACGCAGAAGATGGTCTGATCAATTTTAACAATTGTAGCTTTCATGAAACCGGAACGAGCGAACAGGCTTAATCCCTGGATGATGATGATAATAATAATAATAATAATAATAATAATAATAATAATAATAAGAATAATAATAAGAATAATAATATTTACATAGGATGCAAGAAAACTTTCAACTGAAATTGAATGTCATTTCGAAAAGGGATCATCTACAGCTGATCAAATTTTACAGGAGAGGGAAAAAACTGATTCAGTTTGTCCAGGATAAAGCTATGATCTGAAATTTCTACTGAATAATTTTCATGCCCATTCACGTTCACTTACCGATTTACATGACTTTCTTGATTATGGTTTTCCCAAAAAACTAATTACAATTTTCCGGAGATGATCCCTTTCGAAATGAACGAAGAAACGTTTACAAAATTAAACACATTTATTTGAAGAAAAAAATATTATTGCGAAATAACTACATACATGGGATAATACTGTATACATTTTATTACATTTCATCATTTGGAAGTGACTATAAAAAAAAGTACATCCGAAAAATTTCATCATTGAACATCTTCGGCGTTCTCTACTACTTCAGCTGTATAGGCCATTTGAATAAATCATCATAAAAATTTCGATGGATATCAGGAATGTACTGATGAAGTTTCTTTACATCATCCATTTTTTTGTGATTGATTGGTACTTTCTGATGTAGGCAGAGTGTGTTTTCACATCTGGTATTTGCAGTATTTCTGGGGGCTTTGGTTTGAGCAAGTTGAATTCTTGTTCCCCGAAAATGGTGTCAATGAATTTCCGGCTGATTATGGTTCTAGGCTTGTCACTATTACACTCAAACTCGTAAAATGTATTTATTGCAAAATAATGTTTTTGTTCTTTTGGAACACCTTTACCCATACTCTGTATATGGAATGCCTTGCATTAAATAGGCCTAAATAATATATAAATAACGATTGTAGCATGGTTTCAATATTGTTTACTCTGATAACACAGAAAGACTGCAAGAGGATAGATATGCAGCTGAAGTCAAGATCACATTCGTGCGTCAGTCCATTCGAAAAGGGAACAACTCGGCGAGTTGATCCTTTTTCGAAATGACTACATGAAAGGTAAAGTCAGAAAGTGGTAAAAGAATCGTGTATTTGATCATTTTTCACGCGGAATCGATGTAAGGACGTATGTATACATGGAATAACGAAAAAAGTGAATTTCACAAAAAATCGTAGATGATCCCTTTTCGAAATGACTGATTCAATTAAATAGGTCTAGATTTAGATAATTTTGTGAAACAATATAGAGAACATTGAAGTATAACATACAAAAACAGACATTACTGAAGTTCTATAAAAAGTGATTGCATTGCCATTACTTCTGTATGGCAGTCAGAACTAAACATTACCTGCAGACCAGTTAAAACAAATAGAATCTTCAGAAATGTGATTTCTTGGATTGTGGCAGGTTGTACGTTGTTAGATCATAGGTAAAGCATAGGCCCTAAGACATCAGGATTGAACTGAATATGCAACCAATTACGGCAATGGTCGAAAAAATATAGGACCAATTGGAGAGACCATGTTCAACGCATATCACTAACTAGGCCTATAGGCCTGAATTATAATCCTACAAACAAAAAGTGTTGGCAACTATGAAGAGATGGCGCGACCAGTTTTAAACCTGAAGAGGTCAAAGGACCTGAATCTTGATATCGATGATGATAATATATTGGAAGATTCCGGGATATATGGCTGTGGTCCATGATTGGTTTTTTTCCCAAACGTTTCTCCCTCGTCTTCAGAGGGCATCTTCAGTGTCGAGTTCTTCTATAACTAAGGCTATCCGTTCTTAGAGTGATCCTAACATAAAACTAACGGCAATTGTATCCTTCCGTTATTCGTGCCACAATTACTGTCACATTGACAGAGAGCACGTATGAAGTATATAAGACATGTGATCATTGAATGATCTTCTTCTTCTTCTTCTTCACGGTTTAGGCTTATTTACTAGCCTGTTCCGGCTCCAAATTGCTGCTCTTTCCATCTTTTCCTTGGTCTTCCCAAACTTCTTCTTCCTCGTGGTGAGTAGTTGTATGCTGCTTTTGATATTCTATTCTCAGTCATCCTTTCCAAGTGTTCTTTCCAGTTTGTTCTGTATTTCTTTATTGTTGAGTTTAATTCCTCTATTTTTAGTTGTTGCCTTATTTCTGTGTTCTGTTTTTTGTCTGTTCTTTGATATCCTGCTATTGGTCTGAGGAATCTCATTTCAGCAGCTTGTATTCTGGCGGATTGTTGTGTTGTCACTGTCCATGTTTCGGATCCATAAGTAATAATAGGCACAACCATTGTCTTGTATAATTTCATTATAGAGTCTTTCCTGGCTTTGTTTTTCAAAGTTCTTTTTAGTGTACCTGTTATGTAATTAAATTTATTTATTTTGCCATTTATATCTGTTTCTTCTGTGTATGATATTTCGCAACCCAGGAAGTTATATGTTAGGCCCTACTACTTGTTCTATTGGTTTATTTTCTAATGTTATCTTTGTCCGAACTGGATGAGCGCCCTTGAAGGCCATTGTTTTTTTATTTTTGTGAGGATGAATTGTGAATTGTAGGGTATCCCTGTCTTTGGCAGTACTTCGGCATCTTTGGAACCACAGTGAATCGAGTTCCTGCTCCCTAGTTACAGGCCACCCGCACAGATGAGTAAATCATACAGTAGAAAGGAAGATGAAATTGAATAGAACGAATAGTAATAATAATAATAATAAACTCACTGGCACTATCGAACCCGTAGGTTCACGGCCGCGTAGACACAAGCTCTCCACTCATCCTTATCATAAGCTAATGTTTTCCAATCATCCGGAAAATTTTACCACATTGAACCCATGTCCGCATTTCTTGACGGTTGTATTTTTACGGTGAAAGATCGTCACTCTTTCTAACCAAGGTACTTTTTTCGTCTGGCTTATCACCTTCGACCAGTCCGGTATGGGTAACCCTATCGGCAGCAATGCTACCGCCGGCATCCAATCATCTCTTGTATAATCTATTTCTCTCAAATAATGTTTACTGTAATGTTATTTTCCCACCTCATTATTGGTCTGCCAACTGGAGGTTTTCCTTTTACTTTCCCTATTACTACTACTACTACTACTACTACTAATAGGCCGGCCCACTAATACTACTACTACTACTACTACTAATAATAATAATAATAATTATTATTATTATTATTATTAGGCCCTATTAGTATTATTATTATTATTATAACCACACTTATCTAAGTTTAATCTCTCACCTTATTGGCCTACCTACGTGGTTTTCACATGCCACATGGACCTCACTGTGGCATGACCTGTCGGGAGAGGGAATTTAAAATTGTTGATCAAACATTTACTTTTTTGACCACACAAGGATATGGAGGGTCTCCCCGAATGAGTGATCAACTCAATATCACGGCTCCCTCCGAGACAACACAACATTAAGACGAACCATTCACACACATTCATATTAAACACGTTAAATATGATAATGATGATTATGATGACCAGATGATGTCAGGGACCGTTTGGGTTTTAGCGTTTCCTGTCATTTATCTTATAGGTAAAAAAAACGAAAAAAACTATCACTCAGCAAACTTGTGCCGATCGGGGATCGAACTCGGGACCGCTGCGCATGAGGCAGCGATTTTACCCTGAGGCCACAGCGGTGGACAATAGGCCTAATAACAATAGACTTAATAATACTGTTTAAAGTGATTTTATCATCTATTCGACAGTCATAATATTAGGTCAGTGTTAGCCGGTTGGGCGAGATAATTTCACTTGTTGATTTTCAATAATTGAGGAGATTTCGGATAATACATTAGGCCTATACAATTCATGCAATTTATATTTAAGCTAACATATTATTAAAGGTCATTTATGAATTTGTTTTATTATTAACAGAGTAAATTGTGCAAGGAAGGCGATTAGATCCCTGAATGGTCTTTTATGGAATAGATATTTGACCAGAAAAACCACAAAAAAAAAGAGATTATACAGACAATAATAGAAAGTATACTTGCATATGGATCAGAAAACTGGACGATAAATGAAAGGATGCAGAAAAGAATCTTGGCGACAGAAATGGATGGATTACGGAGAAGTATGAGAATATCCAGGCTACAACATATTCGAAATACATATATCAGACAAGAAATGGATGCACAGGAAACTGTTATCGAAAGGATAACAAAGACAGCTTTACAGTGGTATGGACATGTACAACGGATGTCGGAAGACCAGTGGCCTAAACATGTGTTAGATTGGATGGTACCAGGCAGAAGGAAGAGGGGGAGAAGTAGAAGAACATGGTATGAGGGAATATATGATGCCATGATGAAGAGGGGTATAGAAGAAGGACAATGGAAAGATAGGAATCTCTGGAAGGCAGGAATCAAGGGCAAACTGCTGTAAAGTGAATAGCCTGTATTAAGTAAGTATGTCAATTAAGTAAATTTATTGCTAAGAACAAGAAAATAGGAGATGAGAATGACTTTTGTTATATCCATATTATTTACTTTTTAATTTATCATCATCATCATCCTCTTCCTCTTACCGTGTCCTCCTTTCCGAAGGTCGATTCCAAATATATATGATACCTCCATTAATATATATTTTTTTTTGCTGGTCCTACTTGGATTACTCTGTTGATTTACGAGGCCTATTTGGATTTTGAAAGCATTTCATCATCCACTACTGACTTGCTAGGCCTGACGTGGCTTCACTGGAGCCCCTTTAGCTCGCTCATTTCAGGTTTAGGCCCCTACTTGTTAGGATGATACACATTGAGCTGATGTAGGCCCTACAACAGCTCGATGTGCCGGTCCAACAAGAACCCTGAAACGCGCTCACCTCCCACGACGTGGATGCGGGGTCAGACTTTGGTACGCTTTAATTATAAAATTTTAATGTGATCCCCGATAATAAATATTCATAATTCCATCTCTTATCTATGGATGTGAAACCTGGACATTAACAAAGGCAGATAGTAAACAAATAGAGGCTGCTGAAATGAAGATGTTGAGAGCAATAGCAGGATACCAAAGGACCGATAAAAAGAAAAACGAAGATATAAGAACAGAACTTAATATATTTAATCTCTGTGAAAGAATATTATCAAAATGCTTATCTTCAGCACGTATTACGAATTAATGAACAGCGTATACCAAGAAGAATGTATAATTATAAACCAAAAGGGAGAAGAATGTTGGGAAGACCATTGAAGAGATGGAAGGACCAATTCGACCTATAATGAGATCGGAACAGGCCAATGGGCTTAATCCTTGTTGTTGATGATGATGATGATGATGAATATTTATTTTAGAACATTTTATTATAAAATTTCATACTTTTATTTCGTATACTTTCTGAAGCGAATTTCCATTATCATAAGATTTTTTTTCCCGTAAGCTCTGTTGTATCTTATACAGACTACATAGGCCTACTGTAATAATAGTCTAATTATACATAGTCTATTATAAATAAGTGTATCAACTTTTTTACTTAATAATTAATTTTAAGTTACATTAAGAAATTGCACCAGTTATAATATTAATTGTTATTGCAATTCCCTCTTGATGCTAATTAACAAATTAATTAACTAACCAACTTACTTCCTCGTTCATTCTATGGCTACGGAACCCGCAGCTTCATTGCCCCATCCTCGGTCAACAGAATACATTTCATATTTCAAATAAGCTATAGCCTATCCACCTGAATATTATCCTCCCATCTAAGTATTAGTAATGATCTTTTCCCAAAAGGTTTCCAAACAAAATTATGAAAAGAAATTATATTGTCTGAGCCTTTGGCATGGGTTCCCTATTTTTACGGTGAAAGATCGTCACTCTTTCGACCAAGGTACTTTTTTCGTCTGGCTTATCACCTTCGACCAGTCCGGCAAGGGTAACCCTATCGGCAGCAATGCTACCGCCGCGCCGGCATAGCTCTCGGTAGGAAAGCCAGAGGGAAAACGCCCAGTTGGTAGACCAATAATGAGGTGGGAGAATAACATTAACTATGATTTGAGGGACCTAGATTATACAGGGAATGATTGGAAAACATTAGCTCCGGATAGGGATGTATGGAGAGCATATGTCCGCGCGGCCGTGAACCTACGGGTTCGATAGTGCCAGTGAGTAAGTAAGTAAGTAAATTATATTGTCACCCTTCGAGCTTTGTGATCAGTCTTTCAGTGTTCTAGAATTAATAATTCTGGGAATTAATAAAAAACGTATAGCCTAAATTATTGACTCCTTCCATTTTTCATTCACATCTCTTATGAGACGAATGTTCAACTTAAGATGCAACAATGAATATTGTTATCTAATGGCAAAATATATAATTTAGGCCTATCTCTAAGACTGTGCAGCTTACGGTGTTCAGACAAATGCTCTTGCGCACCTTTATTAATATAGGCCTAAGTTACTAAATACAAAAGAGATAGATTGGAAATTATGCTAACTCATAGAGTTAAGGACAATTTTTTTAACTCTCTTAAATATAATTTCAGAACTTTCTTTTCGGGATGAATCCATCTCATTTTTCTTTTGTCTAATGCCACCTGATTCTCTTTTATGGCATTTCCGGTTTTTCACCTGGCATCGGCGTGAAGTTGGAGCACCTGGAAGGCGTAGTTACGTTACCCCAATAATGAAGCGTCAGGAGAGTTCTTAACCTAAATTCTAGACCATGGGCAACTACAGGAATAATTCCCTCTAAGGAAAAATGTCTATGGTTTGGTCGGGAATCAAACCCGAGAATTCATAAAGAGTAGTCAGAAACGCTGACCGGGAGGCTGGCAGTATTGTAAGAATGCACAAAAATATTTATGTTCGTTCTGTATTCTGATTGGAGGATGCGACTTTTTTATATGGGCCCCCTATGCTATATATGAACGTTCGTGTACTCAAACGCAAGTAGGCCTAATCGCAAACATGTATTGAAGCATTGAACATCCCTATGCTACCTGAACGATTAGGTAAGCTTTGTCAATTATTTTTGTTGATGGTAGTTTTACTTAACGTAGATGTTTAACAGTTCATTAGCATCGCTATTCAAAGCTGGATATGTAGGGTCGACAAATGTTGATAAAAATACTTCAAATTATTTTTTGGTCTTACTTCTCTTCCGAAGGAAGCCATACTCATGATTCTTACTGCCTGAAAAATCAATCAATCTATCCTGATCATTTTTGAATCCCCAGACCTCGGTATAAGAGGCGACTATAATAACCAATAGTTCACTGGACTGGTTTAATATTCTTTTATATTTTAGTGTTGAAATTTAACGATCCAGGAGGCCTATAAGTAACTGTCTCTAGATACTTAGGCTATTATTTTTTTCTAAAATGACTATAATTATCTAGAGCCTATTACATTTTATTCAATCAGTAACTAGTCTTGATAATGATAGCCTCGCTATCGAAACGCGTTGATTGCGAACATTTTGGTTTGGCGTTTTGGATTTTATTAATTATGTGTAATACAATTTTATTATCACCAATAAGATCCTATTTATTAATATATCCGATTGAGGGTCTTTCCACTTTTCAGCGGTTGCCCTTTTACCAGCCGGCTGCTGGCCCTTCGCATCCACATGTGTCAATCACAGAGGTAGATGATCAACAGCCAGTGTAGGGGTGACATGTGGTTAGCATGTCGAGTCCCCCAGCCGTTATAGCTGGTTCCTCAACCTGGAGTCGCTACTTATTGTAGCTACCCAATTGCCTCACGATGCTGGGTGGGCACCGGTCCCATACTGGCCGAAATACCATGAGAAAATATCTTCCCCCATGGAGACTCGAACCAGCGCAAGTCCCGTAGCTCTGCGCCAAGGCTTCCTACCTTAACCGCTCGGCTACGGCGCGGGACTATTTATTTATATATACTTTTCTAAATCTACTATGCATTTGAAATAGTTGATATATACGCGTATGTACTGTAATACCCCTTTAACTCTTTCTTGCCCAATAGGTCTGTGCATTAGAGTGGCATGATTGAATTTTGTTTTTAATTTCGGCCTAGTTAGGCCTATTTATAACAATTTGCTGTTAAATAAAACTTAGAAAGTATATATATTTCTAGCTGTTATTTTTGTTAAATCACCTACTTAGAACCAAGTTGTTCTAACACCACTTTTTTATTTTTCTGGAGAGCTCATTTAGCTAAGTTTTGGATACTAAACAAATCACAATAATAGCACTTTGTTGTCCACAAAATATGTAATTTCATATGTCGAACTGATAAAGAAAAGGAGTTAGAGCATCATGGATACAAAAATATGTTTTTTTAAGTTAAGGGATTATTGTAACCTATTAAGCCTATTGGATTTATGTATCGTGAAGATGAGCTGTTTTGTAGATCTACCAATTAAAGGCATGATGCAGAGCTACAGAACTTGCGCTGATTCGAGTCCCCACGGGAGAAGAAATTTTATTATGGAATTTCGGGAAGTAAGGGATTGGTGACCACCGTCGCGACTTACTAATAACTTACAGAACCCTAAACTAAACATAAACGTTACAATAACACGTAAACCGACTTTATTCTCTACACAAAGCAGCTCGACTGATCAACCTACTCAATAAGACAGATTATGCATCTGCGCATGACTGTTGTGTTTAGACCTTATTTATGAGTCCCTGCTCATGCCTAGGAACAAAATAATTACACACATATGCTAACAGGTTTGTTTACATTTAAATTACAAAATATCACTTTTATTAATTAATCTTGAAATTCTCCTCTAGATTGTTAAAATAGCACACTGTGCGTCGTAATGTCTAATTTTGGTAGCTACAATAAGTTGCGATTCCATGTTGAGAAAACCAGTTATGACGACTCGGGGACCCGATATGCTAACCACATGTACCCTATACATACTTTCTGGCTGATTGTCTACCTCTGTAATTAATCATGTAAATGGAGGTCGGTAGGCAGCTGGTAGACCACGGATCTTCTGGCTCTTTCGCGACATGGAGTTTTATTATTTTACTATCGTTAGCCAATTAAGTTTTTTAGAGTTTCAGAGCAAATAAACATTTTTCAATTAGAAAATTCCTTTAATAAGTAGGGTGAAGATCGCCCTTAATTAGGGTTTCTTATCTGAATTTCGTTTTTGCATTTTTGATACTTGTTGATGTAACATGAAAATGTATGAGAAAACACAAATACAAATAAATCAAAGGGAACCAATACATACAACAGGAGGAATTAGACAAGGTTGTCCACTATCAACCACGCTTTTAACACTTATTTCGACGACATGATAAGATCATGGAAGCAAATGACGACTGGGGGAATTAACTTAGGAAATATAGTAATAAAAACAGTAGCCTTTGCAGATGACTAGGTTTTAATAGCAAAAACAGAAGACGAACTACAAAGAATGCTATATAAATTAAATTAAATATAAAAAATACAACATGGAAATATCCTCACAAAAATAAAAAACAATAGCCTTCAAGGGTGCTCATCCAGTTCGTACCAAGATAATATTAGAAAATAAACCAATAGAACAAGTAGTAACATGTAACTTCCTAGGTTGCAAAATATCATACACAGCAGAAACAGATATAAATCTTCTTCTTCTTCCTTCCTTCCAAGTATTAGGCCAAGGCCTGTTACGATCCTATAGAAAATATAAATAACAAAATAAATAAGTTTAATTATATAACAGGTACACTAAAAAGAACTGAAAAAATTAAGCCAGGAAAGACTCTATAATGAAATTATACAAGACAATGGCAGTGCCTATTATTACTTATGGATCCGAAATATGGACAGTGACAACGCAATAATCCGCCAGGATACAAGCTGCTGAAATGAGATTCCTCAGACCAATAGCAGGATATCAAAGAACATACAAAAAACATAACACAGAAATAAGACAACTAAAAATAGAGGAATTAAACTCAACAATAGAGAAATACAGAACAAACTGGAAAGAACACTTGGCATGGATGACTGAGAATAGAATACCAAAAGCAGCATACAACTATTCACCACGAGGAAGAAGAAGTTTGGGAAGACCAAGGAAAAGATGGAAAGAGCAGCAATTTGGAGCCGGAACAGGCTAGTAAATAAGCCTAAACCGTGAAGAAGAAGAATAAGAAGAAGAAGTTGATGTAACATGAGACAAAATGGATCATGGAAAAATGAACTTCGGAATTTACTGATTTTAAAAATTATTATAAATCAAGATATAACTTCTAAATTCGATAAATCCATACGACAATTTCTGGTTTTAAATAAATTATAACACATACCTAACTTGTAATGTCCTCTGTACGGACAAAAATTTGGGAATTAAAATTATCAATTCAAAATACGAATGTTGTATAACGCATTTTCCTTAACAGGTCCATATCCTTCTGAGTGTCTTTCTTTAAAAAGCAGTCAGTTGAGATTTGTCATGTTCAGTCAGAACCCAGGTTTTACTCCTCTAAGTTAACTGGTTTAATTAGTGTTTCATACAATATGGCTTTCTTTTCACGTGTCAAATATTTTGGATTTAAATACTTTATGTATTGAAAAATAACATTTCTTAGCGTTTTGTAGGCCAATTCTTTTATTTATTTATTCCTGGATATTATTATGTTTATTAGTCCCATTAAACACGTGTCCATAAATTAATCGGTTATGAAGTAATGTCTAATTTACTGTTTGTCACTCGCTGATAGTAAGCGCCAATTCTAACAGAACCTCACAAAACCTCACTGTCCTATTTTAATGTAAGGTAGCATGTTGCACAAAGATTAGTTCATCCTTAAATTGGCGATAAAATAAATTCTCCTGTATTTTTATTTAAATGTTCCGGACCGCAGAGAAAACAAGATCATGTCAAACTCTAAGTTATTATTGTAGCAAGGGTTATAATATTGTACAATAGGATGCCACGGTTGGTAAAGTGACATATGCAATACATAAATCCAGTTGTAGTGGCGCTTTTGGTCCGTAGTAGCAGAATTTGAAACTAAAAAACAAACTCACGGCTCACGGGAGCACGGGGTTGTGGGAAACATAGCCAGCCATTGAATACCAACGGTTACTCATGTAATGTTATCCAAGCTTAATCTGTGATACCTATAAGGTAAGTATTTGTATTATATATCTGATTTAAATTAAATTAATTATATTTATTAAATTGTTTTGGTTCGTTTCTTTCTTTCTTCAGAAATATTTATGAACGTTTTTAAATGTCTGAATTATTCCGACATTATCAAACATTTTTCAACAAATTAAAATCAAGTTAAACAGAAGAATAGAATACATACGGCGGAGATGAGGTTCCTAAGACAAGTAAAAGGATGTACAAGACTTGATAGAATAAGAAATGAGGATATAATTGAAGAATTGGAAGTACAGCCTTTATTGGATAAGGTCACGAATTACAGACAGAAATGGATTGATCATATGGTTGGAATGAGTAAGGAGAGATATCCATTGTTAGCAAGAAATTATCAAGCACGAGGAAGACGTGATGTTGGAAGACCTAGAAGACGTTGGGCTGATGCATTATGAAGTCGGAACGGGCAATTGCCTAATCCCTGGAGTGATGATGATGATGATGATGATGTTAAACTTTTACCCGATATAAAATTTAATTATTCTTCTTCTTCTTCTTCCTCTACGCATGAAAGCTGGCAGCTTGTTGCGTGTTCATTCACTACAGGTCCGGGGTATGGTGCCGTAGGCTACTTCATCGTAGTTTTGGTCTTCCTAAAGGCCTTTCTGCTGAGGTGTCCAGTCACGTACTCTCTTCACTAATCTTTGTTCTCCATTCTATCTATGTGATCGTTCCAGTTCAGTCTTCTATCATTTATCCAGAGGTTTATAGGTTCAATTTCACATTCTTCTCTAATAATAGAGCTGTGAATTTTCTCTCTCAGCGATTTTCCTTAAAACTTTCATTTCGGTTGTTTCATTAATTTGTTTTTTTTTTTTTTTGAGTTTCTGTTCGGCATTCACAACCATATGTTAGAACTGGTCTTATGACAGATTTGTAAATTCTTACTTTTGTATCTATTCTTAAATTTTTATTTTTCCAAACAGTATTGTTTAAACATTCCGATATTTTGTTTGCATTATTTGCTTGGTGGAGGATTTCATATGTTATTCTGCTGCTGCTATTAATTTCTGTTCCTAAATATTTGAATTTCATGACTTGTTCTATACTTTTCCCTTCTATTTCTAATTTAACACGTCGTGGAACCTTGGATTTGGCCATTGATTTGGTTTATTTTGTTGGAGATTATACATGTTAAATTAAAAATCGTATGTCTTCAACTGTCATAATATAAAACGTATATTATATTATAATAATATATGGTCGATGATTAGTAGGCCTACATACAAATATTCTATTTTATAAATCTACAAGATAGGCTATTCAACTTAGAAGTTACTATGCTGTGTCAGGATTCCAATTATTTCTACCCATTACTGTCAAAATATTAATGTACCACGTTTTAAAATATAAGAAGAACACGAAAACTGTGATGGAACTCCGCACAGAACGCTCATCTCTGTGCCTACTCTACTCTTATGCATATTTTTGCGAGATTCCTACTACTAGTACTATTATTATTATTATTATTATTATTATTATTATTATTATTATTATTATTATTGTTATTATATTCGGGTTTTTACAGCTGCTACCGTCTTCCCGTGCCAAACCTCCAAAGCTTACGATCTTGGGCATCTTCAATGCTTAGCCCTCTTGCTTGCATTACTATCTTCATGTTTTCCTTCCATGTTAACTTTGATATCCCTTTTTTCTTCTTTCTGGTCGGTTGCCATTCATATAGTTGCTTCGGCCATCGCTCATCTTCCATTCTTAAAACATTCTTAAAACTTTAATTCCTTCTCAATTCTTTCAATTATGCTTTCTTCTGCTTCCATTATGTTTCTAATTTCCTTATTTGTGACATGCTATAATTTTGACTTTCTGGCACTTCTGCGTAAATAATCCATTTCTAGTCTATTCTTGTAGTAGCCTACTTATTGATTGTCCATACCTCACTTCCATACATTGCAACAGATTCCACCAATGTTTTACCAACTTATTTTTCTGTATCTTTCCAAATATGCTTATCCCATCATGTGGAATTTAACGATGATATTATTTTTCTATGCTTTACATTCTCTTTGCCTATAACTTCAATATTATCCATAATTAGCTTATTCCCAAATATTTAGTCTATTTCACTTGTTTTATTTGAATTCCTTCTTCCAATATTAAATTATCTCTTTCATTGCTACGGTATTTATTGCCAAATATTCTGTTTTCTGTAAATTTACTGTGAGACCCCATGATTTATATAGGCCTATATATATATATATATATATATATATATATATATAATATATAGGCTATGTGTTTTTCAACCTTTTTATCATGAATTCCATATCAAATTTGTCTTGCGCTAAAACCAGTAGATCATCAGCAAATCGTAATATCAGCAAAAATCTGTTGCCTATTGGGATACCCATATCTTTGCAGCTTTGTTTCCATTTCATTAATATAATCAATATTAATAAAATCATTGTTAAAACCGTTGAGGTGGAGAGTCATAAAATAAGTTAAAATATGCCTTCTTAGGTAAGATCCGTCGTCCTCAACTTATAAAATACGTAGTCTTTAAGCCTGTAGGCCTTTCAGAACATCCGTTCCATCTTCAGCAGGTCCCTCTTCGCTACAACATCCAGTATGATGGCTGATGCTGCTGGTCCTAATGTGGTGTTGTCGTGACTAAAGATCGTCAGGAAGAAGCTTTAGTCACGACAACACCACATTATGACCAGCAGCATCAACCATCATACTGGATATTGTAGCGAAGAGGGACCTGCTGAAGATGGAACGGATGTTCTGAAAAGCCTACAGGCATAAAGATTACATATTTTATAAGTTGAGGACGACGGATCTTACCTAAGAAGGTATATTTTAACTTTATTTTATTTTATCATTAATATAAATTCTATATAAATATGAAATAAAATTGATGATAGATTGCACCCTTGTTTCAACCCCTTTGTGGTCTTTATAGATTATTATTATATATCGGGGCAGTTTTTCTGGGTGAGGTTTTATCGGGGTTTTTCCTCACCTGTAAGACAAATGTCAGGAAAACTTTAAGGCCCAAACGGTCCCCGAAATCATATGGCCATCATCATCATCACCATCATCCTTATCATTACCATCATCATCATCCTTCACAGGTGTGGAAAGCAACGGGAAGCTACCACACCTACACAATTCCCTAGTAAGCTGCAAGCATAGCATGGAAATGCTATGATTGCAGTGAAGGACCTGCCTTCGGGCAGAATTACTATGGATGGATTGTCAAAATATTCACCAAACTTCCAACGATAACAAATTCTAACTCCATGGTGCGACACCCTAGAAAGCCCTTGCCTACCATTAACCACGTATATTAATCGCAAAGGTGAAAGATTATCCAACCAATACAGGGAGTGACATGTGCCAACATGTTGAGTCTCCTAGTCCTTATAGACTGGTTTTCTCCACCTGGAGCCGTTAATTTGTGTAGCCACCCAAATACCTCACAATGCTGGGTGGGTATCGATACCATCGGTCCATGAAAAACCTTCCTCCACGAGCATTCGAACCAGCGCAAGATCCGTAGCTCTGCAGCAAGGCATCATGCTTTAAACCGCTCGCCTACGTCGAGGGACTGTCGTTAACAAAATGGCGCTAAAACAGTAGAAACATTTTAAGCGTGATTAGAAAAGTATTTCCCTTAAGGGACAAAGTAAGTTTTCCAGTAGGCTACATAATGAAACCATGATGAGAAAATAGTATATTACGATGCGAGGTTGGGAAGTGGTTTTTACAGAATCGAGGAAAAATGTTTTCTGAGATTCTGTAAAACACTTCACAAACGTGCGTTGTAGGCTACATTATTTTTTTGCGCGATGGTATTTTTCAAAATAATAAATAATAGTAAAATAATTACATATTTTTGGAAATATTTGCGTTCATTATAAACAATTGACTAACGTTAACAGTGTGGGCAATGTTTATTAGTTGAAACAACAGGAGACCTTGAGAACAATTATTGATAACATGGCCGCAAGTACGTATTTATTGTTTTATATTGTTTCAAATAAAGTTCAGTTCATTTAAAATGCAGCGATTTGTTTCGTATAATGTAGGTTATATTAACACTATCTTTTGAATATTTTCTGCAGGCCTATAAGTTATACATTGTACGTAGTATAGGCTACATAGAGGGCAGTGGTTTCACTTCCCGTAGGCCTACGTGAGTGTAAATGTAATATTACAGTAGGCTATAGTTATTTAGGTTGGCAATCCCGAAATGTAGGAAGTTGAACTTTCAATGATGGTCGCCATTGCTGGTAAGTACGACAAAATGCACTATCGCGGAAAATATTATAGGCCTATTGCGATACGAGTGTGGTAAACGCTTGATACGGATCGAGGAAAAGTTTTAAAAAATGAGGCGCTTGCATAGAGTTTTTTTTTTTATTTCCGGACATTCCGTTATGTGTTTACCACAGGAGTATTGCATGCTATTTTTTGCACTATGTGTAGTCTATTTATTTTAGTATTTAAGATATTAGCTAAAATATTAATAAATATAATTGAAGAAGATAAATGTTAGATTTCATAAGGTGAATCGGCTATATATGTTGCTAAGGAGAAATAATAAGTATTGTTGGTCATGTCGCCTTCTCATATTTGTTAAGGAACTGTAAAACCAATTTGACTTGGGATTTATTTCTGATTATGCAGAAAGTTTTGGACGACGTGTGCAGTGATGATGAAATAGAAGAATCGTGGAAAGCTGGAAGTGTGATGTATTAATACTGAAATTAATACAAATTGCAGCATCACTATCAATATTTCAAAATAAGCTAAATGTTTTTACTTACCGCACTACTGCTTTTGGTAATGTTTAAAGTATTGAGATTTATTTTGTTTTCATAGCAACCAAGATTGTATGCGGGAATGTCAAATTACGATGCACATCAGCAATAACTGTAAGTAGGCCTATACAATATTAGTTACATAGTGCAAAAAAAATCATTGTATTATGTTAAAACTTTCATGAATGACTAGTCAAATTTTCCTTATTATTAGTAAAATATACTATGGGAAAATATGCGGGCTAATTTGTAATGAGCATTTTAACATAGCTAATTGTATGGAGCATTCTGTATCCCCTTAAATAAAAGCAAATTACTTCTACCTTGAAATATAAATTGTCTTGATTACAAGTTAACTTAATAAGGATGTTTTAATAGCAAACAGTGGCAAGATGATCTACACACAATTAGCAAGTGCAGCAACGTTACGGACGTCTAATGTAAATATGCTACCAAGATAACATTGGGTTTCCTTCTCCCAAATGGAAATAATTGTTCCTACATAATAAGTTCTCAGCTCCTGGTTACAGGCGTATCTCTTATTCTCTCGGTAAATAGCAAGTAACAATTCTAGACACACTTGATATTCTAAAGGTTTACAATTTTCATTCCATTCTTATTTATAGACGTTTTAAAATCTAAAATCATAAAACGTTTAGGCCTATGAACTTTCCCGTAGACTGCGTGCTTCTATTTTATCAAGTGAGGTGTTCAAAGCAAAAGTGGACCAAGTCCAAAAATATATGTGAATTTGGATTCAGAATATCAATAATTTATCAAAGCAATATTGAACCAAGTATTGTAGTTATTCTTTTTCACTGTAAAAAAATTAATGTTTATATTCATCTGCAATTAAATTTATCACTACTTTAACTCTATAGGCCTAGACCTATATTTTTTTTTCAAAACAGTAAAATATAGACTTGGTTCACTTTTGCTCTAAACTCCTTATATGTTTTCTGAATAATTTATATTATTTACGTCCTAATTCTAATGATTTTAATGAAACGCCGTTCAATAACACGGTGATGACCAGGCCGAGATTTATATGTAGGGCCTATTTGTTTTAGGCTACATTAGTAAAAATTTAATTTTGTTATATTTTCATTGATTAGGAAATATTGGGCAGTTTTAGACACATTTAGCCGAGTAGTTACGTCAAGAAGCCTTGGCGCAGAGTTACGGTATTTGTGCTGGTTTGAGCCCACATGGGGGAAGAAATTTTCTCATGGTATTTCGGCTAGTATGGGACCGGTGCCCACCCAGCATCGTGATGCATTTGGGTAGCTACAATAAATAGCGACAACAGGTTGAGAAGATCAGCTATAACGGCTGAGATACCCGACATGCTGACCACATGTCACTCCTACACTGGCTAGATGATCGTCTACCTCTGTGATTAACATATTTGGATGTGAGGCTACAGGCGGATGGTAGGCCAAGGGCTTTTTAGGCCTGATGCGCTTGGAGTTTAGGCACATTTATTCTTCCATATTTGTAGTACCTACATATTTCAGGGTATGGTACATATTTTACTTATTTCAGAAATGCTATATAGGCGTACATTTACATAAATAAATATTTTATTTTATTATAATCAGTATTTTATGGTTTCACAGTTATTCTTGTTAGATAATAGCTTAACATATATATTAGGCTACTAAGTATCTCACAGTCACTGTAGAGCCCATAGGTTCGTGGGGTTCGATAGTGCCAGTGTGTCAATAAAATTTATTTTAAACTATTTCTAACAAGAATAACTTTGAAACCATAAAATATGGATTAGGCCTATAATTAAAATAAAGCAATCGTTTATCTAAATAGGCAATAGGGCCTATGTGGTATTTTCAGAAATATGTAAAAATATGTACCATACACTGAAATATGGACTAATATGGAAAAATAAAAGTGTCTAAACCCACTCTAAATTTCCTAATTCATAAATATAAGCCTATAAGAAATGTTTACCTTTTACTAATGTAAAAACAAAATATATTTACGAGTAGCCTGCATATAAATGTACAATGTTATTAAATAGTGTTCTGTATTTCAATGCTGGATACTTGAATTTCTATGTAATGCTGAAAACAAGTAGAGTTGTATGCACACTTACTCTTGATGTCCCAACTCCTTTCAAAAAACGTTAAACTGAAAATATATAAAACTATTATTCTACCAGTTATATTATGTGGGTGCGAAACATGGACTCTTACTTTAAGAGAGGAAAGAAGATTACAAGTATTTGAGAATGAAGTACTTAGGAAAATTTTTGGACCAAAGAGAGATGTAGAGACAGGTGAATGGAGAAGACTACATAACAATGAACTACATGGTCTTTATAGGAAGCCAGATATAATAAGAACAGTTAACTCTCGTAGACTGCGATGGGCAGGGCATGTTGCACGTATGGGGAATGGGAGACTTGCATGGAAGCTTCTTGTAGGAAAGCCAGAGGGAAAACGCCCAGTTGGTAGACCAAGAATGAGGTGGGAGAATAACATTAACTATGATTTGAGGGAAGTAGATTATACAGGGAATGATTGGAAAGCATTAGCTCAGGATAGTGATGTGTGGAGAGCTTATGTCCGTGCGGCCATGAACCTACGGGTTCGATAGTGCCAGTGATTAAGTATTAAGATTAAGTTAAGTATGCACACTCTTTTCTTCATTGCTAAACCTTATCAATCAACCACCTGTGACAATAGAACCTCTTGTAACTGATCACAGCAAATCTGGTTAGAGCTCCTATGAGGGTCACTCAGAAAGTTTCCGGACCTGACTGTACCGTTTACGATAAAAAGATAATTGTGCCAGCAGCGTGTTGGAAGATCCTTTGATAGTCAGCTGACATAGTTTCCGCCCGCCCGCCCGCACCCCTCAACCCTTAGCAGCTGTGGTTCAAATTGTAGGGGGTGACAGGTAGGCCTACTATCAGAATGTAACATGGAACCACAGCGAGAACATTTACGAGCAATGATTTTCTATGATTTTAAAAGTAGCTTAAACCAGGCGCGATCGCTTGAAATGCTTGCACAGGCTTTTGGGGATCTTGTCTCTTCCAGTGCCACAGTTTTCAATTGATTTTGCGAAGTTTAAGAGGGATAGAACCTCTCTTCAAGATGAAGAGAGGAGTGGGAGGCCCTTCGATAGCAATGACTGTGGAAAACATCGATGTTGTGGAGAAGATGGTGCGTGAAAACGCTCCTACGACTTATAAAGATATTGAGGCATCCCTGAGGGTTGGATCGGGGAGTGTTAGAAAAATTCTGCACATCTATCTTAGGGTCAGCAAGATGTCATCTCGTTGGGTGTCACATAGACTCACTGAAGGTCAAAAGATCACTCGAGTGGAATGGTGTCGTGAAATGCTTCGGAGATTCAACAATGGAAACTCTCGCCGCATTTCTGATATCATTACAGGTGACGAGACCTGGATTTATCAATATAATCCACATAAAAAAAAGCAGCCAGTCGGTATGGGTATTTCCTGATGATGATCGACTAGTCAAAGTGAAGAGTGCAAAAAGTTTTGGGAAGAAAATGGTGCTCACTTTCTTTGCTACAGGTGGTCATGTGGCAACAATGCCATTTGAACATCAAAGGACGGTGATTGCTCAGTTGTACACCACAGTTGCCTTCCCACAGGTATTCCAAAAATTGCGAGAAAAGCGCCCAAGAGCTGAACTGAGGGGCATCCTGTTGCATCACAACAATGCCTCTGCCCACACCGCCCATCTGACAAATGATTTTCTGAGGGGGACTCCTGTGCAGCTCTTGACCCATCCTCCATACAGTCCGGAACTGGCACCGTGAGACTTCTTTTTGTTCCCTACGGTGAAGGCTCGATTGCGTGGGAAGCGGTTTTCAACACCTGAAGATGCGGTTGCAGCATACTAAGGGGAGCTCTGTACACTGGATAAAAGTGACTGGCACCAATGATTCCAGTTGTTCAGGAGGATGCAACAATGCATAGATGCTCAGGGAGAGTACTTTGAGAAGATGTAATGGTAGGCCTAAGTTTTATATTATCTCTAACATTTTGCCAGTATCCGGAAACTTTCTGAGTGACCCTCGTATAAGTAGGCTAAGTCAAAGGGTTTAAAGATTTGGATTAACGTGTTCAATTCGATAGGTTATGAAATATTAACAGTCGTGTATGAGCTTTGAGTGCATCTTCAAAGTAGTTTAGATAGCCTATTTGTTCATTCGGTTTGTTACCGTTAAATTAAAAATGTATCCTATTGGATACATTGATTTCATTTATTTAATATTGTTTTTAGAATAGAAAAAAAAGAGTAAAATTATTTAAATTTATGTCAAATTACGTAATAATGTATAATAATAACACAGTTTTACATGAATTTATTTTCCTTGCGGTCCGGAACATTTAAATAACTGGCACGAGAAAATATTGTATGACACCATTTCTACTAAATTTAAATAAAACAAACTCGAACAAATTAAATCGAGTTTATAGGAAAGCAATAAGAATCTGTATAAATCTGAATAAGTCATTTCCTACTGCACCACTTCACAACCAATCCAAAACGGAACGAATTACCGAAAACATTAAAATTCTCAGTTTAAAATATAAATTAAGAGCAACGAATAGACCACAAATCAACAATATTATTCAAAATGCACCTATTAATACCACTGCATTTAAACTCAGTGAATTATAAATAAGTAAAAAATCTCAAAATAACACATACAATATTGGTAATAAAAGATTCCGGGCTATGTGGCCGTGGTCTATAACTGGCGTTTCTTCCAGACGTTTCTCCCTCAACTGCGGAGGGCATCTTCAGTGGCGAGCGCTTCCAGCTGTTGTTTCTCTGTCGTAGACTCGACTGCGAGTCTACGACAGAGAAACAACAGCTGGAAGCGCTCGCCACTGAAGATGCCCTCCGCAGTTGAGGGAGAAACGTCTGGAAGAAACGCCAGTTATAGACCACGGCCACATAGCCCGGAATCTTTTATTACCATGATTACCGGCCGTGAAAGCCTGCATTCCACTACATACAATATTGTCAATAAGAAAAATAGAGTGAAACGAAATGAAGTCATCAACAAATAATAAGAACACTATTGAACTAAATTCAATCAGAAAGAAACCATATACATATTGAAATTACTTGCAATAACAAAAGATAATATAATAGCACTGTTACATATATATTGGATAAAAAGTACCTCAGATATACACTAATTCGAACCACTCAAATCTTTACATCCAAAGCTGGAGAGGGTGCGTCATGCCTGGTCACACGTCTTCCGAAGGCTTCAACATTTAGACATACTAACTTAAAACATCAGGAAAATAAATCTAAATTCAATAAGTATCTGATGAAAGTCTTTTTAATGTCCAACCACTGGACCTTTGCTTGTCGGTCTGCGGCCGGTAGTTGTTGGCACTGGATAAATCGCTCGTTATTATTAACGAATTTCTACCGAAAGGGCTAAAGTGGGTGAACAAATCCCTAAAATAGCCGGAAGTTGGGTTCATAAACCATTGATTCCCTTCTCGGCTGCCGAGGTTGCATCCAGGAAACTGGATGTTTCCTTGGCGGGCTCGGGGAGGGGAGACATGTTGGAAAAATGATCCAATTTCCAACACATAGTCTAGTCTAGTATTGACAATTTAAGCGTTAAAGAGTTATAATTCCACTAGATTTTAAAACTCATCTGTAAAATTACATTTATATGAAAGTTATTTTCCGAAAGAAGCACTATCAACAAATGGTAAAGTTATATTTTATAATGCCTGGTAGAAAACGTTTGCATCATTTCTATAAACAACTATGAGTCCATATTTTACTTCATATTTTGAGAATCTTCAGTCAATACGTATGTAGGCCTAATTATATTTAGGCCTATCAATTTTTAATTACGTATAAATCCTAACCATGTTATTAGGTCTTACAATAAAACTCCAACCAAGCATTTACCCTGAGGATTAAAGAAAATTAAAGGAAGTCCCCAGCCATGTTAATTGGCACCGGTGTTTGAACCTGGCATTCCTCGAACTGGGTCCTTTCTCTAATATCTACTGACAAACAGAAAAGTTTCTTCACTAGAATTATTTAAAAAATCTCTTAGATATATAGCTAAAGTTACTTTTTATATTATACAATTTTAGAAAAGTCCTGTCGCAATATATTATAATAGATCTAATATAACAGTAATAATAATAGCTAATTTTATTTATATACAGATTTTTATTGTTTACACATCTTTCTGTGCCTAAAGTTTTATTTTCCTTCTCCACTCTTCTCTATCCATCCACTTCATGTCCTGCAGTCCTCTTGTTCTCATTCCAGTTATTTCTTGCATCTACGAGTTTCGAGGTTTTCTTTTTCCAGGTGGACATCATTCCAACGTTTTTCTGGGTAACCTTACTTCTTGCATTAGTCGTACATGCCCATACCAATCTAATTGCTTATATCTTATATAATCTACTATTGAATATCTAATATTCATTTTTTCTCGTATGACAGTATTTATTATTTTTTATAATTTTGAACATCTTGCTGCTCTCATTATGAAATCCATTTCCATCCACATAAGTTTTTATTGTAAGTTTTTGTTGAATTTCCAAACTTCAGCTCCATAACTGTGACAATACTTCTCACTAGTGAATTATATATTTGTAATTTATTTTTCCTGGTTATATGTCTGTTTCATATAATAATAATAATAATAATAATAATAATAATAATAATAATAATAATAATAATAATAATAATAATAATCCATAATAATTCTGTCCGAGGGCAGGTCTTTCACTGCAATCATAGCATTTTCATGCCATGCTATGCAGCTAGGCCTATACTAGGGAATTATAGGTGTGGTAGCTTCCCGTTGCTTTCCACACAGATGAAGGATGATGATGATAATGATAAGGATGATGATGGCTGGATGATTTTCGGGGACCGTTGGGCCCTTAGCTTCCAGATATTTGTCTTACAGGTGAGGAAAAACCCCGAAAAAAACCTCACCCAGAGGCCTGTCCCGACTTGGAATCGAACCCGGGTAGCATGCTACCTCGAGACCACAGCGGTGGACACGCAACTTTATATTAGGCCTATTTTCTTAATAGACCATGCATTTTTCTTCTTATAGGCTAATAAACTTAGACTAAATGAAATTTTAGACTAGCAACGCTTTTTATTATCCTATCTTTTCGTATAGTCTACTTTTCATGCCAATGCCTTCAGTTAAAATAATTAATTCACTATTTAATTCAAACTAAACAGCAATTCAATAGATTCCATAACAACTAATACAAAAAGATAGAGCATGGAAATAAAATAAATAACATAAGTAGGTCTGTATCCGGAAAATTTACCCCAGTTGAACCCGTGTCCGCATTTCTTGACGGTTGTATTTTTACGGTGAAAGATCGTCACTCTTTCGACCAAGGTGCTTTTTTCGTCTGGCTTATCACCTTCGACCAGTCCGGCATGGGTAACCCTATCGGCAGCAATGCTACCGCCGGTATAGCTCTCGGGATCATTTAAGCAATGTTTTAAGCATTTAGCTTATAGTATCCTGCTGGAGTTCGGAATTCCTAAAAGGTTAGTTAGACTTATACGAATGTGTCTAAATGGCACAAAGAGTAGGGTGCGTGTAGGCAAACAATTTTCGGACACTTTTGAAATCCAGAAAGGGTTGAAGCAAGGAGATCACTATCTCCTCTAGTATTTAATTTTGTACTAGAGCATGCTATCAAATATTTAGAGGATGAGGAAGGCCTACAACTCAATGGTATTAATAAGCTGTTAGTTCATGCTGATGATATAGCGAGGAGATACTGAAGGACAACACGCACACACTATTGAGTAAAACTAATAAATTGAGACTGGAAGTAGGCCTAAATATCAATAAAACTAAATATATGGTCACACGTACAAATAGGCCTACATTATAGCCTATTATGGAAATGAACAGCTAATGACAAATGAGGAAAATTTTGAGGAAGTACCTGAATTCAAATGCCTAGGAACAATAACCACAGATAGGAATGAGATGCACAAAGAAATTAAACATAGGCTCAGTTGTTGAAATGCATGCTATTATGCATTGCAGAGACTTTTGACGCCCCAACTCCTTTCAAAAACGTTAAACTGAAAATATATATAACTATTATTCTACCAGTTATATTATATGGGTGCGAAACATGGACTCTTACTTTAAGTGAGGAGTCCACCGCTGTGGTCTCGGGGTAATGTGCTGCCTTGTCACGCAGCGGGCCCGGGTTCGATCCCCGGTCGGGACAGTTTTTCTGGGTGAGGTTTTTATCGGGATTTTTCCTCACCTATAAGACAAATGTCAGAAAAACTTTAAGACCCCGGTCCCCAAAATCATATGGCCATCGCAATCATCATCATTCATATTCATCTTAGGTTAAGTTTAGGATTAGGGTCTTTCCTGGCTCACCACTATCATCATCATCACCCATCATATCATCGGGGCAACATAACCCCGCTTTCCAGGCGCCCCAACCTTAGAAGTGGTTTACAATTACGCCATGCCAGGAGAGAAACCAGGAATGTCGAAAGACAAACCTGGGGCATTTGAAAAAAAAAAAAACTTTAAGGGAGGAAAGAATATTACGAGTATTTGAGAATAAAGTACTTAGGAAAATTTTTAGACCAAAGAGAGATGAACAGACAGATGACTGGAGAAGACTACATAACAATGAACTACATGGTCTTTTTAGGAAGCCAGATATAATAAGTCTCGAAGACTGCAATGGGTAGGGCATGCTGCGCGTATGGGAAATGAAAGACGTGCATGGAAGCTTCTTGTAGGAAAGCCAGATGGAAAACGCCCAATTGGCAGACCAAGAACGAGGAGAGAGAATAACATGAACTATGATTTGAGGGAAGTAGATTATACAGGGAATGATTGGAAAGCGTTATCTCAGATATGGATGTATGGAGAGCTTATGTCCGCGCGGCAATGAACCTACGTGTTCGATAGTGCCAGTGAGTAAGTAAGTAATTAGTTCTGTATCTTATAAATAGACCTCGGATTTTATTCTCTAAAAATTTAGATTTAGGCACGTAAAATAGGCTTTAAAACTGTAAACTACACTAGTTTCTACAAAAAATACCATCTTAGACTTTTAAAAATGTGTAGGCTAATATCACTATTATTAATAGCAAAATGTGCATAACAATAATAGAATTAATAAATGCAGTAAACTTAATTTTCTAACTATGAATAGGAAATCTACTTGACCACTATGTTATTTTTTTTAATCTTGTTACTTTATTTTGATGCTCTTATAAAATTCGGAAGAACTCAAGAAATTGCTCGAGACCTGGCCACTCTGAACTGAGATAAATAATGTAAAATTAATGTAAAAAATAAGCACATAAGACACAATTTAGGCTCCGATCGTTGAAACAGCATTTTAGGCATAATATAAACTCTTCTAGGTGCTTTAACGTTTCATTGAATTTCTACTTACATCACTGGTTTATATTTATTCTTTCAAGAAAAAGCAGTCTCAACATCTAAAATCTGAGGTTTATTTGTAAACTATTAACAAACGTCTTTGTAGAATTCACCTGTATTGATCTATGTACCATACCCTCTAGTCACGGTTTTTATTTGATACTAGCTAATACCCGGCGTGCGCTGCTACACCTTAATAAATAAAAATTAATGTACTTCTTATGATTAGTTGAATAAGTGAAATGAAAAATAATTATAAATGTATATCGTAATTATTTTAAGAATCCCCGTGCTGATTACCTGGTATTGCCCGGGATTCTACTTATCGCGAAATTTCTTGGCATAAATGAGGTAAAAGACAAAATTCGTTATTGTTAGTTATCCGTAAAAGAATACCCGCCATGTGCTACTATTCTTGCACAGGAATCTACGTACTTGTCTCGATCTTCTTGGCATCAATGAAAGATAAAAATGACTATTGTGAGTTTTCCATAAGAGATAAACATATGCTGTCAGGGACTTTTTTATAGAGCTTTTTGAGATGTTCAATTCTGTGTACATTAATGTTGTGTATTTGTTATGGTTTAGGCAGCGTAAGCCATTTAAGCGTCCGAAGAGCTACTTTTTTTCACGTTTTCCACTATAAAGGGCGATATTTAAGGGCGTAGGAGTTAAGTATCACAACTCTCTTATAGCCTATGTTCATCCCAGGAATCTCCTGAACATTTTGCCAAAAGCCCCATCACAATCGGATCAACGGTATGGCCGCACATAAAGTACGAACAAACAAACAAACCAACAAACAAACATTAAATTTTACATAGCCTATTAGATTAAGTCATACATTGTAATTTCAATGTATGTAGCCCTCCAGGTCATATTACTTTCAAATCTAAAGACTTAATAAATACAAAACTATGGCCAGTTACATGCTAAACACATCACCATCATCAATATTATCAATTGCAGTCATGGATTTAGGCCTGTTCCGCTTCAGGGTAGAAATTGATCCCTCCATCTCTTCTTAGGCCTATACCCTGCCCGCTCTGATAGTGATCCTCGTCAAAACAAAACCATGTGACGTGCTCGCTTTTCATTGGTTATGGACACCGACGTACGTTGTAGAAGCAATATCCTTCCGCCATTCGCGCCACAATTACTGTCACTTTTGACAGGGAGATGACACAGCAACAGAAGACTCGATATTTTCAGCCATTTTGTTTCATGAGAATCGACTGAAGTCTGACTAAAATGCATAATCCATGTGTAATAAACTATTTTAAGCTGTAATTATTGATTAGGAATATTTTAGAATATTTTGTATGTTTTGAATATTATTATTTTGATTCACGAAGAATAACAAATATATTCAAAGGACATATATTTAATTGGTGAAGGGAACTACTTTTTCGCGTACTTATTGCTTCTACAACGTACGTCGGTGTCCATAACCAATGAAAAGCGAGCAAGTCACATGGTTTTGTTTTGACGAGGATCACTTTAAGAGCGGACAGGGTCTCTTCGTCCTGTGGGTCTGTAGTTTAATAGCTGCAGAGGTAGTCTATTGTATGACATTAAGGTGTTCATGCCAATTATTTTGGTATATTTGAATTGTTTCAGTTATAGCTGGTGTGTTTGAATTGTAACGATTTCACTTGAGCTATAAATATCGTCGTTAAATAAAATAGACTAGGCCTACTAACTCTTCAGATAGCCTATGAAACATTTATTCCAAACTAAAAAATATGGTAGGCCTTATACACCGTGTCCCATTCAAACCTCCAATATTTTAGTTAATAATACCTCTCAAAGTTTGCGGAATTATGAAATGAGGTTGGCATTAAAAGAAAGAGAAACTCAAAGAAATTTTGTTTTCATTGTTGCAGTTAATTGATCTGTCGTATGTTGGACAATGATGACATAAAACAAAATGGCGACTCCTCAGCAACGAGCACAAACTGTTTTCTGGTATGCAGAGACGAAGTCAATAATTACAGTGCAAATAAATTACCGAAGAGAATATGGAGGAAATTCATCTGATGGGAAGACCATTAAGGCATGGCTTGAGAAGTTTATGGCGACTGGAAGTGTTAAATAAGAATCAGGAGGTGCTCGTACACGTGTTTCAGAAGAAACGATTGAAGAAATTAGAGCAGGATTTCAGAAAAGTTCACAAAAATCAATTCGTCAAGCTTCCCGGCAGTTCAATGAACATGTTGGACAGAACGTGGCACGAAATCGAATACAGATTTGATATTGTTCGTGCTACTAATGGTGCACATATAGAGGTGTTTAGTGTGTGGCAATGAAAATTCTTTGAGTTTCTGTTTCGTTTAATACCGGCCTCATATCATAATTCCGAATACTTCGTTAGTTATGATTAATTAAAATGTGGGAGGTTTGAATGGGACACTCTGTAGGCTATATTTTTTGCCAGGTATCATGGGTTAATCACTTAGGCCTATAAGTAAGTAAATCACTGGCACTGTCGAATCTGTAGTTTCATGGCCGTACGGACATAAGCTCTCCATACATCCAAAATCTAAGCTAATGTTTTCCGGTACATTTTACCCCAGTGAAACCCATGTCCAAGTTTCTTGACGGTTGTATTTTTACGGTGAAAAATCGTTAAATTCCTTCGACCAAGGCATTTATTTCGTCTGGCGTATCGCCTTCGACCTGTCCGCCATGAGTAACCCTTTCGGCAGCAATGCTACCGATGCCATAGCTCCGAGTCAAACCACTTCACCTCGACAAGGCAAAGATAGGCTACCGTGGAGGTGTTAAACATTTTCACAGTTTCAAAATAATTGGGCAGTCCTGTAAAATAAATAAAAGAATAAGCTAATATGATCACTCATTGAGTCATTAGGCGATTATCGTATAAACAGTATGAAAACTTGAAGATTAATGCATCGTTGATTACTATCATATTCAGTAAGTCATTATTTTGGTATAAAGGTAAACATAGAAATTAAATTGTGAATTTGTCTTAATGTGGAATATTTTTTTTAGACTATAATTACACTGTTCAATATGATTTTTGTCTCATGAGTACCAATAGTTGTAGTTAATGCAGTTTTTTATCGTGTTTTCAAATATATATTCGGAATTTATTCATCACCCACAGTTTTTTATTTCAATTTCAAGTAATGGATTTAAATAATTATTTTTTTAATAAACCTAGATTTCTCCCCGGAAAATCTTGGCGCAGTTAGCGATGAGCACGGAGATTTTAGCTATGGAAAAGAGATATCAAGGCAAATGGAATCCCAATATGCTGGCCGATTATAGTTGGACCATCAAGAGGGATGCTCCACAGGCGAAATATAGGAGAAAATCGTCATTTCTTACTTTCTAGGTGAGTCCGAATGTTCGAATATTGTGTAGTTACGAACGTAGAAAATATTAAAGTGCTTGAAATTATAAATGCCTGTTCTGTCGGAAACCTTACGTGATGGAGAAAAACCGATATCATATTCGAATTCAGGAGAAAAAATACTATCAGAATCACATATTTTTCTTTCTGAGACAAAAAAAAAGTTTGTTTTTTGTTGCTCAGTGTTATTGGGCTGGCACATTGTCTTTGTTGTCAGGCTTACACATCATAGGCCTATATAAGTTAATTTGTTTAGTGCAGATTAATCATAATAAAAATTGCAATTGGTCTGTAGGCGTATGAATAAAACAATTTGAACTTACAATCAAAAATATAAAATTTAATGCTATTTTTTCAATAAAAGGATCTCCGATTGAGGGTCTTTCCACTTTTCAGCGGTTGCCCTTTTACCAGCCGGCTGCTGGCCCTTCACATCCACATGTGTCAATCACAGAGGTAGATGATTAACAGCCAGTGTAGGGGTGACATGTGGTTAGCATGTCGAGTCCCCCAGCCGTTATAGCTGGTTCCTCAACCTGGAGTCGCTACTTATTGTAGCTACCCAATTGCCTCACGATGCTGGGTGGGCACCGGTCCCATACTGGCCGAAATACCATGAGAAAATTTCTTCCCCCATGGAGACTCGAACCAGCGCAAGTCCCGTAGCTCTGCGCCAAGGCTTCCTACCTTAACCGCTCGGCTACGGCGCGGGACTCAATAAAAGGATCTAAGCCTACAAATTAGAGCTAGTATAGGCCTAGTCTAAAGTTAAATTTACAAGTATGCCTAACCTTATTAAGCTATGTAACTTAGATATTTTTGGTAATAATTAGGACTTAATTCTTAACTAGAGTTTACAACAGAAAATGTATAGGCCTATTTATTATCACACCTGTCCTCGAAAGTAAGCCATCATATTTCATTACGATGAAATGAATAATCCTACCGGCAGTGAAATTAATAATAGCAACACTCTTGAACGATGACAATGAATGACATAAGGATATCTGAGCAGTCAACTCTAACATATGTTTAAAAACAGTAGGCCTACTCGGAACGGGAAATAAACTGTGTGGGTTTTTCTTAATTAGGTAGAATTCTCAGTTAGTTGTAGGCCCTATGTTTATTCCTCCTCGAGTTATTATACTGCAGTCAATACATTATTATTATTATTATTATTATTATTATTATTATTATTATTATTATTAAGTTATATTTGGAAAGACATAAAAAATATATTGGTAAAACATTGGTGGAATATGTTGCAATGTTTGGAAGTGAGGTATGGACAACCAATAAGTACTACAAGAATAGACTAATAGCTCTAGAAATGGATTATTTACGCAGAAGTGCCAGAAAGTCAAAATTAGAACATGTCACAAATAAGGAAATTAGAAACATAATGGAAGCAGAAGAAAGCATAATTGAAAGAATTGAGGAGAAGGAATTAAAGTGGTTAGGACATGTTTTAAGAATGGAAGATGAGCGATGGCCGAAGCAACTAAGTTATATCAATGGCATTCGACCATAAATAAGAAAAGAGGGAGACCAAAGTTAACATGGAAGGAAAACATGAAGATAGTAATGCAAGCAAGAAGGCTAAATATTGAAGATGCCCAAGTTCATAAGCTTTGGAGGTTTGGCACGGGAAGACGGCAGCAGCTGTAAAAACCCGAAGATAGATAGATTACTATTATCAGTATTATCATCAAAAGTATTACATTATCATCATCATCATTTCACATGGTTTAGAGCTTAGGCTTAAATATCACTGTTTACCACAATCTATAATAATGTAATATTAAAGCACTGCCGTTACCATTAGTATGCCGACGGTCTCCAAATTTACATATATCCACTTCCTGATTCCCTCTATAACAGAACAAAAAATGAATAACGATCTCAAACAAAAATTAATAACTATCTCATGTCTATCTTTAACAGGTCTTCCAAGTTTGTCTAAATCTAAATCCTAACCAATTACTAGTCATTCTAATGGGACAACAAAAATTGCCTATATTTGACATCTACACTTCCAAACATTACTAGGCCTATAAATAACATAATTATCCCTTATTCTTGTTCAGTAGGCCCTACTCGATCTTGGACTGCATCTAGACCCAAATTTAACCTGGCAAACACAAGTGAAACACATCTGTAAAAGGGCTTTCTCCATTGTACATTATCTTAGACGTTTAAAGAAATTTATCCCTGTTTCCTTAAATCAAACCCATGTGCGGAATCTCGTGTTGCCACAGTTCGATTATTGTTACCCTTACATAATGATCTAAACTTTGATTTGTTACAGAGACTGCAGCGTGTTCATGAAGCTTGCTTTCAACATCCGCCTTTATGATCACATTTCCAAACACTTCAATAACCTCTCTTGGCTCCGTCTTAGCAGGAATTGCTCTATTTTCACTTATTTCCAATATTCTGCGTTCTTACACATCTACTTAACTGGAGTCAAGATTTGAAAAGTTATCTTCTCACCGCTATTTTGACACTACGTCACATGATAACAGTCTTCTAACAATCTCTCTCCACAGCACCCCTTCTTATATTACTTCTTATGCAGTAGCCTCTTTCAGCTCCTGGAATTTCCTCCCTCGAGATATCAGAGGTTGCCGCACACTTGACTATCTTAAGTCATGTTTATTACAGTTTCTTAGTAAATAATTCAGTTTTCATCAAAATTAAATTGATTCTATGTCACTAGTAGTTTTCATCTAGTTTTAAATCTAGTGTGAATAAAATAGCTAGGCTGTAGGACTATTGTAGATAATAATTGTATTATAGATGTAAGTTTACCATTAATTATTCATGTTTAAGGAATTTTAGATATGATTCTAATTTATTTTATGTTTTTCTCTAACCAGGTTTAGCGGTAGACAAGACTGACTTTTCCAGGTAAAATAATGCTATTATTATTATAATTATTAGACTATTATTATTTTTGTTTATTGTTAGTATTTTTATATATTATTTTAAAATTATTATTATTATTATTATTATTATTATTATTATTATTATTATTATTATTATTATTATTATTATTAACAAGCCGGAAGGTCGAGGGTTCGAGTCCTGGCGGGGTCAGGATTTTTAAACTGACACAAATCATTTGGCGGCACTATGGCCCTGGGGTCGACACAGCCTCTAACGGAAATGAGTACCAGACGGAATATGAGATCGGAACAGACTTGAGGTCCAATTTTTGATTTTGATTGTATTATTTAAGTCGATAGACTATAGGCCTATTGTAAGTTATATTAGTGTCCTTGCTCATTTCCTTATCAAATTATAATCTCAATAGGCTACTAAAAGAGTTCATTGTAAAAGTCCATGGCTTCAGTCAGAGAATATAAAAATTATAATAGGATAAAATTATAAAATGTTTTTAATATTTTAGCAGTTGAGGTGGCTGCGAAACTAAGTACAATTTTATAATTCAGGCCTATATAATTTTCTTCTTCTTCTTCTCCTTCTTCTTCTTCACGGTTTAGGCTTATTTATAGCCTCTTCCGGCTCCAAATTGCTGCTGTTTCCATATTTTCTTTGGTCTTCCCAAACTTCTTCTTCCTCGTGGTGAATAGCTGTATGCTGCTATTGGTATTCTATTCTCAGTCATCCTTGCCAAGTGTTCTTTCCAGTTTGTTCTGTATTCCTACTATTGTTGTGTTTAATTCCTCTACTTTTAGTTGTTGTCTTATTTCTGTGTTATATTTTTTATCTGTCATTTGATATTTTGCTATTGGTCTGAGGAATCTCATTTCAGCAGCTTGTATTCTGCAGAAATAGGTGAATTAGAGATGCAAGAAATGATAGAAATGTTAAAGAAATGTAAAAATAATAAAGCATGCGGGATAGACATAGAATTGATAAAAAATGACCCAAAGAATTTTCAACAAAGATTATTAAAATTATATAACAAGTGCTGGAAACAAAATACAATACCAGAAGAACGGAAAATTGGAAAAATAACCTCAATATTTAAAAAAGGCGATAAAACAAAGCCAGAAAACTACAGAGGCATAAGCTTACTATGTGCAGCATTATTATTTTTATATTTTCAAATTATAATCTGCTTATTAAGTTTGTCACGGTTTAATCATACATAGTTGCATACGTTTTGTGGAAGTTACAATACTTCAATATTCTATTTGTTGGCTGTTTTATACAATAGAGTACTGAAATAAAACATAGTAAGAGATAAAATGAATGAAAAATTAGTAACTCAAGTCTGCGTTTTTGGAACATGAAACAAATATTGCCCGTGTAATTATTTAAGCTTTTTTCTTTCTTTCTTTCTTTCTTCAGCCTCTTTGGGGTACGTTGGATCAATAATGTATCTGTGTGTTGTTCCTTTCTTAGTGCCCAGTGTTTTTTCATTGTTTCTGGTCATCTTTTTCTCTCTTCTTCCGAGATAATGGTTAGAATTTTTGTTTAGATTTGTCTTGGATCCATACGTTTTCATTTTCAATAGGGCCTAATTAATTTAGCTGTCCGATCGATTAGTGAATTTTCTGTAATCTTTAATTCTATTAGGTATTTTTCAGTTTCTTTAAACCAGTTGGGTTTTGTTTTGCGGTTACGGAAAAAAATCTAAGATTTGTTTAGATAATCTGTTAGATTTTTTAATTATCTGGCTTATTTAGGTATTACGTGTAGGAATTTGTTTATGTTGCTTAAATTTAAACTTCAGCGTGTTATTTTTTTAAGCTCCTTTATTCGTTATGTTAGCCTTCGTATCTGCTACTAAGCGCTTGATTTTAAATGTGAACTGCTAAATGCTACTGACAGCTCTTATTTTTATAAAGACAAAAATTGTGCCGTTTTGCAACGTTATAATGCTGAAGAATATCGCAAGCTGCAAGGCTATAAAATAGATGATGTTTGTGCTTTCACTAGAAGTTAATATGCCAGTTCCAATTAAGTACTGCTTTATGGGCATGTAGGGCTAATTTTTAAAATTCCATTTAAAATTCATCCACTCCTCCATTCCCTTCACTACATTGGGAACCCTAGTTGTTAGCAAGAAAGGAATCGCGAGGTTGTTTTGTTTTTCATATTAAATGTTTTTTTATAATAACTAACATCCATCTTATAGTATCTTGAGTACTGTGTACGTCATTAGAAAGGCTAGAATTTGTATGATATAGGCCTATCATACTAGCTAATAGGCCTACCTGGCGTGCGCTGCTACGCCTAAATAAATGAAAATTACTGTGTTTTTATGTTTAGTTGAATGGGAAAAAGGTAAAATAATTATAAATTTATACTTTTTAGATACCCCGTACTGATTACCCGGCGTTGCCCGGGAATTTACTTATTCCCGATCTTCTTGACATAAATAAGCTGAAATACGAAAATTAATGTTTTACGTTTACCATAGTTAAACAAGTAAAATGAAAAATGTATATCGTAATTATTTTTAAATACCCCGTGCTGTTTACCCGGCGTTGTCAGGGAATCTACTCATCCCGATCGTCTTGGCATAAATGAGCTGAAAGACAGAAATTAATGTACTTCTTATGATACAAGAAAATGAAAAATAATTAAGTTATAAATGTATATCGTAATTATATTAAGATTCCCCGTGCTGATTACCCGGTGTTGCCCGGGAATCTACTTATCGCTAAATTTCTTGGCGTAAATGAGCTAAATGGCAAAATTCGTTATTGTGAGTTATCCGTAAAAGAATACCCGCTATGTGCTTCTATGCATCCACAGGAATCTACGTACTTGTCTCGATCTTTTTGGCATCAATGAAAGACAAAAATGGTTTTTGTGTTATCCGTAAGAGATAAACATATGTTGTCACGGACTTTTTTGTAGAGCTTTTTGAGATATTCAATTCTGTGTATATTAATGTTGTGTATTTGTTATGGTTTAGGCAGCGTAAGCCATTTAAGCGTCCAAAGAGTTTTTTTTCACGTTTTCCACTACAAAAAATCCCAGGAATCTCCTGAACAGTTCGCAAAAAGCCCCATCACAATCGGATCAACGGTCAGCACGCGCATAAAGCTACGAACAAACAAACCAACAAACAAACATTCATTTTTAAACATTTGATTTTTTGGTAAGTGTGATATATTTCTTAAATACACTTAAATGTTTTTTTATACAAAAAGTAATTTAATTAAAGTAATTTGTTATGCCTAAGTCTTATTATGCATACTTGGCCATTTGTATGTGACAGCATATTACAGCAATTTATTGGTCTTTTCGTCATATTTTCACTCTTTTAAGAAGTAAAGAACTTTTATCGTACAATTTCTTTCTTCAGTTTTCATTTGAGTTAACTTTCTCATAATTTTGTTTCTTGCGAAATCTATCTTCCTCTCGTATTTCGTTTTAATTCACAGAAAAGACTTTTCACTTACGTAGGTTATATACCTGAGCAAATAGCCTAGGTATTTATGTATTGTCTCGCGACAAGCAGGTATCTACTGATAATTTTAATGAAATAAAAAGCATGCTGCAATATCAAACTCCATACTTTAGCTTACTATTCATTTGCATTTTATTCTTGAATAAATAGCTAATTGTCATAAACTGATTTACTACTTGATTTTACAATTGAAATTATTACATAATTAGCCTATAATATTTTTAGGTAATTTTTTAATGTTACAGTGCATATTTTTGTAAATTTTAGGTCTTAACTGCATATTGTTGCACATTTTCTTGGTTTTTAGGTCATACAAATCCTAGCCCTTGTCATTACTATACTTACCTTATCCTACATCTAGTTCTAAACTTTAAATCTATCTTCTGAAAATTAAAAAAATAATCGGATAGAATCCTCGTAAAAATATAAGATAATCAAAATAGGTACAATGGAACTGAGATATAGGCCCCTATACTAAGATATGTTTTTAGTCATTTCATGAGTCTTGGCAAAAACTGTCCACACAACGAAGTTTTGTTTTTAGGCGATCGAAAAAAAACTCATAACGGTTCTGTGGTAGGCTTAGGCTTACACAACTTCAATTTCTTTAATAGACATTTGGAGTTTTTTATTCAACAAACGCCTTGCCATTTTTTTTGGTTAGACTTCATTAACTTACTGGCTACTCTTTAATAAAAGTTCAAAACTTGTTGAGATGAGCAGTTTTGATTTTAAAAAATAATAAATACGGTACTTCATACCGCATTAGGGCTAGAAGGCCCTTGTCTCACCAGTCGGCTGCTCATATCCACATGTAAAGTAAAGTGATCCCACTATAGGCCTCAGGAGGCCCTTGGGGTAGTAGGGGTTAAGGCTCCCACTTTTTTTCTGGACAATCGGCACTTGATGCCAGCCGGGTTGTCAGCCCTGCGTGACGGTCGCCTTTACCCCAGAACAAGCGTCTGGTACTCATTTCCGTTAGAGACTGAGTCGACCCCAAGGCCATAGCGCAGTGCCTTAACCACTACGCTACGGCGTGCCCCCCTTACTAATTACAAAGTTGGGCGATTATCCAGTCATAATAGGCCTATATGGGTAATATGTGATTTGCATATAGGGTCCCAAGCAGATATAGCTGGTTTTATCAACCTGGAGTCACTTAAGTTATTATTGTAGCTACCCAAATTTCTCCCGATGCTGAATAGCTATCGCTCCTATAGTGCCCGAAATTTCTTCCACCATGGAAATTCGAACCAGCGCATGACCCGTAACTCTACACCAAGGTAAGACAGTTTAAACCCCTTAGTTTACATAGGCTACGTGGGACTTGATAAAAAAACAATATATAGGCCTATATATAGTCTACATAATGACCGTCAATATACATTTATGATGATAGTACAAGTTAAATGTGTGTAATTAGTAGGGCCTATAACTTATACTCGAAACAACTATCAACCGGCCAGAGCTATTTTAGAAGTAAACACTGTTGATAAAGTTAATTTTTTTTTCACAAATGATAATTCTATCAGTTCGCTAGGTCTGAGCTATAATATTCCATGGCACGACAGGATTAGAAGGCTTTTGACCTACCAGCTGACTGCTAGCCTCTACTGAACGTGCGTTACTCATAGAGAGAGACTCGTCTAGCCAGTATAAGGGTGTCATGTGATCAACATCTCAGATCCCTAGCCGTTATAGCCTAATTAGTTTACTCAACCCGGAGCCGCTACTGTAATGCAGCTACACATATTCCTCAGGTTGTTGGTTAGCTACCACGTCCATACTGGCCAAAATTTCATGATAAAATTTCTCCCCCATGGGAACTCGAACCAGCGTAAGTCCCTAAATCTGCGCCAATGCGTGATGCTTTAAACCGGTTGGCATCAACGCGGGAGTTTCCTTGAGCTAGATTTTTTAACACTCTTCAGATTTAATGTAAAATTATTAAAATTTCGTTTCTCAATTGTCGATCCCAATGGTTTAATGACTACCATGCTTGCCTCTGGATCCGACATTCCCGGATACAAACCCTGTCGCCGTTGTTGACATTTTTCAGGGTGCAAATATCCTGAATAGACCTATGTATGTTCGGATCTCATGATTCATGAATCATGACACAGATTTTGGGCATGCATAGAGGAACCTTAAGCAATAAATAAAAGAGAAACGTATGATCAAATGTGTTACCCCTTTCACATTCAGTCCTAATCACCTAAGCCTATATAGTTAGGCCTACAACTAGAAACCGGATGTTAAAGAAAATGCCTACAGTTATTTATTATAGATATTTTAAAAGTGACTTCATATAAGTTCATATCGACGACCCTAGAGTTGTTTTCCATGAAGTTAATTTTGCCTATAAATGCCTATTTCAGCTTATAATACCTATAAATGCGTATTTGCCGTTTTTTCTCGAAATTGACTTAGTATTTCAATGTAATTAATTGAAATGGACAAAGTTCATGACACATATCATTGCATTGAAACCTTTAATTGACTGACAATATTATTTTTGATGTTGATAACACTGAATTCAGTCTGTAGTCCTCGTTCACAGACAGGTGCTACAAAGACAAAGTGGTGCGATAGGTGTATATGGCTTTTTTTTACACCTTTAGAACAGTTATTTTACTATGTCATAAGAACTGACAATAGTAAACAGTAAGAGAAACTGACAAATTTCATGAAAGAATTTGGTGCGAAAATGTTCTCAAGTGATGGTTCAATATTGTTTTGCAAAGTGTGTAAAATTTCAGTGAATTGCGCGAAGAGAAGTGCCGTGTTTCGCAGCAAATAGCCTACACACTGCAAAACATAGTAATCTCTTTATAAGAAGGCAAAACAAGTTCCAGAATCATCTCTGATATCTTCGTATGCTATTGATAGCATATTCTTTACGTAAGGCTGTAAACATTTATGTTGTAGTCTATTTTTAAGAAACTATTTTGAATGTTATAGTGCCTATATTAATGATGTTTAGTGCCTTTTTTGCCTACCTATTTTGAATTTTCTAAGTGCCTAACATCCAGACTCTAGTTATAACATACGTAGAGCTAGATCCACACCTTAGCCGACTGGTTTAAGGCATAGGCTAGGCCTAATGCCATGGTACATAGCTATGGGCCTTCCTCTGATTCGAGTCTCCTTGGGTGAATAAATTCTCTGTAGAATTTAGGCCTGTATAGAGCCGCTGCCCACATGAAGAATTTGGGTAGCTATTATGAGTAGCGGCTTCATGAGGAATTTGGGTAGCTAATAGGCTATGAGTAGCGGCTTTAGCTATAACGGCTCAGAGACTCGACATGCTGATCACATGCCACTCCTATACTGGCTAGATGATCGTCCGCCATTGTGATTAACACATGTCGATGTGGTCCAGCAGCCGGCTGATCGTTCAGGGCCTTTTAGGCTTGTCGCGCCATGGAGAAATTAAGTTAACAACGTAAGATGTTAAAGAGCGTCATAAAATAAAATAGTCTACATCCATCCTACTATCAGTTTTTTATTGCTTCAGTAACACTGAGCAACAAAAAAATAAACTTTTTTTTTGTCTCAGAAAGAAAAATTAGTGATTCTGATAGTAGCCTATTTTTTCTCCTGAATTCAAATATTATATCGGTTTTACTCCATCATGCAAGTTTCCGAGAGACAGGAATTTATAATTTCAAACACTTTAATTTTTTCTACATTTCTTAACTACACAATTTTCGAATATTCGGACTCACATAGACTGTAAGAAATGAGGATTTTCTGCTTTATTTTGCCTGTGGAGCATCCCTCTTGATGGTCCAACAATAATAATCGGCCAGCATAATAGGATTCCATTTGCCTTGATATCTCTTTTCCATAGCTGAAAGTCATTTGAGTTAGCTCATTTGGTTTTATTTTACAATGGACAAATGGACGAAAAAGCGTTTATTAAAAAAATAATTATTTAAAACCATTAATTGAAATTGAAATAAAAAAACTGTGGGTGATGGAGACATTCCGAATACATGTTTGACAACACGATAAAAAAACTGCATTAAGTACAACTATTGGTACTCATGAGACAAAAATCACGTTGACTAGTGTAATTAGGCTACTACTTGTAGTCTGGAAGAAATAAAATAGTCTATAGGGTACAGAGCCATAGGCCTGTACGGAGAAAACATGGTTTTTAAATATTCGTAATACTTCAGGCATGTATGAAATTATATTAACCTTTTCAATATAGGGTCCTCATGAAGATGTTCAAAAGCCATAAAGATTCAATAGTCTGAACAGTTGAAGGCCCATAAATGATTAGAACCAATTCCAACCTAAGTCGTTAAATTAACAAAATTATTCTTATAAACGTGTTCGTTTGTCAGTGATTCTCACAGATAACCCTAGGCATATAATAGTTTTAAATCTTCTGACGATTGTCTATAGTCTAAAACTAATCGGAAAAAAGCTTATGCATGGTTGATTGTCCAGTTTGTGGATTTCCATTAGGCCTATATAAGCTTAATTAATTTTATTTAAAATAATTTTAACCCTTAAATTGTATATTGGGTATAGGCGTATTGTGTAATTAGTCACACTTTTAAGAAATTTCTACTCATTCGTTTTCTGCTGTTTTATCAACATACTGAATAAAATAAAGCAATTGATGTATCATATACGATACATTACCAATTTAGGCCTAAGGATTAAAAAAATAATAACCCGTATAGGAAGCGGAAAATATTCTCCAATTGATTTGAGATCTTGAGATCGCACAAAAGTTCGGTTTATGTTTTGAATTCATTAAAATAAAAGAGACATCAAGAATTAAAAGTGTTAACTTATAAGGCATAAGTATAGACCTCTTAGGCCTTAAGTAGGCCCACATGTTATTTGCTTACTTACTTACTCTTACTCACTGGCACTATCGAACCCGTAGGTTCATGGCCGTGCGGACATAAGCTCTCCATACATCCATATCCTGAGCTAATGCTTTCCAATCATTCCCTGTATAATCTACTTCCCTCAAATCATAGTTAATGTTGTTCCTCCCACCTCATTCTTGGTCTACCAACTGGGCGTTTTCCTTCTGGCTTTCCTACAAGAAGTTTCCATGCACGTCTTTCATTCCCCATACGCGCAACATGTCCTGCCCCATCGCAGTCTACGGGACTTAACTGTTCTTATTATATCTGGCTTCCTATAAAGACTACGCAGTTCATTGTTAAGTAGTCTTCTCCATTCACCTGTCTGTTCATCTCTCTTTGGTCCAAAAATTTTCCTAAGAACTTTATTCTCAAATACTCGTAATCTCCATTCCTCCCTTAAAGTAAGAGTCCATGTTTCGCACCCATATAATATAACTGGTAGAATAATAGTTTTATATATTTTCAGCTTAACGTTTTTTGAAAGGAGTTGGGCTAATTTTAAGAAAACATTTCAACAGTTTCAGAAAAAATCAATGAAAAGTAGGCCTACAGTTATTTTAAAAAACGGCGTTCATAACATGTGGCAAATTTAGGCTACTTTAGAACGAATTATAGAAAAAGGAAGAAATTAATCCAAGAACATACTTCCTAAGACATGTTAAAGGATGTACAAGACTTGATAGAATAAGACATGAGGATATAAGAGAAGAATTGAAAGTCCAGCCTTTATTGGATAAGGTCACGAATTACAGACAGAAATGGATTGATCATATGGATGGAATGAGTAAGGAGAGATATCCATTGTTAGCAAGAAATTATCAAGCAAGAGGAAGGCGTGATGTTGGGCTGATGCATTAATCTGATGCCTAATCCCTGGAATGATGATGATGATGACATACTATAGCTTAGGCCTAAGATTTTGACAATGTTAATTGGCAATAGGCTATATGTTTTAAATTCTACAATCAAGAAAAATTCTTTAAAAACATAGGTTATTAGAAGCAATGGTAGTCCTAGATATTTTACCGTAGGCCTATACCATGTAGTCTAACAATCAAATTTAATATTTAAAGTTCTCTAAGAGGATTAAGACAGTAGTCTTCTAGCCTGTTGGGCGCAGGCCTATATAACAAAAATATAACAGTGGAATTCAAATTAACGCAACTAAGAAAATATCAACTAGGCCTATAGGCTACTCTGCAGATTACCACACCTTATATCCGATAACTAACCAACTCAAAGTCAGAGGTTCATGGTTGCGGGGGCATAAGCTCTTCCTGCATCCCTATCCAGAGCTAATGTTTTCGAATCATCCCCTCTATAATCTAAAACTTCTGGCGCGTCAGGTCTAGAAAGCCCTTAGCCTATCATCCGGCTGCTGGCCTCACATCCACATGTATCAATCACAGATGTAGATGATCATCCAGCCAGTACTTCGCTTAATCGTGGTTAATGTTATTATCACATCTCATTCTTAGCCCGTCTATTGGGTGCTTGCCCTCCGGTTTTCCTATACAATTGTCCATGCCCTCTTTCATTCTTCATCCGTGTCACAAGTTCTACCCATCGCGGACTATGAGACATCTCTTATGACATCTGTTTTCCCTAACTCACTATTATGTAGTGTTCTGCATACGCCTGTCTATTCATCTTCCTTTGGTCCTAATTTTTTCCTAAGAACTTTATTCTCAAATATTTGTAATATTTTCTCCTCCCTTGAAGTAAGAGTCCATGTTTCGTTTCCATATAGGCCAAATATAACTGAAAGAACAACCGTTTGATAGGTCTATAATTTTAGTTTAACTTTTTTACAGAAGTACCGTGCTTTTCCAGAATTGAGCCTATGTTTAATTTCTCTCTGCACTTCATTACTGTTTTTAATTAGCCCGTTGTTCCTATGTATTTTAATTTAGCCACTTCTTAAAAATTTTCCTGATTTTCATTAATTGTCCATTTCCATTATAGGCCTATATGAACTTATGTGTTTCTGTGTGTGACCTTATAATCCTAGCCTATATAGTCATCATCATCATCATCATCAACCAGGAATTACGCCTGTTTGGCTCGTTCCGGTTTCATGAAAGCTAGAATTGTTAAAATTGTTCAGACCATCTTCCGTGTGGGCGTCCAACATTTCTCCTTCCGTGCGGTTTATAATTTAGCAATAATTTTGGAAATCTTCCTTCTGGCATTCTATCAATATGTTCTTTCCAGTCGTTCCTATATTTAATTATTCGGTCTGTAAGTTTGAAAATATTTAGTTCCTTTCTTATATCTTCATTTCTTTTCTTATCCAGCAGAATATATCCTGCTATATTTCTTAAAAATCTCATCTCAGCTGATTCCAATCTTTGTTCTTGTCTTTTAGTAATCGTCCAACATTCTGATCCATACATCAATACAGGAACAGCCATTACTTTATAAAATTTAATTTTTTGTTTCTTTTCTTGTGTTTTAAGGGTTATTTTAATAGTGCCACATATTAGATTAAATTTATTTATTTTATCATTAATATCCTATATAGTGTTATTGATAGGCCTATTTATTTCCAGCTCCAGTTTCCTAGTGTTACTTGATACAATGTGCGCGTTGGTTTTTAGTAGAACCTCGCAATCTCTTAATATCCCATTCTGAAGATAGGATGTTTGAAGCTATAGGCCTTCAATGAAAAGGTATCCATGGTGCGACAGACCAATAACGTCCGTGGTCTAACAACCAGTTGCTGGATTTACGTCCACTTGTTATTTACAGAGTTGAACGATCATCTGGTCAGTGTAGGGATGATATGTGGTCAGCATATGTGGTCCTTGCCGGTACAACTGGTTTTCTCAATCTGGAACCGTTCGCGTTGCTTATTGTAGCTACCCAAATTTCTCTCGATGCTAGAGTGCACCTATCGTGAATTGGCCGAAATTCCATGAGAAAATTACTTCCCCCATGGGGACACTAATTGGGGCAAATCCCGTATCTTTGCACCAAGGCATCTTGCCTGAAACGTACTCGGCTCTGGCGCGGGACCACACATTGAATACACTAAAATATGTAGGCTATAAAGATTACCAACCTCAACAGAAAAATCTACAGTTACAGTTTACGAGGTAAAAATCCTGTGAAGAAATAAAATATAAGTTAACTAAATAATTATTGAATAAGCTATAATATTATTTGGAAAGAACTGGAAATAGATGTAATAATAAAATAGTAAATTTCTTAAGAATTAGGCTACATAGATTGTTAATATTTTAAAACTTAATAGATTTAGTTAGCTGCTAGGCTAAAAGGGTAGAAGACACTGGTCCTCCATGTTTTCTTACATGGAAGTAAAAGTTGGGCAATCAGAGCCGAAGGTAAATCAAGATTGATAACTCCAGAAATTAATCAATACTAATAAAATTCATTGTTAAAACCGTTGACGTGGATAGTCATAAAATAAAATAAGTCGTCCTCAACTTATAAAATATGTATTCTTCTTGTCTGAAGGCCTTTCAGAATACTTTGAAATACTGTAGCGAAAGAAGACCTGCTGAAGATGGAACGGATGTTCTGAAAGGCCTTCAAACAAGAAGAATACATATTTTATAAGTTGAGGACGACGGATCTGACCTAAGAAGGTAGGCCTACATTTTAATTTTTTTTTATTTTATCCAGAAATTAAGTTTGTCGTAATGCAGCAGGATATAACTGTGGCCACAAACCACACATCGGATAGGCATAAGAAGGTACATTTTAACTTATTTTATTTTATCCAGAAATTAAGTTTATAGTAATGCAGCAGGATATAGCTAACTGTGGCCACAAAACACACATCGGATAGGCCTAAGAAGGTACATTATAACTTATTTTATTTTATCCAGAAATTAAGTTTATAGTAATGCAGCAGGATATAACTGTGGCCACAAAACACACATCGGATAGGCCTAAGAAGCTACATTTTAACTTATTTTATTTTATCCAGAAATTAAGTTTGTCGTAATGCAGCAGGATATAACTGTGGCCACAAAACACACATCGGATAAGTCTGAAAACATAACTTTACAGGAGAGCTTATTAATATTCAAGTATTAAAAATAGCCTAAATTGGAGATTTGCAAATAGCTAGGCCTACTTCTGACTAAGAAATATCTACCATAAGAAATGACCTGCCACTTACGACGATTTATCCCATGATAAGGGGGAAAATGCTTCATTCTTACATAGGCCCTATTAATCTACAAAATAAAAATTGGACTTATGTACCTTACTCTAATGCCCTAAATGGTCCGATTTCAAAGCAAATAATGAAGTTTTACAGGAATTACAAAAATCCTTAATTTTTCAATAGAGTAACAATAGTAAGTTATAAGCCTACATATTACAATACGAGGTTGAGAAGTCGTATTTACAGAAACGAGGAAAACGATATTCTGTAAAACACTTCACATAGCCTACGTGTGTTGTACATTATTTTTTGCGCGATGGTGTATTCAAAATAATATTTTTTTTATTTATAACTTTATTGCTAATTTACAATATATCTTGAAAAGACAATAAGTAAATTTGTTAAAAGACATAACTTGTTAGGAGAATACTGCCCATTGACAGCACTCCATTATACAACATTTTATGCGAAAATGAAAGCAAGTTATAATATTTTATTTCTTTTTAGTCTTCTTATTTCTTCACTGTTGTTTAGAAGATTGATTGCAAGATGATTAGGATGAACTTCTAGTCGCCTTAGATATCGTGTGCTGTACTTTTCTATTTCTTCTTTTGCAGTAGCTATTTTTAAATCATGATGAATGGTGGCGTTGTTTACATACCATGGAGCAGCAACAATAAAACGAAGGGTCTTAGACTAAAATCTCTGTAAAACTTCAATATTGGAATTTCTGGCAGTTCCCCATAATTGAATACCGTAAGTCCAAATAGTATAGTTTTATATATTAGAAGTTTATTTTCTAGACTCAGTTTTGATTTGTGACCCATGAGCCAATTAAATTTTGATGTTTTTAAAATAATAAATAATAGTAAAATAATAATATCTTTGTTGGAAATATTTGCGTTAGGTATAAACAACTGACTAACGTTAAAAGTGTGGGCAATGTTTACTATTTGAAACAACAGGAGGCCTTGAGAACAATTATTGATAGCATGGCCGCAAGTACGTATTTATTGTTTTATATTGTTTCAAATAAAGTTCAGTTCATTTAAAATGCAATTATTTGTTTCGTATAATGTAAATTAACACTACCTTTTTGATATTTTCCGTATATACATTGTACGTTGTATACATAGACAGCACTGACTTTACTTCCCGCACGTGGGTTGTAATAAGTAAATTACAGTATAGTTAAGTTATTTAGGTTGGCAACCCCGAAATGTAGGCAGTTGAACTTTCAATCCTGGTCGCCATTGCTGGTAAGTACGACAAAACGCACTGTCGCGCAGAAAATATTAACTGTATTCGTTATGTAAACAGAATGACATAAATATCCTCAAAATCATTAAAATCTACAAGTAACTGGTTCATTCCAAATTGTAGAAGAGACGTTAGCAGACCAATGAAGAATCTGACGGATGAAATCTGAGATCGGAACAGACAAAAAATGGTGTACAGGCCTATGATCAATGATGGTGATGACAAGATGTACGGATCAATATTTCTAAAATTCATTGTAATAACTATTGAGGTTATGTATTAAACATTTTTAAAATATTAATAAAGGTACATTTTGATACCCGTCTCCCTCAATTAAAATGGATTTTTGTTTAAAAAAAACTTCGTTAATTACACTGAACAACAAAATTGAAACTTTTTTTTTGTCTCAGAAAAAAAAATGTGATTCTGATAGTTCTTTTTCTCTTGAATTCAAATATGATATGGGATTTTCTCCATTACGCAAGGTTTCCGAGAGACATGAATTTTTAATTTCAAACAATTTAATATTTTCTACATTCGTAACTACACATATTCGAACATTCGGACTCACCTACAAAGTAAGAAATGACGATTTTCTGCTATATTTCGCCTATGGAGCATCCCTCTTGCTGGTCCAACAATAATCGGCCAGCATATTAGGATTCCATTTGCCTTGATATCTCTTTTCCATAGCTGAAACCATTTGAGTTAGCTCATTTGGTTTTATTTTACAATGGACAAATGGACGAAAAAATTTTTATTAAAAAATTATTATTTAAATCCGTTAATTTAAATTTAAATAAAAAAAACTGTGGGTGGTGGAGAAATTCCGAATACATATTTGAAAACACGATAAAAAACTGCATTAAGTACAACTATTGGTACTCATGAGACAAAAAATCATGTTGACCAGTGTAGTTTCAAATCTTGTAGGCCTAAGCCTTTCATTATTTAGTACCAAATATCATGCAAAAGATGAAATGTGTTTTGAAAAGTCTACATGATTTTTAATCATTAACGCAATTTTTTAAACAAAAATCCATTTTAATTCAGAAAGACGCGTATAAAAGGTAGACTACCTACATCAATATTAAAAAAAATGTAAGGAAATAAACATCAATTTTCATCAATTATTCTTTGAAACAACATTTCAAAATATTTTGAGAAACATGATATGAAACTAGTCTCAAATAAATAAGATATAAAATAAATATAGCTATATAAAATATTGTGGACAACACCTGGCTAAACCGAAGAAAATTCTAGACAAAGCTTGAAAAAGAGTTGATGGATTTTACTAATGTAGGTAAGGACACGACACAGGTATACTAATTTATTATCGCACTAAAGTTCTTTGATTTACTCTTTGTCATGCTGGTAGGATTAAATTTACCTAACTGCCTGACATCGCTTCCGTAAGAAAATCTCTAAATGAGTCTGTAAACAATCCAGTTACTGACAACTGTGCTCCGTTCTCCAGCTGCCTGTCTATTATTCTCCAAGCTTTATGTACTCTACCAAACACTTAAAATTGATCCGGACATTTTATCTTGAGACCTGTCTATGTAGATTATAATTGATGTAGATCTCATTTTAAGATAAAATAGGCCTATATGACTGAGTCGGAACCTAAACAAAAATAATATCCAGTTTTATATAGGCGTAAACCGTAGGCTATATTCTATAACCACTAAAATAACTAACGTCATATTGTGCATAATTAGGTGCATAATCAGGTCATAATCAGTATAGGACTACACCGATCATACAGAAATTCTTAATTAGCCTATATCTGTACCACCAAATGCATGAACTCTATAAGTTAGCCTAATTAATTTTTAAAAAATTAAGGAGGAAAACATTTAGCAATTTCATTATTTTTATATCATTATTTTAATTAGATTACCGTAATAAATGGGAATATTAACTCGTAACTGCTGCAAAATTTTAAATTTATTCCCAGCTATTAATTGCGCTTAATCCCATTTTTATTGAATCTCCAAGTGATCTTTCAAGAAATTATAGATTATGTAGACCTAGCCTATAATGTAGCCCTGTATTACAGGTATGACTTCAGAAAAAAACAAAATTATAAAGTAAGTTACACGTTACCATTTTTATATAGGCTACGATATAAAAAAAAACTTCAAAACTTCAAAATATCTCTTCATAAGTCTCCAAAACTTATATTTTAAATAAACTACTCCTTCAAATAGTTAAATTAATTATTTTAATTTCCAGGGTAAAAAGGAAGCCTTGGTAATTTAGGTATAATCCTTGCTGTAGACCCACTAGCTATTGGTTTATTAGGGTTTATCGTTTGCGTAGGTCTACATAGATGCTTACATGGATGATTTAACGAATAAAGTATTTTTTGTATGAAATATAAAACGATAATTTTTGTACTAGTATCTACGGGCTAAAGGCGTCACATAGGCCTATAAGTTTAATGTTTTTCTTTGAGGAAACGATATTCAAATTTTTCAAGACTTGCTAAAAAAACCTGTTAAAATTTAAGAAATAAATTCCGCGGTTTCCTTAAATTGAATTAAAACGCAGCAGAAGTATCCATTTCTTTCCCAGTAAGTTTAATATAATGATTTTATTGGATTTTTTTTTCCTTCCTGTAACACCAGTGAAATAAATTAAGGGCTCTATATTTTTAAAATATTCCTTTTGTTTGTTATCTATTAAAAAGTAATTTGGAACATGCTAACTTCATATAGCCTATATATGGGGCCTATATATATAGGCCTATAACTTATATATATATATATATATATATATTGCTTTAAATACACCTATTTTACTCTCTCCCTCCAGTTTATGAGCCTATATGATATAAATACACTAGAATTTAGGCCTAATGTATAGGTCTGTTACATGTATATTTTAATTGTTTTTTTCTTTACAATTAGGCCTACAGTAAATTGATAACCATAGAGTTAAGATTGTGTTTGTCAATATTAGGCTGTTAGGTATATTAGGCCTACTAGAAATAAATCTAATCTAAGCTTACAAAATATTCGGCTGATTGAGGGGAAAAGTTTACCAAAATGGCAGAACAGTAAGTACACTAAGGCCTAAATTTAATTTCAAAGTAGTTACTTCCATTTTATATTCACAAATTTAAACGATTAAACTAAGTGTGGCCAACAATTTTAAAATCATGGATTTCTTTTAGGTAGCCTACTTTGATGTTTCTTGGCTTTTATAGTTTCCTTATTACTTGTTATTAACTTCATTTCAATCACTTCAAAGCACCTGCTAGGGCTTTACTCATAGTTAAAATATAACAAACAATTTAAATAGGCATTGTAGTCCGCCCTTTAGCTTTCAATTTATAATAGCCAATACGTTAATATGTCTATAATATAAAACTTATTGTTTAAATCTATTATTTAACCCTAAGATAAAATTAGTTCTAATTTCTTTGAGTGGGCATAGGAAAAAAAAAATGAGATTGATGGATCCCCAGGTCATTAAGCTGTTTTTTATTTAGGCCTATTTACTTCTTCCTGAGAAGCTTTCTAGACCTTTAGACCTTATTTATAACAGATAGGCTAATTTATATGGAATGTTTTCCTAGAAATAGAATTTTCTATGAGAAAGGCTACATAAATTAAATAGTCTGCAAATTACAAGTAGCCTATTTATTAATTGGAAATTAACTTTACAGATTTGTATGTAAAAATAATGCAGTAGAACATAAACTATAAAACAAACTAATAGACTGCCAAATTATAAGCCATAAATGATATTTGTTTATCATTTCTTCCCGCAATCTTTCACATAACTTGTAACATTAGGCTATAGAGAAAGACTATTATAAATTATATTAAGTCAAAATTTTCAATTATTAAACAGAGTTGAAGTTTAGGCTATATTATAGCTTAATGGATGAAAGATAAAGAAATTAGTTTAGCCTACTTAAATTTAAATACTCATTTATAGTTTTTTATTACTTGTGAATTTATTTAAATTATAGGGCCTATGTTGAAATTCCAAACTCTGTATTTTATAAAAGTCTCAAAAATCTATCTTTAACATCATTAATTTTATTATTTTCCACATAACCTCTCTCATATAGGCCTATAGGAAATATAGGTCTAAGTGCTTAGGTTTAGGAGAGATTTCAGAATAAAACTTAGTTTTACCAAGAATTAGATTATATCTCCCAAACAATAAACATTACGAATAAACGAATTAAAGCTTTTGGTCTTATTTTTAACCTCAGTTATAGTTAATAATAAGACAAGGGCCTACATATTTAATGTAGGCTATTTTGTAACTTAAAATGCAGAAAGCTCGGTAGATTAATTTTTTAGTGTAAATAATACCTTAGTATTTTTATAATACTAAAAATAAATTTAACTGAAAAATAAGAAATGATAAATTTTAATTTCTGCATGGAAGTTGCATGAGTAATTAGGCCTACACAGTTTTAATAAGGTATCACAGAAGTTTGTTTTGGGTATCTTAACTTGGGTTATCATGAAGCATATTACCACTAGGAATAACAAGTTATCCTGTCATTATTTAATTTATGAAATGGAATAATGGGAAGTTGCCCACATGTTGTAACTTCTACCCAACAGTTTCATCAAGGTTTGTATTTCTGAAACTGATGAGTTTAGAGTGCGCGTGTAATGAATTAGGCACAGTATACACTACATAATTAAAGATGAAATTAAATCAAGCACATTAAGAACATTTAAGTACTGTCGTAATAGTTCAGCATATATACAAAAGTTTAAATTAATTGTAAATAAAAATAAATTAAATTTACATTAATTTTAAATTAGACAATTTTTTTAATATAGACTATTTATCATTATGTTAGATATTTTGTAAAATCGAATGAACTTGAAAGAAAATGAAGTTTCTCTTATAGCCCTAATTGAAGTTAGGCCTATAGGCTAATTCAGAATGAAATAGGCTATATTATAATATTTAAAAACAATTTAGTCATCTGAAAGAAAGGTATTTGACTGAATTTTACTGTCTCCAGGGGAATAAACTAAGTAGATTATTTAGTCGTTTACTATGTGAATTAAAAAAAATACAAGAAACCTGTAATTTGAGAATTCACGTTTTCGTTAGACAACTGTTCATTCTTTCATAGAAAGCAAACTTATGTTATGAGCCTAGACTAGGCTACATAGAGAGTTAAAATCATTTTAATGAGACAAAACGGGAAAATATTTTCTTTTAACATCTGTGGTTAATGGAAAATTAAAAATATATAGGCTAGACTACATTTTATATAATTCATTCACAGGTTGCAGTCGATTAAAAACTTCAAAAAATAATTGAGTGCACAAAATATAAGGCTATATTAGGTAGGCCTACCTTAATTAATAATGACGTAAAAATAGCCTATGTAGGGTAACAAAATTAATAGATATTAAATTTCTAATTACTATAAATAATGTTGGACGCCCATTTACTAGATGGGAGGATTCATTAAATCCCACTTGATTTAAAAACAGGTCAAAAGGCCTAATTTCATGAAGCAGAAGAAGAAGAAGAAGAAGAATTAATTTCCACTAATCATTTCAATTAAAAAGAAACATTTTGCATGGATAATAGGCCTAACAATTGTTTTTCTCCTCTTTATCATTTACTAATAAAAATAATGTTCAAATTTGTATAAACGAGTGTATGCTATGTTTTCTTACATCAATTCCTTTTTTATGAATGCATAGGCTATAGCCTGATTTTAACAAATGAATTGTAACTTACATTAAGTTAGACGTAAATAGGCTATATTTAAAATATTATAACAACACTAGGGAAATATTTTAGTCTATTAACAGAGATTTTCCCCCTTAATTTTTAAATTGAAAAAGAAAAAAAGGGGGGACTTTAGGCCCTAACCGAAAATGTAACACATTTTGAGATAGAGACCATAATAAATGAGCTAATAAATATTGTTTTATAGACAAAATTAGTGTTTTAATTGTAACAATATATTAACTCACAAATTAATATCATATAGGCCTAAAGTATAGGCTAGATTAAAAGGAATTTCCTGAAATACGTGTGGTTGGGGATTTTGAAATAAATCTAAAAACACGTTAGGTAATTTTACACAGTTTTATTGACGACTACTGCAATACATAAAGTATACACAGTACAGGCTTTAAATACATTTGATGAAATTGGAATGTTCATGTTGGAACTGTCTGTTTTATCGGACTTAGCACATTTTGTTTTGGTTTAATGTGAGGCCAAAACTAACAATTTTTTTAAGTCTCTTCTAACGAGCGTATTTACATTAGCGCACTGCTATCAGGGAACAGTTCTGTTACGCGAGCTTTAAATTAGACATAGAATAACTGTACAATACCTACTCGATGCGACGAAATAACTTAGCGTTGCGCAAGCACAGTCACCTGCTGTCTCCGGCAGTCGAACTCCAGGTCCGCAAGTCGCATGGCACCCCGCTGCTGGTGACCCCGACGTCGGTCACTTCCGACGAAGGCTTCTCTGTGACCCACGCAGAGGTCACCGTCACGGGTCAGACGGACCTCAGAGTGGGGCTGAACCTGAAGACGTTGGAGACGCCAGGATGCTCTGCCGCCGTGAGAGGATGCTGCGGGTAGAAGCCGATGTGAGGATGCACCAGTCCCGTCACTAGCGATGGATGCACGTAGGAGGTGGGATGGACGAGTCCGCCGTAGCATGGAGTAGGATTCGCCACTGCTACAGGATTATAAAGGAACGCTACTGGAGGCGCCGTGGTCACCGGTGTGGTCACGACATCGTCCTCGGTGTCTGCGCTGGGTTTGTCCGGCGAAATGAGGCTCTCTATAGTGAAGGAGCGCTTTGGCCTCTGCACCGGGGAAGATGTGATGGTGGTGCCCGGTGCCTGGTGCACAAGGTGGGTTGCCGCGGGAGTAGTATCCGGCACACTGGGCTGCGGTGGCGCGAACATAAAGCGATTAATGTTAGCAAGTGCCGCCAGTTCATTCTCTAGTCTGTCCTTGTCCGTCTTTAACAATTTGAATCTCTTCCGCCTCCGTAGGAGACTCCCGTTTTCGAACATGTCTAGTGCGGCAGGATGAAGGGCCCAGTACGCTCCCTTACCAGGTCGATCAGGCCGCCTGGGGATCTTGATGAAACAGTCATTAAATGAGAGGTTATGCCGCAGGGAGTTCTGCCAGCGCTGCGTGTTGCGTCTGTAGTATGGAAAACGCTCTGTGATGAAGCGGTAGATGTCAGACAAAGGAAGCATTTTCTCGGGCGAGCTCCAGATGGCCATGGCGGTTAGCGAGATGTAAGAATAGGGCGGCTTCTGGTCCCCGTACGATTCACGGCTCGGCCGGGGCATAGTTCGCCCTCAACACTCAAAGTTTATACAAAACAAAGAAACATCACAGTCTGAAATCACTTGTCTCTATTGTTTATTCACAACGTCACACATGTCACTGCACTGTCATGCGAGACCATTGTTACCTTAGCATATTCCACTGTTGATATTTCGTGTAATAAATACCTGCACTGCCGCCTACTGCAGCCCCGCGCTCAACTGGCAGTCTACACATCAACTGACAGATCACATACAACCAAGGGCAGCCCACTCTCAAAACCCGGGGGCTAAACTATCTTCTCGCCCACTATTGGTTTAGCTGTCTGGGTTGATTTGCTGACGTCATCCAATAGGAATTGCTAAGGGGCGGAGCATCGCTGCAAGTTTTCTAGACGTAAAAGCTGTATTGGTTGATGCGGTGCAGTGCCCTCCTTCCTCCAGCACGTTTATTTGCATGTATAGGTGTTGATGTTTGAGTGAAGTAATAAATTCATCTGGTGTTGAAAAACGTTGACGTATCAACATTGTAATAATGGCGCAGAGCACGTGCTGGACTAATCAGCACGCCAATCTACTCCTCTGCCCAATTCCATATTTACTTAACGCCACATCACCTCAGAGTCCTACACATTAACATTTTCTTCTTGACATCTCTAAAATACTGTTTTAATTAGGCCCTTCACCTGGTGTAATTAACATAAAATTTAAACTTTTTTAAATAGAAAAGCAATATAAAATTAATTATCCTTCATTATTATAAACTTTTGGGAGTTTATAGTAGAGTTAGGTTCTATTGCACTGGCCGACAAAAATTAACTTTTTTTCTTTCTCAAGAATAAAAATATGAGATTTTTAGAAGTATTTTTCACCCTGAATTTAAATATCATTTCAGTTTTTTCCTATCAGGAAAGAGTTTTATGTGACATTAATTTACATTTTTTTATAATTTTTAATAAATCTATCTAACTCTAACTCATTCTGACTTACCTACAAAGTCGTAGTGATTTTCGGCCATATTTTGCTCACAATCAGCTCAATACTGACACTGTGCAGCTTCATGCGTGTTTTAACATGCTCAGACCTGTTAATCTGCATTGCACTGTCTTGTCTGTTGGTGGTTCAGCATTACATTACATATAATTTCCTTAAATACAGCTTGAATAAAATCGCTACATACATGTAGGCCTATAAGTTAAATGTTCCTATGACAGGTCAAAGAGAATGCTAAAATCAATTCTGACTACATATCTGAATTCAGTATCAAAAAATGCACTAGATTCACTCATCAGATTTCTTCTGAAGAAAACCTTGTCGACCTACCTTCTTCTTCTTCTTCTTCTTCTTCTTCTTCTTCTTCCTTTCATGTGATAGACAAGAAATAAGGGGCTGCCGGACATTGGCATCTTTTAAAAGAAATCTAAATTTATATTTGCTCTAAACTCGACTTCATTATTATCCAGTGTAAGATATATATATATATTAATTGGTGTTTCCCGTATAATGTATCATATTTATATTATTATTATTATTATTATTATTATTATTATTATTATCGTATCATTATTGTTATTACCCTATAAAATGTTGTTTGTACATGACATTTGCATTGTTACATTTATTGTATCTTTAACTGTTTATAATTAGTATAGTGTATATCTATATTTGTCGAATATTTATTTGTATTTGTACTGGTTGAGTGGAAGAGAGGGCCTTATGGCCTTAACTCTGCCAGAATAAATAAAGTATTATTATTATTATTATTATTATTATTATTATTATTATTATTATTATTATTATTATTATTATTATTATTATTATTATTATTATTATTATTATTATTATTATTATTATTATTATTATTATTATTATTATTATTTTATTATTATTATTATTATTATTATTATTATTATTATTATAGACCTAGTGGTCTGTTACGGTCTCAATCCAACGTTTGAAGGGTCTGCCCAAAGATCTCTTGCCTGGTGGCTGGTAATTTAAGATCTGACGTGGTATTCTTGTTCTGCTCATTCTTCGTACGTGAGATTTCCAGTTGTTTCTGTATTTTTGTACATATTCCATTACTGATTCTGTGTGTAATTCTTTGAGAATCTCAGAATTCCTTTTATGGTCTGTCCTTAAATAGCCCGCAGTACGTCTCATAAATTTCAGTTATCTACTTTAAATTTAATAAAACGGCAAAAACACAAAAATATCATTATTGTAGGCCTACAATGTGAATAATCAACACTTTTAAAATTCATATTAAAGCATCGTTGAGGTTATGTAATAATATATTAAATACAAAATTGGTACCTGGTAAGTCAGTCGTCCTCAACTAGAATATTAAACTTCATCAAGTAGTTCCAATATGTAGTTTATAAACTAAAGCGCAATAATTGCGACAAGTTCTACATAGGTAAAACGACAAGAAATTCTAACACAATAAGTTATACTCTCAACATTTCACTCACTTCCCTCTCACCAGCAGTCACTCATCCGAGTAGTGATGTTGCCAAACTTCCCCAAACAGTGTGATGGATCTTGAATATTGAACAATCTAAGGTTAATTGTTACTTATTCACATTTAAGTAGGTCTAATGACGCTGATTGACTTTTGTTACTTGCTTAATTATATTTCTTGCACCGCTCCGAGCTACTGTGTTCATGTTGACTTGACAACACTGAACTGCTAGTGCAAATAGCCTGTCCCCCAGGAAGTAGTGGGAGGGGCTAAACAAAAGAGAGAGATAGAAATGAAGGGAGGGAAATGATTTACCGATGCAGAAAAGGAATTAGTGTTTAGTTCGCATATCTTACGGGGGCACACATCCATTGGTCAGACTCTAGCGAGACAGTTATGTCCCTTTGCAATCCGAAATTTTGCGACAGCTTCTTTTCGTGGCCAATCTGGTAGGGCCTACTTCAGAAATAATTTTATTTCTCCATTGACTTTCTTTGGTCCTTTCTAACAATGCCAGGTGGTATTCAGATTTTATCTTGGAATGGATAACAGTTTGTCTAACACATAACTGACTAGAAACGAGTCATCAGTTCGACAAAATCGATAATACTATGTCAGTACTACACAGAGAGTATAACAACAAGATTAGCTACCTTTAAGATGTAGAAATTCTAAAAGAAGCAAAGAATACAGACCTATTCAATGAGAACACACCCGCAGACCTAAACCCATTGTACAACTTAAAGCCTACAACAACGTCAGTACCAGTTAATATGCAGAAGGTGAAACTTTTTTTAGAACTACTGCATTTGATGAAGTTCAATAATTTTATATTTAATATCTTACAATGTGAATAGTTATTATCGCCTCACTATGATGGTTGTCCGTTTATATAAAAGCGGGTGCCCCGCGACAATGCTTGACGATTATTAACATGCGGAATTATTATAGTGGCGGTAGTCGGCATCTTTGTATTTAATTATAGGCCTATCTTATAGGGCCTATAACAGCTGCGGGAAAACAAAGCGAGCCGCTGGACAACCATTATAACGAGGCTATAATACTTCAGGAATGTGTTTTTTATATCCGCAAAAAGTACGAATAATAGCGGGAAAAAAAGGCTGATAATTATTTGGAGATAACCTAAATACGTTAACTTATCATATAGGCTATTAACAGTGTTTTACAATTAAAGATAATTGCAATTGATGGGTGGGGAAGGGACTGCAATATAGGTCTATGGGAATACTAGTCATATAATGCCGACTGTCGATTCAGTCAATAATAGTCTTTTTTATGTGGCTTTAACATTGAATAGGCCTATTTTTAAAACTCCATCACGCAGGAATTACGTAGGCCTAAACTCAACGAATTCCTCAAAAAGTCAACTTGATGGTTCCATTGTGATGGTTTACGAAATATAGCCTTTATTTCTTTTGTTTTTTTTATTAATTATATAAAACTTTCCTCATTAGAGGATTGCCTCAAGGACAAAGTGATAGACAATTAATTTTTGTAATTGATGAAATACATTTTGTAAATATATTTTAAATATTCAACTTGTAGGCCTAATTGAAGTAAGTTATACATACTATAAAGTAATTTTGTAAATATGGTTTCTTAAAATTGAAATTGATCCTCTAATGGCAGCGATGGCAATTCTAGAAAGATACACCCTGTCCAAATCTAAGGAATTCCAAAATTTGCCTAAGAATCCTGGTATAGTACCTCTTGCCCCGATCATCAATCCTGTGACAGTTATACTATATAGTTGGTATTTATCCTTGGAGAAACTCGAATTCCTGTACCAGCTTATTTAAGACTGTCAGACAGCAAAAGAAAACAAAACATGCCTAATCGTTTATTATTATTAGACCTACCTATTTGCATATTGTTGTATAATTTGACAGAAATTATATAATATCCAATTATTCATCCTTTCATCACTTTATTAAAGTATTAAATAAATGAAAATGCTTTTTTTTTTATCTTATGGGATACATTGCAAATTTCTTCTTCTCTTCTTCTGTGGCTTTCCCCCACTTAGGCCTATAGGTTTGTCGTCTTCAGTTTCCAATTAGCCTATTTCTGTCATTCCAATCTCCTTCTTCCAAATTCCTACCATCCATTATAGTTCTGACATTAGTTTTCCATTTCCATCTTGGTCTGCCACGTTTATTTCTTCCAAGGGGTTACTATTGGTAGACCTATATATTTGTTGGCCATCTTTCATTTTCCATTCTTTGTACATGGCCATATCATTTAAGAGTTTGATTTTCAATCTTCTTTACAACAGATGTGGTGACATTCAATTCTCTCCTAAGGAATTAATTTCTTACTTTACCCTATCTTGTTTTTTTTAAGACTTCTTCTAAGATAATCAAATTCAACTGTTCTAATTTTATTCTTTTGTAATTCCGTCAAAGACCAAGTTTCACTTCCATATGATAAAATATTGTGTATTATGCTCTTATAAATTTTCATTTTAGTTTCCTTTGTAATATTTTTCTTCCAAATTATTCCATGTAATGTCTTAGTTGCATTTTTGCCATTGCAATTTTAGTTTGTACATCTCTTTCACGTGTAGACTTACCTAACCATTGCAAATTTAAAAGTTAATTAAATGGAATGGTAACTTATACATTGCGATGGACCAAATGTGGCGATTGTTAATCAATTTCGGGTTTCAAGTAAATTGACACTTCTATTGGTCGTATTGCGCTGATTTTTTTAGAACGCCTTCTTCAGTTTACTCGTATTTTAAGAGCATATAAGTTATGAGTTTCGTGGTGAAACATCACTTCGACCGCTAGAGCGATTTTTTAAATTCAGGTGAACTCCAACACCTAATGGTCTGATTTTGTTTGTTAACGAACTCGACCTTATTTTTTTCTTAATTAATTGCTATAATCTATGCCAAGTTTGGTTTCAATGAAACAAAAATTGCGGCCGCTAGAGTATTATAACAGACACGTGCGCACACACATAGGCCTATACACAAAATACGCACATATGTATGCATGTATATAGGCTATGTAGGCCTTATATATATGTATATATAGGCCTATATAGGCTATATATATATATATATATATTTCGTACTTTTTTCTCTCCGGCTTTGACTGATTTGGTCTTTTAGCATTTTATTTTTTTTTATGTGTGGGGAGCTGGCCCACAGCATAAACCCCCAACCTGGAGGACCAGGAAAATTTCTGTCTGGGTTTTCCTCCCATAGCCTTTGAAGATCCCTCTTCACCGCAAGGCAGCGTTTCTCTATTTCCCTTAGAGATAGGGTTGTCTCTTCCGCCAGATCCGCCGTGATGAAGGACTCCTTCTGCGCTGACTCTGTCGTTGAGGTCTTACAGAGTACTATCAGTCGGAGCCAACTGAACCCTGTTTTTTTAACGAGGTTGTTACTCCTCCCCCTGCTCCTTTCTCGTCCGGGCTTGGGACCAGCAATGTCGGAGTTTACATATATATATAGGCCTATAGCCTATATATATAGGCCTATATAGCATCTTATCATAGAGAATTGTATAGGTATGTAAGGAAGTAAAAAATAAAGACTTTCACTAGTAGCCTGAGTGGACTAGTGTGTAGATCTATGTCACTACCATATAAAGTCAGAGATCTAGGGTTCAAATCCCTGTTCAGGCGTTTATTTTTCTTGTTATGCCATATTTGCCTTCATTGCTAAATGCCAAAGTTGAATTATAACTTTGAAAAAAAAAAGTATAGCCTATAGGTCTAAGTTATGTGTCACCTAGTCCTATATAATAAGGTGTTCGACAAGGATGTGCACTTTCTCCACTCTTATTCAATATATAGCCTATTTTAACAGAATAGTTCAAGAATGGAACCAACTGATTAATAGTGGAATTTCGATAGGCCTAACTAGAAATAAAATAGTTCAAACAATATTAGGCCAATATGCTGATGATCAAATTATATTATCAGATTCCGATGACAGTTCACAAATAGCAGCATAGGCCTAATATAAAAATATCCACTTCAAAATGTAAAGCAATGGCGATGTGTGGAAATAAAACATACAACGGGTAAACATTCAGATTGATGGAAAAATTATAGAAGAAGTGTCTGATTTCTCATACTTACGAAGTGTATTTGCAGAGCATAAGAGTGACGTTGATTCAAAATTACAAAAAAAAAGTATAATAAAATGAATGGGTAATAAGAAGACATTTTGGTATGACCTACAGTTGAGGACAGTTACAAAACTATGATTAAATTTATATAACATCACATCAAAAGCTGCTCTAAATTACAGAAGTGAAATTTGGATTTTAAATAAGATAAATTCTCATAAACTTAGAATAAGCCTAATTCGCTTCTTACGATCACGGTTAAGAATTAATAGACTAGACTACCTAAGAAACACTATTATTATCAGAAAAAAAGCTTGTTGTGTTAAGTTTAAATTAAGATTAAAGAAAAATACCAGGATGAAGGGAAAAATCATCTGAGAAGAATGAAAAGAAATAGACTTCAAAAATTGGCATTCCAATATAGCCTAATTATTCCAACTGGACATAGGGACCAAGGAAGACCGAAACATCCGTAGAAAGATCAAAGCCATCTTCGTCATGTTTACCGTCACAGGCCACATGCCCTAAAACGGATTTATTTATGAAAATAAATTAAATCCTTTGATTGAAAAGTAGCTATTATTAAACTTTGTCTATAATAGGTTATTTATTATAATTAGACTAAAAGTTATGAGTCACTACAGGCATCTGATTCAATAGTTCAAATTGTTTGTTTATAAAAAGTACTTGAGGGAATAATTGTTTTTCTTTTTCAGAAGATTCAAAAATAAATTGTCAAAGTTCTCTTGTTGATACGTTGTAGACTTACATAAATATTAGGCCTACATTTTTATAAAAATGTCCAGTTCTTTTATCTAATAGCCTAAGTGGCATAACTTATCATACCTCTTCCATAAATACGCTTAGGTTAAGAAACTTAGGCCTACATGTGTTCTGACATAGATAGGCCTAACACTGGCAAATAAAAAATAAACTTTTTTTTGTCTCAGAAAGAAAAATATGTGATTCTGATAGTATTTTTTCTCCTGAATTCAAATATGATATCGGTTTTTCTCTATCAGGCAAGGTTTCCGAGAGACAGGTTTTTATAATTTCGAACACTTTAATATTTTCTACATTCGTAACTACACAATAGGCCTATTCGAACATTCGGACTCGATTTTCTGCTACATTTCACCTGTGGAGCATCCCTCTTGGTGGTCCAACAATAATCGGCTAGCATATTAGGATTCCATTTGCCTTGATATCTCTTTTCCATAGCTGAAATCTCCTGATGAAAGTGTTCCCCGTGCTCATCGCTCAATGGACAAATGGACGAAATAACTTTTATTAAAAAAATAATTATTTAAATCCATTAATTTAAATTGAAATGAAAAAACTGTGGGTGATGGAGAAATTCCGAATACGTATTTGAAAACACGATAAAAACTGCATTAAGTACAACTATTGCTAGCTATCCATGAGACAAACATCATGTTGACCAGTTTAATTTCTGATGTAAAAATTTGCAATAGGGACTTGAAGAATGAATAAAAATTATTTTTCGCTTAAGACTCTATTTTATAAGTACTGAACCGTTTATGAGTTATCAGTGTTAACATATACATATGAATAGAAAGATTTGCCATGAAACTCCGAAAATCAAATTACAAATGAATGTGCTAATTTTTTAAGCCTGTGTAGGAAAACAGTGGTTGATTTTTACAAAAATGATCACAATTAATTTGAAGAGCTTCGGTAGAGTAAATTGTCAACTTTTATAAGATTCATTGATATGTTCCGTTGAGATAGGCCTATTATTCAAAATTAAAGTATGCTATAACATTATGGAATATTCACCTGAAAGGTTCGTCTCCTCAAATTTATTAGTTATTTAGCCTAACCGTAGCGTTTTCCCGTTACAGTTAAATAACTAATAAAGTTGAGGAGACGAACCTTTCAGGTGAATATTCCATAATGTTATACTTTAATTTAGAGTAAATTGTGCAATTTTTAAATTAGCTTTGATATAAAATTTTACATTTCCTATCTTTATACAATTCCCTATAGAATATAAATCTTACTTTTAAATGAAGAAGATAGTTACATTTTGCTCAACAGTCTTTGAATGCATACACGTCATTAAATTACCCTATTTACGCGTGAATAGGCCGCACTTTTCTACCTAAAATATGTTTCAAAATTTGGGTGCGGCATATACATGAAAAAAATACTAGAAAACGTGCTATATTTTAGAACAATTTTATCTAATTAATTGATAGCTAAAAATATGGAAATCCCGTGCAATGAATTTAAGGAAAATTGTGGCTGTGCATGGCAATTTACGACAAGTCACGACCTTGTAATTCGGTGGCGTAGGCCTACATCAATAGCGTAGAAACCCCGATATGTACCAGCAGAAACTGTATCATTTTGACGGATACAAAAAATCCGTCTGCCTTTGTTTTCCCTACGTAATCCGGCAGAACTCTCTAAATGTGGATATTTCGCTTTCTTTCCGCGGAAAGATTATCGATGTTGTGATGCGCGCGCGCGTGAGCGTGTGTGTGTGTATAGGCCTATATATATATATATATTATATATATATATATATATAATTAAATGTTTAACATTGAGTAATGCAAGTTTAATATGGAATGATAAGAAAAATAAATGCCTGGGACGGGATTCGAACCCGGATCTCTGAGTCTGTACCTCAGCGTGATATCCATTACACTACCAGGCGAATACAATTCTAACACTTATTTTTCTTATATATGTATTTTACTCTCCATTAGGCCTACATATATATAAGAAAAAATAAGTGTTTGAATTGGATTCGCCTGGTAGTGTAATGGATATCATGCTGAGGTACAGACTCAGAGATCCGGTTCGAATCCCGTCCAGGCAGTTATTTTTCTTATCATTCCATATATTATATATATATATATATGTGTGTGTGTGTGTATGTATGTGTGTGTGTGTTGTGTGTGTGTGTGTGTGTGTGTTGTGTGTGTGTGTGTGTGTGTGTGTGTGTGTGTGCGCGTGTATATAGGGCCTACAATGCATTTTAAAATTCTAAATTTGCTCTAAGTCATGTATTGAATAATTTTGTCGTTTTTGTAGTCACCTTAAAGATGCACAGGCCTACCTAGGCATAAAGCCTATCGCAAATTTATTGTAAAATACATTGTCTGTGGCATTATTGACTGAGTCTGCTCTGTTCAGTTCAGCGTTCTCTCTCGAACTAGAGATACTTAGGCCTACTTGAATGCTCTTTCTTTATCGTAATCCGATGTGATTAAGGACACTTCAGTGAGAATTGCTGTCTACTCTAAACCGAATACCACCTACACCTACACGTTTAAATTTTTCGGAAAGATCTGTATTCCTTGGTCACTTCAACTTTCATCTCTGATGGCATTCTAAATCTTGGAAACAATGAGGATCTGGATGTATTGTTGTGAGCTAAGTGTTCTGTTATCTTTAATTTTCATGACTGAAGAGTAGGGCTATAGAGAAAGAACCTGGTGAATTAAAAAACCGTTACCTACATTTAATGGAAAAATGACTTACTTACACCCTTCAAATATGATTGATGCTGATTATTCAATGTAGGCATAGGCATACTTCTGTCACGAAATTCCTAAACTTTTCCCTAGAGTTGAGGAAAATCTTGAAAAAAAAAATTAACCAGAAAATTATTCGGCGGGAAACGAATCCTACCATCCATCCATCCATAGTAATTCTGCCCGAGGGCAGGTCTTTCACTGCAATCATAGCATTTCATGCTATGCTTGCAGCTTTACTAGGAATTGTAGATGTGGTAGCTTCCCGTTGCTTCTCACACCTGTGAAGGAGGATGATGATGATGAGATGAGATGATAATGATAAGGATGATGATGATGATGGCCATATGATTTTGGGGACCGTTTGGGCCTTAAAGTTTTCCTGACATTTGTCTTACAGGTGAGGAAAAACCCCGATCAAAACCTCACCCACAAAAACTGCCCCGACCGGGGAACGAACCCGGGCCCGCTGCGTGACAAGACAGCACGCTACCTCGAGATCACAGCGGTGGACAATCCTAGCATAATGTATGAAATGTAAGATCACAACGATGATCCAGTGAGAACATTTTTAATTCAATTTAATTCAAGCAATTAAAAATTTCAATAATACAGGAAGATATACCAGCTTATTTAGACCTAAAATGAAGTCGACATTATTATCGAAAATTTATATTTTAGCCCAGATTAGATCGTACAGTTATCTGTCTCTTTTATTTTCTTGAAACTAATTATGTTACTTTTTTTACCCTCCCTTACTTAGGCCTAATTGGGAAGGTTGTATAGGAGTAAGATAATCAATATTGTGTAGGTATAAGCCTGTAAGCCTACAATATTGATTGAGAGCCACGGCAGAACCCATCCGCTTTAAAACTGTTGGAATCCATAACCTCCGTCCACGAGAGAAATTTGACACGGATTCCTGGGGGAAGTTCTGGTTGCGTGACGTACCTACTGCACGAGGAGCTTCATGGGGAGAGAATGACTTAGCTTACTTTTTCATATCCCTCTGGCCACCAGTTCAATTTAAACGTAATCAAGCTTCAGACTATTACTTAATACACTATTATTATATTCTTATAATAATAATAATAATAATAATAATAATAATAATAAATAATAATAATAATAATAATAATAATAATAATATTAATAATAATAATAATACACTTTTAATGAAAGAAATTTGGGCTCAAAGGAAACGCCTCTAAGTAGGCCTACTTTGCGTAGTCCTACATGGGCTCATCCGCAATAAAGAACACTTTTATAGGCCTAGGCTATACAAACTTTCAATGTTTACACATCTTTCTGTGCCTAAAGTTTTATTTTCCTTTTGCACTCGTCTCTCTCCATCTACTCTATATCATCCAGTCCTCTTGTTTCTCGTCCTAGTTCTTATTTCTTGTTTACGCGAGTTTCGAGGTCTTCCTTTCTTTCTTCTTCCATGTGGATACCATTCCAATATTTTTCTGGGTAACCTTTTTCTTGCATTCGTCGATAATAATAATATTAATAGGCCTGATAATAATAATTGTTATAATGTTGGTAGACCAAGAATGAGGTGGGAGGATAACATTAACTATGATTTGAGGGCAGTAGATTATACAGGGGATAATTGGAAAACATTGGCTCAGGATAGGGATATATGGAGAGCTCTATGTCCGCGCGACAATGAACCTACGGGTTCGATAGTGCCATTGAGTATGAGTATATAATGATAATAATAATGGTGATAATGATGATTATAATAATGATAAAATAATAATGATAATAATAATTAATATATATTTGAGAAATAAGACCACAAGGGAAACTCAATTAAAATTTTACAAAACAGTAGCCGTTCCAACGTTAACACACGGTCTGAGACTTGGCCTTTAACGATCTCTGATAAAAATAAAATTGCGGCAATAGAAATGAGATTTCTCAGATCAGTTGCAGGTGTATCTCTAAGAGATCAAAAGAGAAGTCAAGATATCAGAGATGAATTACAAATATATAGGCCTAACATAAACGAGAGAATACACAGAAATAAAAGTAGGCCTAATTGGTTTGACCATATACAAAGAATGCCAAATAATCGTTTATCAAATCGTTTATCAAAGCAGCTGCTTCATAATAAGGCCTCTAGGCCGAAGAAATGTAGGAAGACCAAAACGTCGTTGGAAAGACGACCTGCACCTGCATACAGTGCACCGGGGAGCGGAACGGGCCAACAGGCCCATACCTTGAAGATGAAGATGATGATGATAACAATTAATAATAATAGTAATGAAAATAATAATAATAATAATAATAATAATAATAATAATAATAATAATAATAATAATAATAGAAATTATAGGAAACCAGATGTGATAAGTGCTGCTAAGTCTCGTAGACTGCTATGGGCAGGACATGTGGCATGGATGAAAAATTAAAGAAGAGCATGGAACTTGTTGGAAAACCAGAGAGAAATTGTCCAGTAGGTTGGCCAAGAATAACGTAAACTATGATTTGAGAGAGGTAAATTATAAAGGAAATGACCGGAAAACGATAGTTCAGTAGGGATCTATGTATGGAGACCCTATGTCCGCGCGACTATAAAACTCCGGGTTGGATAGGTAAGCCAAGAGGAGAAAGAGAATAACATTAAGTATGGTAAGTGGTGAATTGTACTGAGAACCACTTGAAAATATTAGCTCAGGATAAGGATGTATAGAGAGCTTATGTCCACACGGATATTAGCTCAGGGGATCGATAGTAACAAAGAGAATTCATCATAATTTAGCAAGTGATAGGGCCTATAATGGATAAGATATAGACCAAACTTTTTTAACATTTCAGACAAGACTAGTCATATCTTCCTTGGATAACGAGCGTAGTTAATTCCTTCAGAACCAATTTATTATAAGTCAAATTATAAATTGGCTCATTGGTCATCTATTAGCCTATAGGCCTATCATTTAAGACCTATTACACTGGTCAACATGATTTTTGTCTCATAAGTACCAACAGTTGTACTTATTGCAGTTTTTATCGTGTTTTCATATAGGCTATGTATTCGGAATTTCTCCATCACCCGCAGTTTTCTTTCTTTCAATTTCAATTAATGAATTTAAATAATTATTTTTTAATAAACTTTTTTCGTCCATCTGTCCATTGTAAAATAAAACCAAATGAGCTAACTCAAATTGTTTCAGCTATGGAAAAGAGATAGGCCCTATCAAGGCAAATGGAATTCTAATATGCTGCCGATTATTATTGGACCATCAAGAGGGATGCTCCACAGGCGAAATATAGCAGAAAACCGTAATTTCTTACTTTCTAAGTGAGTCCCAATGTTCGAATATTGTGTAGAAAATATTAAAGTGTTTGAAATTATAAATTCCTGTCTCTCGGAAATCTTGCGTGATGGAGAAAACCCGATATCATAATTGAATTCAGGAGAAAAAGTCCTATCAGGATCTCATATTTTTCTTTCTGAGACAAAAAAAAAAGTTTATTTTTTGTTGCTCAGTGGTATTGTAGACAGGGTTACACAATACTGATCCCGAGGTCGAGTTATCTTTTCATCATGGCCTATCCCTTACATTGAATTTTTATTTCATTGCCAATATGCATTTCATTGTATGCACCATGGCTGCCCTGATTTGAATCTCCATGACAAAGCCTTTTTAATGGAATTTCCGCCAACCTATGGAATCGATATCAACCAAGCTACATAATAAATAAAATGTGAAATGTGCACATCGTGCAAAGAAGATTGTTCTTAGTCACTGCAGAGTTTCACCAACGATTCTGATCTCATCCTACAGTTTAGCACATGCTATCTCTCGCACTCTTCGCCACATCTTGCACACACGCAGTCTGGGCGGGTTCGTGGAATCTCTGGTTGCTGCACAGCTTGTGGTGAATCTATTCACGGTAGGCCTATGTCATGGCGTCAGTAATGTAGAATTCTTTTCATATTTTGTGTTTCTTATTGTGGAGTTCTTGCAGGAGGTCCTGGTAAGCTGGTGTCACTGATAGTAAGAACTTCAGTCTCAGCTCTTCTATGTAGAATGGTTCTCTTGAGAGTTCATATAGGCCTACAAGTCGCGAGGGTGTATATTTGGAGAGACAAAGCACCCCTTTTAGGTAGGCCTATGTGGCTTTTAGTTTCTCTAATTTTTCTAGATTCTTCTTCTTCTTCTTCTTCTTCACGGCTTATGCTTATTTACTAGCCTGTTCCGGCTCCAAATTGCTGATGTTTCCATCTTTTCTTTGGTCTTCCCAAACTTCTTCTTCCTCGTGGTGAATAGCTGTATGCTGCTTTTGGTATTCTATTCTCAGTCATCCTTGCCAAGTGTTCTTTCCGGTTTGTTCTGCATTTCACTATTGTTGTGTTTAATTTCTCTACTTTTAGTTTTTGTCTTATGTTTTTTGTCTGTTCTTTGATATCTTGCTATTGCTCTGGGAATTTCATTTCAGCAGCTTGTATTCTGGCAGACTGTTGTGTTGTCACTGTCCATGTTTCGGATCCATAAGTAATAATAGGCACTGCCACTGTCTTGTATAATTTCATTATAGCCTATAGTCTTTCCTGTCTTTATTTTTCAAAGTTATTTTTTAGTGTTCCTGTTATATAATTAAATTTATTTAGTTTGTTATTTATATTTCTGTTTCCGCTGTGTATGATATTTCGCAATCTAGGAAGTTATAACTTACCACTTGTTCTATTGGTTTATGTTCCAATATTGGCCGAACTGGATGAGAGCCCTTGAATGCCATTGTTTTCTATTTTTGTGATGATATTTCCATGTTGTATTTTTTTTATATTTAATTTAGTTTATATAGCATTATTTATAGTTCGTCCTCTGTTTTTGCTATTAAAATCTGGTTATCTGCAAAGGCTACTGTTTTTATTACTATAGGCCTATTTCCTAAGTTAATTCCCCAGTCGTTTTTTTCTAGAAATGGACCCATGTGTTGCAACAGGATCAACTTTAAGTTAAAAAAAGTTGTAGGTCTGTTTCTAATTACACACACTGTAGTAGTAGTCTACATATTACAAAACGCGTGTGGGAAGTAAAACCACTGCCATCTATGTATACCACCTACAATGTATCTAGACCTACAAAAAAATCCAGAAATTAGTGTTAATATACATTATACGAAACAAATCACTGCATTTTAAATGAACTGAACTTTATTTGAAACAATATAATACAATAAATACGTACTTGCCGCCATTTTATCACTAATTTGTATCACGGCCTGCTGTAGTTTCAACTAATAAACATTGCCCACACTATTAACGTTAGTCAGTTGTTTATAATGAACGCAAATAATTCCAAACAAAGATGTTATTATTTTATTATTATTTATTATTTTGAAAACACCATCATTCAAAAAATAATGTACAACGCAAATTTGTGAAGTGTTTTAAAGAATCTCGGAAATTAAAAACCTCGCTATCGCTCGGTTTTTAAACATTTTCCTCTCTTCTGTAAAAACCACTTCCCAACCTCGCATCGTGTCGTCAGGTTATCTGGAGCTTGTGGTTGGATTACAGAACAGAGGTTAAAGGTCCGAATCATTTCAAGAAATTACATCTTTCACCGCTATATTTTTTATTCCTCCAAAAGGAACTCGATTCTGCACTAGTCTTCCTGATTATTTTAATGTTAATATCGTTAAAACTATGATTAGAATAATAAATCCAAAGGTATCTTTAATAGAAAATTATGGATTGAATGGAATTTTATCAATACACTGGGGGAAGTGAAGGCTGCTTTCCAATTCTTGAAATCGCCCCTTAATATTTTCCGTCTACTACAATGATACAACACGTAGATTAGGTTATAGAAGATATATAGCCATTTCTCTTCCACGTTCATCACTCAAAATATTTCAGATGTTCCTTCTATTTTTCTTCCTTTCTCTTTCTTTCTTTCTTTCTCTCTTTCTCTCTTTCTCTCTTTCTTTCATTCTTTCTTTCTCTCTCTTTCTTTCATTCTTTCTCTCTCTTTCTTTCTCTCTCTCTTTCTCTCTTTCTCTCTCTTTCTCTCTCTTTCTCTCCTTCTCTCTCTTTCTCCCTCTTGCTTTCTCTCCTTCTTCCTCAGGTATTCCTCGCTCTTCTTTCTTTCTTTCTTCTCTGTTCTTCTTTCCTTTCCTTCTTTCTCTTTGTTCTCTATTTCTTTCTCTCTCTCCTTTCTTTCTCTCTCTCTTTCCTTTCTCTCCTATCTTTCTTTCTCTTTCTTTTCTATTCTTTCTTTTTCTTTCTTCCTTTCCTTTCTTTCTTGCTCTATCTTCCTTTTCTTTCCTTCTTTTTCTATCTTTCTTTTACTTTCTTCTTTTTACTTTCTTTCTTTTTCTTTCTTTCTTTTTCTTTCTTTCTTTTACTTTCTTTCTTTTACTTTCTTTCATTATTCTTTCTTTCATTCATTCTCTCGTTCCTCTCTCTCGTTTCTCTCTTTCCTTTCTCTGTTTCTCTTCCTCACGTTCTTCCTCTCTTTGTTCCTCTCCTTCTTTCTCTTTTTCTCTCAGTCTTCCTTCTTGTTCTTTCTCTTTCTTTTCTCTCTTCTTCGTTCTTTTCTTTCTTTCTCCTTTCTTTCTCCCTTTCTCTCTCTTTTCGTTCTTTCTTTCTTCTTTCTATTCTTCTTTTTCTTTCTTTCTTTTACTTACTTTTTTCTTTATTATTTTTTCTTTCTTTCTCTTTCTTTCTTTCTTTCTTTCTTTTTCTTTCTTTCTCTTTCTTTCTTTCTCTTTCTTTCCTTCTCTTTCTTTCTCTTTCTTTCTCTCTCTCTTTCTAACTATTTCTTTCTTTTTCTTTCTTTCTCTCTTTCTTTTTCTCTTTCTCTGTTTCTTCTCTTCTCTGTTTTTGTTATTTTATCCTCCCTCGTTTTTATAGGTCTTAGGCCTGCATTCCCTCTCCACGAGACTTACAAAACTGTATCCTCGGCTTGTCGCCTGTAGACAGGAAGTGGGAGTTCTGAACAGATGTAATTTTCTTAAAACGATGATAGCGGTATGACAATGCCGTCGTCAAAAACATGACAAGGCAATGGGCAAACACACAGATCTAAGGTGGAGATATAAAATCCGCTTTCCTGCCCGCAAACAATTGGAAGTTAATAACGACACCACACATTTTCAACATCCATCCATAGTAATTCTAACCGAAGGAAGGTCCTTCACTGCAATTATAGCATATTCATGCTATGCTTGCAGGTTTACTAGGGAATTGTAGGTGTGGTAGCTTCCCGTTGCTTTCCACACCTGTGGAGGAGGATGATGATGATGATGATAATGATAAGGATAATGTTAAGGATGATGGTGATTATGGCCATATGATTTCGGGGACCGTTTGGGCCTTAAAGTTTTCCTGACATTTGTCTTACAGATGAGGAAAAACCCCGATAAAAACCTCACCCAGAAAAACTGCCCGACCGGGGATCGAACCCGGGCCCGCTGCGTGACAAGGCAGCACGCTACCTCGAGACCACAGCGGTGGATTTTTAACATGTTTATTTAATAATATTATACATAACTTATTCAATAAAAGCGCAAATCAAATTTAAAATTTTAAAATTTATAGTTTGGTGATTTGAGTTTTTATTGACTATGTATAATACAATTTTATCACCAAGAAAATCCTATTATTAATATGTTTGTTAATGTTTTCTAATCCGAATACCAAAGGCTAAAATACAGGGACATGCTCCTTGGGATATGAAATGCTAGGACATTACCTATGATTTGAAGAAAGTAGATTATACAGAGAATGATTGGAAAATATTAACTCAGGATATGGATGTATGAAGAAGTTTTGTTCGCGCGGGTATGAACCTACGGGTTCGATGGTGCCATCGCGGAATAAACCGTAATCAATGCGAAAACGTATGATTTCCTTTAAGTGTTGAGAATTCCCGACGAATTTTGCGACTGTTGTATCATTTATCAAAATTAATGTTATATCTAACTTAATCGATTCGTAAAAGTCTGAGTGAGACAATAAGAGAAGATCGACTGTCTTTAACAGTGAATTCTAATTTAACTTTGCACATACCCTGGGTTTGCCTCTTTAGGCAACTCCAATTATGGACGCAAAGTTTGTCAGGCAATAAATTTGCATGGAATCTTGTTTGATAAAAAAAAGTACCCATATATTATAGAGACAAGAACTGAAGAGAGATGCGTATCACCGCATAACATTGCTTAATGAGGTAACCGAGATGAAAAATCGGAGGTAATGAGCAGGTAAACTGCCATATGGGGCACACGCTCAATTTCGTCTCACTTGTCCCAGAGAACAATGTTGATCAATGATGATTATTTGAAGTATATCGGTTGGTCAGGCCTCTTTTCACGGGCAAGGTATTAGAGGGGGCCGTGACCCCATCACCGGAATACAGGACCCCCTGCCGCTTCTCAAAGTGCTGAGCTGGCAGAGAAAAGCTTTGCCGCTCATTCTTACTTTAGGGGGCTTTGTCATGCAAACAAGAAAAGAGAGACAGAGATGGAACTCGAGGAGCCCCAAGGGCGACTTCTTCTGTTCTATTACCGACTTTGTGAATCTCAACTCGCTAGTTATATTCAACATTTCAACTTTGCTAATTAATGTAAAGATAACATGTCATTCATAACAAGTAGGATAAGTTAGTACTTGCACTAATGTAAACTAAAAGCCTTGTACATCCACTTTTGTGTTCTTGCTTAAAAGATTGTATTTGTTGTTTCATTTTATCTGAAAAAAATATGATCTGAAGAAACTCACGACCAATTTTCATGCTGATAATGCCTTCCAATTAGTAATCAGTCCTTCTACCTTTGAAAGGCTGCACTTAAAACTTAATATAGTTACTAACAACGTTTTCTTACCTCGATAGGCTACTTAAAACAGTCTAAATTGGTATGTTTTTTTTTTCTTGTTTAGAATATTTTTGGAAAATGTAAACTATTCAATTCAACGTTACGCGTGATTCAGAACCTAATACTCTATAGTTACACACATTTTATTTAACGTGCTTATGTTTTACGTTATTTAATCTAACAATTTTAATTGTTTTATTCTACAATAGGCCTATTTAAAAGTCCTATGGGTATATATATATAGCTTATAATGTTTTACCCAGCTATTCCTACAAATTTTAAACTGTAGGCCTACCAACATAACTTACAGTTCTAAATATTAATTCTCTACGTTTATTTGAGAATAAGGTTCTTGAGAAATTTTTTTGGACCAAAGAGAGATGAACAGACAGGTGAATGGAGAAAACTTCATAACTGTGAACTACATGATCTTGGGTCTCGTAGACTGCCATGGGTAGGACCTGTGGCACGAAAGGGGAATGAAAATACGTGCATGAAAACTTCTTGTAGGAAAACCAGAGGGAAAACGCCCAGTTGGTAGACCAAGAATGAGGTGCAGAATAACATTAACCATGATTTGAGAGAAGTATATTATACAGGGAATGATTGGAAAGCATTAGCTCGGGATAGGGATAAATGTAGAGCTTATGTCCGTGCGGCCATGAACCTTAGGGGTCCGATAGAGTAAGTGAGTTAGTTTAGTTAGTATATGTAACAATAAGACAACTGTTTTTAGTTAAGTAATAGGCCTAATTATTTAGCAGGTTGTAAAAATCAGCTGTAACGACTGTGAGACCCGGCGTGTTGATCACATGTCACTCCTACACTGGATATACCTGTCCGCTCTTAAAGTGATCCTCGTCAAAACAAAACCATGCGACCTGCTCGCGTTTCATTGGTTATGGACACCGATGTACATTGTAGAAGAAATAAGTACGCGAAAAAGTAGTTCCCTTCATAAAATTAAAAATAGGCCTATGCCTTCTGAATACACTAGTTATTATCCGTGAATGGTAATGATAATATTAAAAACATAATACGAAATATTCTAAAATATACCAAACCAATAATTAAAACTTAAAATATGATGATCTTGTAGAAGATTTTTGGGCTGTTGGCCGTGGTCTTGAGGCTTGTAGTTCCCCGACATTTCGCCAGAGACTGCGTCCGGCATCCTCATGCGTTGTCTTGAGACTGCCAATTTTGTCGACTACCTGCCCTATTTATACATTTATGCGCGACGTGTATGTGTATAAATGTATAAATAGGGCAGGTAGTCTACAATATTGCCAGTCTCAAGACAACCCTTGAGGATGCCGGACGCAGTCTCTGGCGAAACGACGGGGAACTACAAGCCTCAAGACCACGGCCACAAGCCCGGAAATCTTCTACAAGATCATCATAATAACTCCGGTCGTGAAAAGCTAAGTCAATACAGGCCTACAACTTAAAATAATTTATTACGTATGGGTGATGCATTTGAGTCGTGCTTCAGTCGATTCTCATGAAACAAAATGGCTGAAAGTATAGAGTCTTCTGTTGCTGTGTCGTCATCTTACTGTCAGAATTGACAGTAATTGTGGCGCGAATGGCGGAAGGATATTGCTTCTCCAACTTACGTCAGTATCCATAACCAATGAAAAGCGAGCGGACAGGGTATAGATGATCATCCATTTCTGTGATTAACACACGTGGATGTGAGGCCAGCAACCGACTGGTAGCTCTTTAGTGGGTGCCAATTGCTGAGAGCTGAAAAAAGAAAATATGTAGCTATAAGTTCTTTTGTACGGATTACGGTCCGGCTGGCTCAACCACCATTCTACCCAGAACTCAACCAGACAGGCCTACTTGTGTTAAGTTAAATCTCAGGGACGTAATTACTAAAGTTAATTTTATAACTTGTCTGCTATATTTATTTACCTTTCTTATAAACCAGGTAATTGTTTTAAAATTGCAGAAAATACTTGTATGATTATTTGCAGTTAATTTAGTTGGCCAAAACCTAGTTGATTTTGAATAGTCGTTTCTGAGCAGTGAGACTGCGTACGTAGAAATGTCAACGGCAATACCATTTTGAAAATATCGGTTCTCGTTTGATCACCGCAGTCAAGCAACATAGGGCGTGGTTAGTACTTGGATGGGTGACCGCTTGGGAATATCACCTGGGTGAGGTTTTCTTCGGGATTTTTTCTTTCCTGTAAGACAAATACCCAAACGGTCCCCGAATATCATCTGACCATCATTATCATCATTTATCATATTCACCTCATTAGATTAAGTTTAGGATTAACCCTATTTGACGTAGGCTACGTTCACCCATAAATTTAACACACATGTTAAAAGTAGTCTAACTTCCTAAAACAAACGTCTGGTACACATTTTCATTAGAGACTAATTCAATCCCAGAGACATGGTGCCGCCAGAAGGTTTAGACCAATTTAAGAAACGTGAACCCCATCGAGACTCGAACCCGCGACCTTCCGGCTTGAAATTATTGTATCAATCACGCTACGGCTTGTCCTCAGACCCTGTAAGTCCTAGGCCTACCCCTTGTCGTTATTCACAGCTTTCTCATTCTCGTTCATAATCTAATGATTTTTTTTTTTCAAAACCAATATTACTTTTCCATTTTGTATACTTGTATCTGGAATGTTTAATGGCAGATTTGGTTTTAGAACTAAGTGTGGAATTAAGTAGTCGAAATATTTGCATACATTTAATATAGCCTAAGAAGATTGCCTACTGAATTTACTAAATTGACCAAACAAGCAAATTAGTGCTGAAGAGAATGTAGGCCTATACCAATGAAATCGTATAGGGCCAATTATTAAAAAAATAGCCAATAAAACAAGAGGAGGGTTTTCTTATTGCGAAAATAATTAGTCTAATTTAGGCTGTAAACATAATTACCTTTAATTTATTTAATAGGAAATGTGCACTCAGTTGAGCATTAGGGACAGTACACACACCCAGACCCAAAGTGGAGATTTTTTAAAATCCCCACCCCGCCGGGAATCGAACCCAGGTCGCCGAAGTGGAAGGTAGGGACTCTACCGACTAGGCCTATGCCACGGCGACGGACATAATTAATTTTAACAATCCTAGTACCGCGCCGTAGTCGAGTTCTTAAGGCAAGATGCCTTGGCGCAGAGCAACGGGACTTGAGCTGGTTTGGGTTTTCATGGTGAAATATATTTTCTCAGGAAATTTCGGCCAGTATGAGACCGATGTCAACCTAGCTTCGTCAGGCATTTGGGTAGATACAATAAGTAGCAGCTCCAGGTTGAGAAAACCCAGCTATAACTGCTGAAGGACCCTACATGCTGACCACATGTCACCCCTACACTGGCAGTATGATCGTCTGCCTCTGTGATTAACACATATAGACGCGAGGACAGCAGCCAGCTGGTAAGCCAAGGGTCTTCTAGACCTGTCGCGCCTTGTAGTTTTTGGAGTTCTTTAACAATCCTTCCGCCACAAACATCTTATTATCATAAAGGTATAGGCCTTTAGATGTAGGCCTAATCCATCATACATTATATCTTTATCTCCGGATAGGAAATATTAAATATTGTCAGTTAGGAATCTCGTTTCTATCACTTGTTAGCAACAATTATATATTCAAACTGTTTTACGGTACAAAGCTTTTGTTAGGAACAAGTGCTAACATGATTTTTCTTTTTCCGCCCAATTAGCTTTAAACGTATCCTTTGTGTAGGTCCATTGTAGCGACCGGGAAAAGAAGAACTGACATATCATCAGCTATTGAATTAATCTTTAGAGCGGATCAGAGACTATAAGTCATAAAATTAATCGATTAAGATAATACATTATTCATCACATATTCTTCTGCGGGTACAAGCACCAATGGAATACTAATTAGGCCTACGATGTTAGAAAGTTTTATATATGGAAAACATTATTTCAGTCGAACCTTTTACACCTATATGTAATCAATGTATTAAATTATACCAATCTGAAAGAAAATAGGCAAATTTATGAATGAATTCGGCCATAAAAATTAAAAAATTACCGAAATTGGGAAGCACAATGGCACGTTTCAATGCAGACCTACATCGTCTAATATTGTCTTCTTATGCTTCTATCCCGTAAAAACTATACTTAGAGGAAGTTCGGGTAATATGGAGCCTTCGGTTTGAGTGGACCCTGTTAATATCTTCTTTAATTGGTGCTGCCCTCGAACAGAAAATATTTTAACTTCATCCTTGCATCAACTTAGACGTGTTTCAAGGCCAGTTTATTTTATTATTTGTGCGAAGAAGGGATTATTTGTGATATTTATGAAAATGACAATTTTAAAAGATTTTCAAACTAAGAATTAATTCTTAGGCTAACTTATGCTTCTGAATATTAAAAATGTTGAAAAACTTTCTAAATATATTATATTATGTAGATGCTGTTTCAATATATTGATGGGTTTTGTTTGATATTACAGTATGCGACATGGCGGCTATCTAAAATAATTAAACATAACAAAGGAATTCGGTTAATGTGAACCCTACACGAGGCGGTTAAAGTGGACCTGGGTGCACTTTACACGAATATGTAAATTTTATCAATGAGGATGCTATATGTAAAAACCATGCTCTTAATTAATTTTATTTAATATCCTTGTAATTTTACTAAACCCAAATCGCTGTCTGCAGTTGAATGACGTGTGAATGTTATAATCAACAATAATTTTTCAAAACATTAAAAAATAAATATCAACAATTTTAAATTACGATCAGTCATAAATATTTTCAGATTAATTTGTGCCTGTCTGCATAAATTAATAGTGTAAATGAACTTAAAAATAGCCTAAAGCTAGTGTGGACTCTGGCGTCCACTTTACTCGAATATGGAGGTTAAAGTGGACCTTTCTTGTATTATAAAAAAGTTTATAAATTATGAAGATGTCTCCATATTTGAATAAAATAACAATATTATTTCATAGTTATTACACTAAAGATAATTACTGTAATTAAACAAAATTCAAATCCCTTAATTAAAATAAAAAAACAACAAATTCAAAATAGGGGTCCACATTACCCGAAGTTCCTCTAACATTTTACTTAGAGTTCTATCTAGTTATATGAATGTTTATATCAATCCCAAAACAACATTTTTACAATACTGTAAATTTAAGAACAGGCTAATCATCCGATTCATGAATAAAAAACTAAATCCCTATGTAATTATGATCCGTTCTAATTTTTAAGGCAATTCCTTCTATAAAAATTGTTTAATTAAATTCTAGATCATATGTTTTGAGAAGTGTCCATTGCTATGGTCTCCAGATAGCGCCCTGCCTTTGTCACGTAACGGATCCTGGTTTGATCTCCGACCGGGCAAGTTTCCTGGGTGAGGTTTTTTCAAGATTTTTCCTCAAATGTAAGAGAAATATTAGGAAACTTTAAGGCCTCAACAGGGTCCCGAACACTATATTATCATCATTATCATTATTTATCATATTCACCTCCTTAGCTTAAGTTTAGCGCTTGATTACCATCAGCATCACCCATAATATCATTGGGATAGAGTAACCCCACCTTCCAGGCTCCCCTACCTCAGAAGTGGGTTAAATACGCCAATCTCATCAGCATCCGGTATCATGGCAGCTGCCGCCGTCTTTCGGAAACCAAACGCCATTCTTCTCTGTCCATCTATTGATCTTCCTCCATTCCTTTGATATTCATAGCTGCTTGTACCCCTTCTATCCAAGTTTTCTTCGGTCTTCCTCTCTTTCTCCTTTCCATTGGGATCCATTCCATAACATTTGTTGGCAGTCTTTGCTCTGGCATTCTTTTGACATGGTCATACCACTGCAATCTTTTCTTTTCTATAATGTCTATGATGTCCGGCTCCTCTTGTACATCCAAAATTTCCCTTATTTCTTTATTTCGTATTCTATCCATTCTAGATTTTCCAGCTGATCTTCTTAAAACATCCATTTCTGTACTTCTTTTCATTTCCCTGGTAGGAATTTGCCAGACTTCAGCACCATATGTTAAAATGCTCTGAATTATGGTTTGATATATTTGTAATTTTCTATTTTTTGTAATATGTTTGCTCCACCAAACAGAGTTTAAAGCATTTATTGCTTGTTTTGTTTGTACGATTATATTTTTAATTTCCACTGTGTTATCGCCTGAACGGTCTAATTTTGTTCATAAATAAGTGCATTCAGTACCAGGTTTTAGTTCTTCTCCATTGTTGAAATTTATATTTTCCATTTCTTCTCCTATACAGAGGTATCTAGTTTTCTCAATGTTTATATAAAGACCCCATTTTTCATATTCTTTTAGTTTTTTAGCCATATATTCTGTCATCGTGGTCCTGTGCTATTAATACCTGGTCATCTGCAATACGCCAATCTGTAAGTCTTAATGTATATAATGGCGGAGCCCAATGTTGAACCACAGCCTCTCCTTTCTTAGGAGTTACAACAACGAGTTAATTTAGTTAGGCCCTACCTTACTTTGGCCTTTTAAGGGATCAGATACAGTGAGATCTAAAATAATTCTGGAGGGGAAACCCATTGAACAAGTGAACCATTTTAAATACCTGGGTTATGAAATCTCCTATTTTAAAAATGAAGATCTATTTAACAAACTTAATATATTTAATTATTTATGTGGAACAATCAAAAGGATATTTAAAAGCACAAGAAAAGAAACAAAACTAAAATTTTATGAAGTAGTGGCAATCCCCTTACTATTGTATGGTAGTGAATTTTGGGTTTTAACTAAAAGAGAAGAGAAGATCATAGAAGCAGCTGAAATGAGATTTCTGAGAAGTGTGGCTGGTTGCAAACTTCTAGATAAGAGAAGAAGTGAAGATATTAGAAATGAGCTAAATATATTTAAACTCTTAGATAGAATAAAAGAATCTAGAACAAAATGGAAAGAACATGTTCAAAGAATGGAAGATGATCGCATTCCCAAAATTATACTTAAATACAAACCAAAAGGACGCAGGAATGTTGGTAGACCGAAGAAGAGATGAATTCAACTTTTGAATGAGAATCTATGAGACCGGAACAAGCCACATGGGTTTAATCCGTGATTGTTGATGATGATGATGATACTTTGCCCATAAATTCATGAATGGCATGCGGTCAACACACCGACTCAATGAGACATCTAGCAGGCAACTAAGATATTACTAGAACGTCGAGGTCGGTAAATTTTGCTTAGAGGCTTTTTATTCAAGCTTAAGGATCTTTTACGAGCCTTGAAAGCCTTCGTGTCTTCAGACTCGGGACTCACGGCTTTAAAGTCTCTCCCGGGGAGAATTGCTCCATGGACTTTTCCATGCTAAAAAATTCCATCGACCCCGGCCGGGTTTGAACTCGTGACCCTCGGGATTAGAGGCAAGGAACATAACCACTAGTCCTCCGCGGCCAATAGGGTAATGCCAGGTTTGAATACCAGAAATGTTGTAATGAAAAAAACTGGTGAGGGGAAAAAAGTTTTGTTTATTAGCTATCACAGGTTTCTAAGACACTATTTAACTCATGTCCCAAATGGGAGTCAATGACCAATCACATTTCAATGAATTTTGATTTAAAATCAATCACAGCCGTTTTTCACCTCGATTTTATCAATTAATTTTATCACTTTAAAATCAAGCTCCTCCTTTTTTCCCCCCCCCTTTTTTTTTGTCATTTTTGAGTGGTCCGTGGTCAGCGTTCCGCCTCATACTGACATCTAGGAAACCGAGGTAGTACTACGACGGGAAAATTCGGTAAATTTTGCTTAGAGATCTTTTCATTCACGCTTAAGGATTTTTTACGAGCCTGAAAATCTTCAGACTCGGGACCCACGGCTTAAAGTCCCTCCCGAAGGACTTTCTCCTTGGATTTTTCCGGCTCCTCCTTTTTTTAACATTCTGAATAGGTCAGACCATTATTTTGCAGTGACTTGACTCTCTAAGAAATACGTTGAATATAAAAATTAAACCATGATTTGAGGGAAGGATATTGGAAAACATTAGCTCAGGATAGGGTTGTAGGAGAGCTTATGTCCGCGCGGCCACGAACCTAAAGGTTCGATAGTGCCAGTGAGTTATTTAGGTAGTTAGGTCTAGTTGAAAAAATAAAGGCAAGGAGTAAAATAAAATATTCATAAGTAATGCCATGAGTGGTTTTCAATTTATCTAGAGGATTTGGAAATCAAGAGTGGCATTTGATAAGACTATTTAACGAACAAAATGAAGCTGTTTACGCACAAATCATTATTTAAATATAATTATTTTAAAATAGTTATATATTTAATGTAAACGCCGATGTTTGAATACAAACGAGAAATGTTTGGTTATGCAACTTGATCAAATTATTTATTGCAAAATAGGATCGCAATATTGTAAGAATGCACCATTGTGGAGAGAAAAAAAAAATGAAACACATCAAACTGTACATTATAACCAACATTATAGGTTATTAATCAATTTTTTAGGAAATAACTCAGAAAAATCATTATTTAAAAACACAATTGTTAAATAATAGATCACAAAAAAATGAAGACATCTTAGAAGAATTACACATGGAACCTTTAGAAAACAAAATTTCTGATTATAAGTCAAGATGGATGCAACATGTTCATAGAATGGAAGATCACTGGATACCCTAACAAATGTTAAGATATCAACCTGCAGGAAGAAGAAGACCAGGACGTCCACTCAAAAGACTTCTGGACGGTGTTTCTCTTGAGACCGAAACAGGTCAACAAATGGCCTAATTTCGTGAATGTACGAGTACTATGATGAATATGACAATTATCAAATGTGTACTTCGAAGGAATTTATTCGTCATTTGCTATATTCAACGTTTCTATTGGAGAGTCAGTCACTGCAAAATAGTACTCTGACCTGTTCAGAATATTAAAAAGGAGGAGTTTTCTTTATTTTGGTAAACAGAATTCGATAAATAGCGTCATTGGTTGTAAAACAAAATTCATGAAACGTGATTGATCATTCACTCCCATTTGAGGCAAGAGTTAAATAGTCAATTTAATTAAACTTTAAATTTAAGGTTACTGTTTTAAAGTTTGCATATTATTGCCTAACTTACTTGTTGGGTAAAGTGATGCTACGACAGGTCTTACGAGGCCTTTGGGGCAGTAGCAGTTTCCATCATCTATAGTAATTCTGTCCGAAGGCAGGTCCTTCACTGCAATCATGATATGCTTGCAGCTTTACTAGGGAATTGTAGGTGTGGTAGCTTCCCGTTGCTTCCCACACCGGTGAAGGATTATGATGATGATGATAAGGATGGTGATGGTGATGGTCATATGATTTCGGGGACCGTTTGGGCCTTAAAGTTTTCCTGACATTTGTCTTACAGGTGAGGAAAAACCCCGATAAAAACCTCATCCAGAAAAACTGCCCTAACCGGGGATCGAACCCGGGCCCGCTGCGTGACAAGGCAGCACGCTACCTCGAGACCACAGCCGTGGACTGTAGCAGTTTAAGGCTCCCATTATTTAGGCAATCTGCATGGCATGTCAGTCAGGTTAATCTATTATTGTAACTACAGTCATGTCCCAGAACATAAGTCTGGTACTAATTTCAGTTAGAGGCTGTGTCGATTCCAGGATCTTGGTACTGCCAGAACATTTCCATCGCAAATGTAACCTATTGCCTTCCGGCTTTGTAGTTTATGGCTTAACCATCTGCGCTACGGCGAGGTCCTAGCTTACTTTAGAATGAATCAATATGGATTTTTTTTTATTTTTACATAATAAAATTTTATATTTAGAAGGACATCGGGTAATATGGACTCTTCGGTTTGAGTGGACCCCGTTAATATCTTTTTTAATCGGCGCTGCCCTGGAACAGAAAATATTTTAATTTATTTCCCTCATCAACTTTCACGTGTTCAAGGCTAGTTTATTTTATTCTTTGTGTGAAGAAGTGTTTGTGATATTTATGAAAACGACCATTTAAAAGTTTTTCAAGTTATAATTAATTAATTATTCTTAATTTCTGCTATTGAATATCATAAATATTGAAAAAACTTCTAAATATATTATATTATGTAGATGCTGTTTTAATACACTGACGGGTTTGATTTGATTATGTAACATGGCTGCTCTATAAAATAATTAAAGATAACAAAGGAATTCGGTTAATGTAGACCCTTCACGAGGCGATTAAAGTGGACTTGGGTCCACGTTACACGAATACGCATATTTTATCAACAAGGGTGCTTTATGTAAAAGCCATATAGTTAATTAATTATATTTAATATCCTTGTAATTTTACCTAAACCCAAAAGACCGTCGCTGTCTGCAGATGAATGACGTGTGAATGTTATAATCAATGATAATTTTTCAAAACACTAAATAAATATCAACGCTTTTTAATTATGATCAACCATAAATAACTTCAGATTACTTTGTGCCTGTCTGTATAAGTTAATAGAGTAAATAAACGTAGCTAAGTTTTATTTCTATTTAATTAAATAAACGTAAAATAGTCTAAAGGCTGGCATGGACTCTGTGGTCCACTTTACCGGAATATGGAGGTTAAAGTGGATCTTTCTTGTAATATAAAAAAGTTTGTAAATTATTAAGTTGTTCCAATATTTGAATAAAATAACAATACTATTTCATACTTATAACACTAATAATCCATCCATCCATAGTAATTCTGCCCGAAGGCAGGTCCTTCACTGCAATCATAGCATTTTCATTCTATGCTTGCAGCTTTACTAGGGAATTGTAGGTGTGGTAGCTTTCCGTTGCTTTCCACACCGGTGAAGGATGATGATGATGATAATGATAAGGATGATGATGATGGCCATATGATTTCGGGGACCGTTTGGGCCTTACAGTTTTCCTGACATTTGTCTTACAGGTGAGAAAAAACCCCGATAAAACCCTCACCGAGAAAAACTGCCCCGACCGGGGATCGAACCCGGGCCCGCTGCGTGACAAGGCAGCACACTACCTCGAGACCACAGCGGTGGACTTCACTAATGATAATCACTGTAATTAAACAAAATTCAAATTCCTTAATTAAAAGAAGAAAAAACGACAAATTCAAAATATGGGTCTACATTACCCGAAGTTTCTCTATAATTGAATTTAATATTTATATTTATCTCATTTGATGGCAAGTTACATTTAATAATGATAAGGCATGCAAAGAAAAAAATCTTGTGGGTTTATGATTGTCTTCCTCGCCTTCTTAATTGGATACTTTATTTATTTATTTATTTATTTATTTATTATTCGACATTTACGAACCCTATCTTTTTCATCCTAAGATATATTCGGTTATAGTTTGTGATAAAGTTATGCATTATATAATTTGATATAAAACTAATTGGATATCTTAAAATAAAAAGGTACAAAGTGTCAAAATCCTTAAAAAATTAATGTATTACCTAAAATGGTACAATGTGATAAGAGAATGCTGTAGGAAAGAGATTACGTCCACTTGTGTTTCATTGAATGTTACGTTGGCAGCACCATACTGATTCAGCATTCTTGTAGCAAAATTTATTTACATTATTTTCAAAGTTTGGTCACTAAAGAGGATGTCAGATGACATGATACCTTAAATGATGGCCTATTAAATTTTGAAGCGGAGGGCAACAGAAGAAAGGGGAAACCAAAAGAACAGTGAGTTCAAGGAAAGGATTAACAGAGTGATGCAGAGAATAGGGATTTATGGAGGAGTAAAATGTACAATGGGTTGTAGGAACACTACTGTATTGTAGAAAAATTCCTAATAAAGAAGAAAAAAGTCCAAAGTGTTATTTTGGCACTTTACACCTTTCTTCTTTAAAGTATCCATTTGCAAATTCGTAAAGTTATCTAGAACATTTACAGAGACACCCCTACTCTTATTTTAAATGGTAAATACAATATTTTGTATGGCTTAATGCAAAACAGTCAAATGAAAAAATCGCGTTCTAACCACATCACAACAATAGTGTTACAAACATCATGTGTAAAAAGAAAACAGGCGGACTTGTAGAGATTGTCTGTGGTCTGGCTACTTCCACCTGATATATAAAAAGTGTTGAGAATTGAATATACTCGGTTGTATTATACCTAAAGGAATATTCGTGCCGGCTCTACAAATATTTTAACTGCATAAGTAGGCAATTGATTTTATTTTTCTCCTAACCAGGTTGTTATTATAAAACACAATGGTAGTCACCAGGTCGTTTTGTATTCACAAGTTTCCGTCGATACAAACGCATCATCTCATGATAGGTGTAAACCTGTAATTAAGTGAGACCACTGACACCTCTTACATTTTTTTGACGTGAATGTTTTGTTGCTTTCGGCGCGCCGGCCCGGCCGGCGATGTCCAGTGTACCAGTTGTATGACTGCGTGTTCGCGTGATCCTTGTTTCACTTCCACCCTTGATGCACGTCAGGCTTCCACTGTATGTACAAGTAATTAAGAGTCTGCCGAGTATAAGACCATTATTTCCGTGTCTGTATAAATTCTCTTTTCATTGCTCTACACAAGTTCTACTTGGTTCAAACTTCTCCAATTTGAAACACATCCTTCTGCACGATATTAATCCAGATTGAAACTTCTCTGTTTACACTTTCTTGTTGCAGTTGTGCAAAGCTCTCAATTTAGGTAATTAATAATAAACTTCACGATGAATCATCCTGGTTTGATCATTGTGTAGTTTTCATGTGGTAGGGGGCACGCCGTAACGTAGTGGTTAAGACACTGTTGGACTATATAATCACTGATTGAAACGAACATTGGGTAAGGAGTGCACATGGTGCTTTGACTAAAGAGCACTTCTTTCCTACGGTACACCATAGGCTAAATATAAAACATTTTATTCCAAATTTCATTTTAACACAATTTATGACTGACCATGGAACATTTGGAAGTTATTTTAGAAGATTTAATATTAACCCAGACAGTAATCATAATTGTAAATGTCAAGAATTTAATACAATCTGTAAAACATGTTTTATTTGATTGTCCTGTATTCGAAAGACAACGATTCTGGTTAAACTTACTTTTAAATGATGCCTCAATATGTGAAGTGATTTTTAAGAACCAAAATTATTATAAACATTTTATGAAATTCATAACACGCATTCATATCAATATGTAGTATTTTTCTAAGACATTTAAAGACAATTTATGTAGCCTAATTCATAACACTCATACAAAACCAAAAGATAATATTTATCTTTTACAATGTAGGATAGTACAGGCCTACTATTGTTATAGTAGCCTAAGCTACAACCCTAACATGCCTTTATGGCGAAATAGGGTTTCAAAATATTTGGAGATTCAATAATAATAACTTAATAATAATAAGGCACTACACTACAAGCCGGAAGGTCGAGGGTTCGAGTCCCGGTAGAGTCAGGATTTTTAAATTGACCAAAAACTTTCTGGCGGCACTAACGCCCTGAGATCGACTCAGCCTTTAACGGAAATGAGTATCAGACGCTTATTCTGGGGGTAAAGGCGGCCGTCATGCGGGGCTGACAACCCGGTTGACATCAAGTGCCGATTGTCCAGAAAAAGTGGGAGCCTTAACCTCTTACTACCCCAAGGCCCTGAGGCCTGCTGTGGGATCAATTCACTTAATTTTCCTGCTTTAGCATTTTAATGCCCCCTCCATTCCAGTTAAGATTAGAGTATTAAAGTTATATCCAATACAAGGGGGGGGGAGGAAACCGGAGACTCGTACTGTATCTAATCAGAAATTACAAAACTTAGCATTAGTAAGGGTTGTTTTCTTAATGAATACATGAGAGCTGAAACAAACATTTTACAAGAAATTTACGAATGTGTATGTTACCATCTAACTAATCAATTAACTAATTCACTGGCACTGTCGAACCCGTAGGTTCAGGGCCGCGCGGACATAAGTTCTCCACACATCCCTATCCTGAGTTAATATTTTCCTAATATCAACTGTATAATCTATTTCCCTCAAACCTCTCACTACATTCTTGGTCTCTGGTTTTTCTATAAGAAGCTTCCGCGTACCTCTTTCATTACCTATTCGTGCCATGTGTCCTGCCCATCGCAGTCTATGAGACTTAACTGTTTTTTTATTATATCTGGTTTCCTATAAAGATCATATAGCTCATTGTTCTGTATCTTCTCTATTCGCCTGTCTGTTCACCTCTCTTCGATTCAAAAATTTTCCTAACAACTTTATTCTCAAATAGGCCTACTCGTAACCTCCTTTCCTCTCTTAAAGTTAGAGTCCATGTTTCGCATCCATAGGCCTATAGTTTGACTTGGAGAATAACAGCTTTAAGCTATAGGCCTATATTTTCAGCTTAACGTTTTTTTAAAAGGAGTTGGGACGATAAGAATCCCTGTATTAGGCATACATAATAGCATAAATTTTGCAGTATTGAGTCTATGTTTAATTTATTTGTGCATATCATTTCTGTTTGTAATTATTGTTCCTAGGTATTTCAATTCAGCCACTTCTTCAAAATTTACCCCATTTGTCATTAGCTGTCAGTTTCCATTATATAATGTATATATATGTGAACATATATTTAGTTTAATTTATGTTTACTTCCAGTCCCAATTACTTAATGTTACTCAATAGTGTGTGCGTGTTAGCTCTTAGTATCCCCTTACTATCGCCCAATAATACATTAGCAACATAGAACTAACAGCTTATTATTAACATTGAGTTGAAGACCTCTATGACTAAAATTTACGAAATATTATGAATCTCGTATGAATCGTAAACCCAGTTCCTCACAATAAGGTAACAATTCAAGCTTCCATTTTAATTTATTCCAATTGGGGACATATGAAGTCATCATCATCAGCAGCAGCATCAAGTATTAGACCTGCTGGTCTGTTCCGATCTCATGTTAGAATTGGTCTATCCATCTTTTGCTGGGTCTTCCAACATTTCTTCGTCCTAGTGGTTTGTAATGAAGAATCTGTTTCGGAATTCTATTGTTATCCATTCTATTGATGTGGTCCATCCATTCATCTCTGTATTGTGTAATTCTATCTAATAGTTTGAATATATTCAGTTCTCTTCGTATATCCTCACTTCGCCTTTGATTCATTATTGTATAGCCAGCTACAGTCTTCAGAAACCTCATTTCTGATGATTATATTCTTCTTTCCTGGTTTTTGGTTAAGACCCAATGTTCCGATCCATATAGTAGTGTTCGAACCGCCATCGTTTTATCAAATTTTGAAAGTGTCTCCTTTCTAGTTCCTTTGAGACTTCGTTTTATGGTGCCATACATATGATAATTACATTTATTTATTATTAATTAAATAAAAATAAAACGTAGTTTTATTTGATTTTCATATTTATTATATAATTCAGTGACAGCTGTTTCGGTACACTGTACCTTCTTCAGACAAGTTAACAAATTATGAATTGTGTTCCAACTGATCTAAGCAACAATACAACAATATTTATTTAAATTTTTTAATTTAACAAAGGGGATTCATTCATATCAAGTTGAGAATTTAACAGTTTTTTACTACTTTTAAATTTATTAATTTCTACAGCCTCCAAAAGATCTAACTTCTTACCCTTATCACAAATTATCACAAAAGAGTTAGATCTTTTGGAGGCTGTAGAAATTAATAAATTTAAAAGTAGTAAAAAACTGTTAAATTCTCAACTTGATTTGAATGAATCCCCTTTGTTAAATTAAAAAAATTAAATAAATATTGTTGTATTGTTGGTTAGATCAGTTGGAACACAATTCATAATTTGTTAACATGTCTGAAGAAGGTACAGTGTACCGAAACAGCTGTCATTTAATTATATAATAAATATGAAAATCAAATAAAACTACGTTTTATTTTTATTTAATTAATAAATATGGATTTCCATCAAGTAAACACCAACTCAATTGATTATTTATTTATTATGTTTTCAATGTCTTAACTTTTTCTGTATGATAAATTGTATCCCAGATAATTAAAATTGCTCATTTGTTCTATTATTTTATTCTCTAATTGAATTTTTTTCTTAGTGGTTCATACCCTCGAAAAGTTAAAACTTTTGTTTTCAGAGTAGATATTTTCAAGTTGTTTGTTTCGCATATCTTACTTAATTTGTAAATTTCCCGTTGTAGGCTACATGAAGTAAGATGTAAAATCGGTAAGAATAGTAGAAACAATCATTTAATTGAAGTAATAGCCTGTAGAAGCAGTAGGCCTATTATGATAAATTAAAATTAATTAAAAAAACTCCTAACTTTACAGTCCCTATAATTGGACTTATCACTCTCGTTCTCTGTTTTTTTAATAAAATCTAAAAATAATAATGCATGATTCTAAATAGAGCTTATATCTTCCACATTAATATTACATGCATCTTAATTATATATATATATATATGTACTAGAGGTCCCGGCCACGCGTTGCTGTAGCTAAGGTATACGTTAAAAATTTAAATTGAGTTGCTGTCTTTCAGCCAGATTACTTAAAACTAATACTTACACACGAAATTAGCCAGATGACTTAAAACAAATACTTACACCGATCCGATTGAGGGTCTTTCCACTTTTCAGTGGTTTCCCTTTTACCAGCCGGCTGCTGGCCCTTCACATCCACATGTGTCAATCACAGAGGTAGATGATCAACGGCCAGTGTAGGGGTGACATGTGGTTAGCATGTCGAGTCCCCCAGCCGTTATAGCTGGTTCCTCAACCTGGAGCCGCTACTTATTGTAGCTACCCAATTGCCTCACGATGCTGGGTGGGCACCGGTCCCGTACTGGCCGAAATACCATGAGAAAATGTCTTCCCCCCATGGAGACTCGAACCAGCGCAAGTCCCGTAGCTCTGCGCCAAGGCTTCCTACCTTAACCGCTCGGCTATGGCGCGGGACAATACTTACACACGAAATTAATAATATTGAAAATAAAATAAACACTGAACACACTTAAATTATGAAATAATCAATATTTGTAATTCAATCGAAATTCGCGGTTGCAACAAAAAGCACAGCCATCTGTATCTCTCTTTGTTAAATAATAAACCAATTACCTTACCAAATTATAGCTCGGGACCCAGCTCTGTGTGTCTGAAAGGAATTTGCTGACTCAACTGTTATTACTATGCGAAGCAGAGAAGTGTACCTCCTCCACTCCCCCCGCAAACACACAGAGCTTGGACCCGAGCTGTACCTTACACCACCATCTGTTAGAATCGTATGGAACTCACAGATAATTATAACTCTTTGATAAATAATAAACAAATAATTTGCAATAAAAAATAATGCGACTATAAATTTAGTTATAAACTACCCTATGTCTCAAGTTGGATCAAACTGCATACAGTGTGCAAAATTGTTATTAAAATTGGTTCAGTAGTTTAGGATTCCATCGCGGACAAACAACGTGACACGAAATTTGTATATATTAAGATTATATATGCCATATATAAGATTATATATGCCATATATAATGTTATATACAAAAAATGTTGAAATTTAGGCAAATACCATACCTATCACATGTATAGCCCAGTTTAAATAAATAATAGAGTCCCACGCTTCAAGTATTAAGGCATCTTGCCGTGGTTCGGAACTATGGGATTTGACTAATTCAAGTCGCCATGGAGGAAGGAATTTTCTCATACAATTTTGGCCAGTATGGGACCGGTGGTGCCCACCAAGCATCATGAGAAATTTGGATTGCCACAATAAATGGCGGCTCCAGGTTTTAATAAAACCAGCTAGCCTGTAACAGCTGGGAGACCCGACATCCGCATCACATTTCACCCCTAAACTAGCTGGATGATCGCCCATTTCAATGTTAAACATGTAGGCCAAGATATGAGGCCAGCAGTCATCTGTTAGGTAAAGGGCCTTTCAAGTCTGTCGCGTCATGAAGTTTAATAGAAATTTGTTTGGTAGACTGTCCCTCTCTAATGTGCATAAAAAGCTAAGAAAAATAACGAGATATAAAAAAACTAATTTTTACGATTAAACAATATTTAAACAAACAAATGAAATTATTTGTTAGACTTTATATTATTTTCATAAATAATTTAATGTATTAATTGTTAAAAGAATACTATCGGTGAGGTGTATAAGTTAGTTTTTTATTAAACGATTCTAGTGCCTAGACCAAAATTATGGAACATATTAAGTGAAAAAGAAATTCCACTAAACTTGGTAGCAGTAATTAAGAAAATGTATGAGAAAACAAAAATAAAAATAAATCAAAGGGAACCAATACATATAACAGGAGGAGTTAGACAAGGTTGTCTACTATCAACCACTCTTTTTAACATTTATTTCGACGACATGATAAGATCATGGAAGCAAATGACGACTGGGGGAATTAACTTAGGAAATATAGTAATAAAAAAGGTAGCCTTTGCAGATGACCAGATTTTAATAGCAAAAACAGAAGACGAACTACAAATAATGCTATATAAACTAAATGAAATTTCAAAAAAATACAACATGGAAATATCCTCACAAAAATAAAAAACAATGGCCTTCAAGGGCGCTCATCCAGTTCGGACAAAGATAATATTAGAAAATAAACCAATAGAACAAGTTGTAAGATATAACTTCCTAGGTTGCGAAATATCATACACAGCAGAAACAGATATAAATAACAAACTAAATAAGTTTAATTATATAACATGTACACTAAAAATAACTGAAAAAATAAAGTCAGGAAAGACTCTATAATGAAATTATACAAGACAATGGCAGTGCATATTATTACTTATGGATCCGAAACATGGACAGTGACAACACAACAATCTGCCAGAATGCAAGCTGCTGAAATTAAATTCCTCAGACCAATAGCAGGATATCAAAGAACAGGCAAAAAACATAACACAGAAATAAGACAACAACTAAAAGTAGGGGAATTAATCACAACAATAGAGAAATACAGAATAAACTGGAAAGAACATTTGGCAAGGATGACTGAGAATAGAATACCAAAAGCAGCATACAACTATTCACCACGAGGAAGAAGAAGCTTGGGAAGATCAAGGAAAAGATTGAAAAAGCAGCATTTTGGAGCCGGAACAGGCTAGTAAATAAGCCTAAACCGTGAAGAAGAAGAAGAAGAAGAAGATTAAATAATTCTGTAGTTTGTTTTTGAACGATGTTATAGTTTGATAGTCTGTGACATAGGGCGGAAGGGAATTCCATGTTTTGACAAGTGAAACTGTGAAAGAAAATTAATAATACGTAGGGCCTACACAGTGTGAAGAGGAGGAAATAAATGACCAATGTGCTGATGGGATCGAGTGTCGTGAGTTACGTGTGTCGGAGAGTCTAATGAAGCGGCGTGACAAATAATTAGGCGATGAAGTGTGAAGTATTTTATAGAGAAGAGATAGGGAATGGACAGTCCTACGAGCTCTTAGACGAAGTCACAATAATTGTTCCAGGGACGGTGTAAACATGGTCAAATTTGCGAATATCACAAATAAATTCATCATCATCATTGGCGCAACAAACTCATTCCTGAGTCCTGGCCTCCTCAAAGAGCCTCCACCAATTAGTTCGGTCCTGTGTTTCTGTCCACCAATTTCTCAATCCCAACTCTCTAGCATTTTCGTCCATCTCATCCTTCCGTCATAGTTTCGGGCTTCCCCTTTTTCTTCTACCCTCTGGTTGAGTGGACCATATCGTTTTACATATTTCTGACTCTTCCTTTCTTCTTACATGCCCTACCCATCGTAGTCTGGTTAATTTAATGAATTTACTAATTTCCACATCTTTGAATAATGCATACAACTCCTGATTACCGTATAGCGTTTTCGCCAGACACCATTCTCACATGTAGGGACATACTCCCTTATTAATATTTTCCTTTCAAAACATTGCAGAGCGCATTCAATGTATTTCCCCAAATAAATTGATAAGGAAGGAATTATTACTCTCTATCCATCCATAGTAACTCTGCCCGAGGGCAGGTCCTTCACTGCAATCATAACAGTTTCCTGCTATGCATGCAGATTTACTAGGGAATTGTAGGTGTGTTAGCTTCCCGTTGCTTTCCACACCCGTGAAGGATGATGATGATGATAAGGATGATGATGGTGATGATGGCCATACGATTTCAGGGACCGTTTGGGCCTTAAAGTTTTCCTGACATTTGTCTTACAGGTGAAGAAAAACCCTGATAAAATCCTCACTCAGAAAAACTGCCCCGACCGGGGATCGAACCCGGGCCCGCTGCGTGACAAGGCAGCACGCTACCTCGAGACGACAGCGGTGGACATTACTCTCTATAGTAATAGAATATATTAAAAATCCAATTTTAGCCTATTTATTTAATGATTCCATTATTATTATTATTATTATTATTATTATTATTATTATTATTATTATTATTATTATTATTATTATTTATTTGAATCAACTAACTACAGACGACGCTACTGTGCACATGGTGCATGGGCGGCCGAAAGCCCCAACAGCTCGCAATGCCTGTACTACGGAGCGTCGATGATGGAAGCTCCTTGTAGGAAAGCCAGAGGAAAAACGCCCAGTTGGTAGACCAAGAATGAGGTGAGAGAATAACATTAACTATGATTTGAGGGAAGTAGATTATACAGGGAATGATTGGAATGCATTGGCTCAGGATAGGGATGTATGGAGAGCTTATGTCCTTGCGGCCATGAACCTACGGGTTCGATAGTGCCAGTGAGTGAGTAAGTAATTATTATTATTATTATTTTTATTATTATTATTATTATTATTATTATTATTATTATTATTATTGTTATTATTTTATCAAGAGAATCAATCGGTTGGTAAGTTTTCCAGTCCTGAAACACACAGCTTTACATCGTGTATCGGTCTCATTGATGGTAATGTTGGAGCAATTACACACTGTTGTGAATAGCTTAAAGAAAGAAAAGTAAAGATTAGACTTTGAGATCCGACGGCTCACTGCTGTTACCAGATTACAATCTGTTGCGTGGCCCAAACTCCACAGTCACGAGAAGGCAATGTTTGCGTTAATCCTCTATACATTACATAAATATCTTGACACGTTGAGCTCGGCGGAACATCGATCTTTACTTTGTCCAGCGATTATTTCCTTGTAAAACTGAATTTTGATTAGATAATGGATACAAAATATATATAAATAAAACTATTAAGAATACTTTCGTCATAAATTTAGCTCAGTCACTACATTCGCTTTAATCTAGTTCCTAAATATAGTTTATTTTAATGAAGAACTGAGCATTTCATAGAACTTCAATCGATACTGTAGTACAGACTAATTATCTAACTAATTTGCACTATGGAACCCATAGATTTATGGCCGCGCGGACAAAAGCTCTCAACACACCCCTATCCTTTATATCCCGCCTCATCATACTACCTATTATTCGAAATATTTTACAATTTCTCTTGCTAGAAAATCGAATTCCCTTCCACCCTATGTCAGAGACTGCCAAACTTTACCATCTTTCAGAAACAAATTGAAAATGAAATTACTAACAGAAACAACTCACTAATATTACTTTTTAAAAATTAATGTGTTTTTTCATTATTTAATAAAAAATAGAATTAAGATCCGTTAATATATTTACCTAATGCCTTGTATAAAAAAGCATAGATTAATTAATTGTAGTTTATTACTTTCTTCGTATTTTTTTTTCTTTCTTTTCTTTTTATGCATAGTACATTCGAGCTGTTATTCCTTTCTGTATTCATTCTATCATTAATTTAATTTTAATTGTATTTAATTTAATTGTATTATTAGACATTATTTTTATTATTATTATTCAATTTGACAGATAATTAATTGTTTAGTATGACTATTATTGTATTTTTTTTGTATTTAAATGTAACATATGTTTGTCCTGGTGAGTGGAAGAGAAGGCCACATGGCCTTAACTCCACCAGGCTAAATAAATCTATTCTAAATTCTATTCTATCCTGAACTAATGTTTTCCAATCTCTGTAATCTACTTTTCTTAAATTATGGTTAATGTTATTCTCCCACCTCATTCACGGTCTGCCAACTAGGCGTTTTCCCTCTGGTTTTCCTACAAAAAGATCCCATGCCCCTCTTTCATTCCCCATTCGTGCCACATGTCCTGCCTATCACAGTTTACTAGATTTAACAGTTATTATAGCTTATCTGGTTTCCTGTAAATGTCAAGTAGCTCACTGTTATGCAGTCTTCTCTATTCGGATGTCTGTTCATCTCTCTTTGGTCCAAAACGTTTCCCAAGAACTTCATACTTAAATACTCGTAATATTTTCTCCTCCCTTAAAGTAAGTATCCACGTTTCACATCCATATAATATAAATAGAGGCTAGCACAGGAAACTTTTATTAACACTAGGAGAGAATTTCACTATAAAATTTCCAAATAAAATTGTTTTGATGTACTCTATACTCATTTTGTTTTGTTCGTATTTGATATTCCAACAATAGGACTACATTTTTTATATTAATTATTTCAGTGTAGCATAGTAGAGCAAATTTACACTTAAATTATGTGTCTTGTAGAATGAAATTTGACTAGCGTGAAAAAAAAATCAAGTAATATATCATATAGGCCTACATAAAATAAATCATAAACCATAAAAGAAATGATAAAATTGTGGAAGAACGTATTCTTCATAATATATAAAACTACCAGAACAACAGGAGAGCACATTTTCTACGAATGACATCTTACAGAATTCCAAAAGTTATTCTTCGTTACTATTTTCAAAGGCAAAAGTTCGCTGGGACGTCCAAAAAGCACTGGGTGGAAAATTCCTCTTTGAGACCTAATACTTACATGGATGATGATGATTTTATATGCAGAGTAAAAAAAAATGCAATACCCATATGAATATGCCAAAACAATTTTTTTAACAATCGGCATCAGATATCCTATGGATTTATTGCTACATACGAGTATTTACACAATAGCTCCCAAATTAAAAATACACTAACTTTTGTGTAGATGTATAGGCCAGTAACTATTTGGATTTTCATTCCGGTTGAAAGCCTTCGATAGATAAATGGAAGCGATCCACATATCAAAAAGACAAATTGACTGTATCAGTAGCGGCTCCTGGGTAAAATGAGGGTAGGAATAAATTTAGAATTAAATAATTCTTCCAAATAGTTATTGTTATTCCTAGTACCATAATAAAATTACTACTAATGTTAATTCGATTATTATTATTATTGTTATTATTGTTATTATTATTATTACTATTATTATTATTATTATTATTATTATTATTATTATTATGGCAAGCCATTTAATGACCTATAAATTGGTAAAAAATGCAAAATAAAAAATGCATTTATGACCTAAAAAATGCAAAAAAATGACCAATAAAAAATTTAAGAATTACCAATAAAAATACTATTTATTAGGTTAAGTACTCACTTGGTTACTAAATTACATAAAATTTAACTTAACATCAAAAGTAATTAGCAAAACAACTACTTAATTCCAAGGAATTGTATTGACAAGGAAAAATACTGAATTATAATAAAAATCTTAAATCAAATATAAATAATGTCACAGCCTTCCGGAAAAGTGTAAAAATGCTCAAAATTACCTAAATATTGCCAAAAAATGACATCCCTAAAAGAGTTAAGAAAATGCAAAAAAATGCCCTAACGAATTGCTTTTTATTTAACCCGTTTTTTAATGCCATACATTTTCATATATATTCAAGCATTGTTTTAACCTTCATAAAAAATGTAAAATCATTAATTGCCTTGCCATAATAATTAGTATTATTATCATTATTATTATTAAATTTTAGGCACAGAAAGATGTGTAAACATTAAAAATCTGTACATAAAAATTATTATTAATGTTTTTGTTGTTGTTGTCGTTTTGTTGCTGTTGTTTTGTTGTTATTTTTGTGGTTATTGTTTTGTTGTTGTTGTTGTCGTCATCGTCGTTGTTGTTGTTGTAAATTCTTTCAAAGCTACAATCATCTCAAGCGTTCAACATTAAAATCCATGATAACAATAAAATATAGGCTAATTGGGCCTACTGTTAAGATTGTCTTATTTATATAAGTAATGCGCTCAACGAATCTTCTGAAATACAAACAATTCATTATCAAGACACAAATATTATAAGAATAAAATATTAATTGGGCTGACCCGTTAGCTCTTAATGACTCACCGCATCTGCTCTATACAAATCAACGTTTTCAGGTAAAACCAATCATACTTCCTGACAGGAAGGCAGGAATCAAGCAGTTCGGTCCACTGATTCCCGTATATCGTTCGTAATCCAAGAAACCGAACAAAGTTAAAGAAGCTAAAAAGAACTAACATACATCCACAACTCTGCATTGGCTATTAGGACATGGGTAGGCAGATTGCCTGGCCGTGAAAGGAATTATGTTGCACTCAACATTAGTAAACGAAATAACTCTTCAGTCTGTAAAAACATTAATTAAAGACTATTTAACTCATGACCCAAATAGGAGTAAATGACCAATCACGTTATAATGATTCTTGATTTACAACCAATCACAGTCGTGTTTCGCCTAGAATTTACCAACTAAAGTTTATCATAATAAAGAAAGCACCTCCTTTTTTAACATTTGAGTAGGTCATATCATTATTTTGCAGTGACTGACTCACTAAGAAATACGGCTACCAGATTGTATATATAGTGCATGAATGTCAACACATAGCGCATGCGGGAGTTAATATAAAACATTTGTAGCAATTGATTATACCACCAAAAAAAGAAACCACTCTTTGCACTTTCTTAAATGTATTTTTTCCCAGAAAAATTTAATTGTCATATTTACATCATAGGAAATCAGAAATGAATTAATATAGGCCTACAGTTTGATGTGTTTCATTTTTTCTCCGCTAGAGTGCATTCTTACAATATTGCGTTCCTTTGACAATAAATAATATGATCTGGTTGCAGTGACGAACAAAAGAAGCAAATTAAGCGTACCAATCGTTTCTCAATTGTTTTCAAACATCGCCGTTTACATTAAATATAGGCCTATAAATATTTAAAAATAACTGTAGGCCTATTTAAATAATGATTTGTGAGTAAACAGCTTAATTTTATTCGTTAAGTAGTCCTAACAAATGCCAGAACATATGGAAAAAATTGAGAACATAAAATATGGAATATCTCACAAGGCAACTGTCAACCACTGCATATCGAAACCTACCTTGTAATTCAGCCCAGAGAAGAGTTGTGATATACCAAGGTCCTTAAAAAGATGAGAGGATAATGTTAGGATGGATCTTACGACACAGCAAAGCACCTTATGCTGACTATTAAACTCCTGCCCCAAATGGGAGTCAATGAAAAATCACATTTCAATGATTTTTTTATTTACAACTAATCACAGTCGTGTTTAGCCTAGAATTTACCAACTAAAGTTTATCATAATAAAGAAAACACCTCCTTTTTAACATTTGAGTAGATCATATCATTATTTTGCAGTGACTGACTCACTAAGAAATACGGCTACCAGATTGTATATATAGTGCATGAATGTCAACACGTAGCGCATACGAGAGATAATATAAAAACAATTGTAACAATTGATTGTACCTCAAAAAAAAAAAAAACACTGTTTGCACTTTCTGAAACGAATTATTTTCCAGGAAATTACGCAGAAAAATATAATTGACATATTTACATCATAGGGCATCAGAAATGAATTAATACCTGTAACGTTGGTTATAAATTTCTCCACTAGGGTACATTCTTACAACATTGCGATCTTTTGGCAATAAATAATATTATGATCTGATTGCAGTGATCGAACAAAATAAGCAAATGAAGTGTACCAATCGTTTCTCATTTGTTTTCAAACATATAAATATTTTAAAATAACTATAGTTAAATAATGATTTGTGAGTAAACAGCTTAATTGTATTCGTTAATAGTCCTAACAAATGCCACTCTTGATTTCCAAATTCTCTAGATAAATAAATTCCTCACTTCGTGAGTCGTGAATTTATCGATAATTTGGAAATCACTCGAAATACTTCCTTAGTCAATTATAGTAAATGATAATGTTCTAAAAGAATACAAATGAAATTGGTTCAACTACATTCAAAGGATGGATCAAAAACGTATAACAGTGTAGTTGGTTATTCGCATATAAACCAGAGTGTGGGACGGCCGAGAGCACGATGGGCAATTAATTACTTTTCTGCATGAGATCGGAACGAACATTCTGCAGTTCAATCTGTGAAGGAGAAAAAGAAGGTGATAATGAACAATGTATTTTGCACTTTCTTTACCAAGCCATTTATTTAAACAAATTATAGTTTATTATTATTATTATTAGGCCTATTATTATAATTATTATTTTAATATATTATCTGTTTAGACTATTGTGTAGGCTATGACTATTATGTATCATTTAATTAAGTATATAATTCATAATTGTTATTATATGTATAATTTAACCCTGGTGAAATGGAAGAGAAGACCTTACGGTCTTAACTCTATCAGGTAAAATAAACCATTATTATTATTATTATTATTATTATTATTATTATTATTATTATTATTATTCCCAGTGAACGTTGGCATGAATCTTAACTCGTAGTTTTTAAAAAGAAATACCTTAGAGCATTGGAAGTAGACAAGATTCAGTAAAATGCAGAAGCTCCAATCATTAGTTATACGTAATGCTGACAAACTAGAGTCCGAAAGGCCTATAGTGTTTTAAAAGTTTTATTAGTTGAGGAGGTGGAACTTACAAGTTGCTTAATTTTGTCATTTTATACAGGGTGAATTTTAATTGCACCGACAAACTGCAGGGACTGATTCCTGACTAGAAATGGAGGAAAAAATGACCTATGAATAAGTGTCCATAAATCCATCGTTGTCAAGGTAGATGACACTGACGAATGACATTATTCTCTCGGCTCTTTTGCATGGCCTGCTAGATCACCTGACTTAAAGCTTATGAATTTGTACCTCTGGGGCAACTGAAAAGCGTTGTGTATGCTGAATCATTTCCTGATGTGCCTACCCTTCAACAGCGTGTCCACGTCGCCTGTGATGCTATTCGGAGAGAGACCGGAACATGCGAAAAAGTGGGGCAATATATCTCTCTCTCTCTCTCTTTTTCTCTCTTTTTCTCTCTTTCTCTCTCTTTCTCTCTCTCTCTCTCTTTCTCTCTCTTTCTCTCTCTTTTTCTCTCTCTCTCTTTCTCTCTCTCTTTCTTTCTCTCTTTCTCTCTCTCGTTGACAGCTATTTGTGCTGTCCAGTGTGCCTTTTACTGGGTCTATTTATGTGTCCCTTGACGGCGATTCTTTGGAGATTTATTATATGGTAGCATGTGCTATTGCTATTGATATAATGTGGATGTTTGATTCCAAGGCAAATAGATCTCGCTTGATTGGGGCATCGGAAACCGTGTCGCTGATGAGCTCGGCTCTTTCAGGGCCGGAATGAGCCACGCCAATCTGCGCTGACTTTTCTGACCTTGGTTATTTCATGCTGAATAGTATGGGTGTTGTGTCGAATATGTTTCAGTGTGTAGTTCGCCATTGTGGAAGGTGTCCATATTGCGTACTATTGTGTTCCCATGATCATTTATGTTTCGGAGCATGGAAGTAACCCTTTCAGTTATGATAGTATCAATATATGTAACCTTCGTGGCCTCGTGCATCTCCGTTATCCTTGTGTAACGCGGGGCCGAAAGTATAATTTTGAGACAATTGTTCTGTCATATTTGCAGTTTGTTTTTGTAGAATTTCGCAAGGATACTCAGAGATTCGCAGCCGTACAATAGTATACTACGGATCACGGCCACATGTAGAATGACCTTGATCCTTCGGGACAGAGACGGCGACTTGAAAGTGAGGCAATCCATGATACGACGTGTGAGCGCTTGCATTGCATCTCTTGCAGGGCACTATGGACATTTATTGTGACGTGGATGGGAATATTCTTTGTACTGTGCGCCGGGACGATTTGTTGTAGTGGCACGCACATCGTTCATTTCCGGACACACATTTATAGGACCTTTTTTCCTTCATTTCCAGTCAGGAATCAGTCCTTGAAGTTTGTCGGTGTAATTACCGTTCACTCTGTATTATATTTTTATATTGTGACTGATACATCAAAACTGATGAAATCAGGGGGAGAAATGTTGATGGACAAGATTCGCCGGTTGCTTAATATGATTTGGAAAAAGAAGCTATTCCAGATGAATGGAAAGAATCAATTATCGTACCAATTTATAAGAAAGGAGATAAAACTGATTGCAACAACTACAGGGGCGTCTCATTCCATTCAACTTCGTACAAAATTCTAACAAATGTATTAGTAAGCAGACTTACTACCTATATTGATGACATTCTAGGAGATTATCAATATGCATTTAGAAGAAATAGGTCTACAACAGATCAGATTTTTAGTATAAGACAAATTTTAGAAAAGAAATGGGAATATTATGGTACTGTACATCAACTATATGTAGCCTTAAAAAATCATATGATTCAATTAAGAGGGAGAAGTTATATAGTATCCTCCTGGAGTTCGGAATTCCTATAAAGTTAGTTAGACTTATATGAATGTGTCTAAATGGCACAAAGAGTAGGGTGCGTGTAGGCAAACAGTTTTCGGACACTTTTGAAATCCAGAATGGGTTGAAGCAAGGAGATGCACTAACTCCTCTACTATTTAATTTTGTACTAGAGCGTGCCATTAAATCTTTAGAGAATGAGGAAGGTTTACAACTGAATGGTATTAATAAACTGTTAGTTTATGCTGATGATGTAGTATTGTTGGCCGATAGTGAGGAGATACTAAAGGACAATACGCACAAACTATTGAGTAACACTAAGAACTTAGGACTGGAAGTAAATATCAATAAAACTAAATATATGGTCACACGTAGAAATACATTGTATAAAGGAATTGGACAGCTAATGACAAATGAGGGAAATGTTGAGGAAGTGGCTGAATTCAAATACCTAGGACAATAATCACAAATAGGAATGAGATGCACAAAGAAATTAAACATAGGCTCAATTCTGGAAATGCGTGCTATTATGCATTGCAGAGACTCTTGATGTCCCAACTCCTTTCAAAAAACGTTAAACTGAAAATATATAAAACTATTATTCTACCATTACAATTCTACAATTATGCCGTACGTTCCCTCTTTAACTAGAGGTTTGAACAAGATATTCAAAGGATTAGATACTAAATTAATTTTTACTTCCACTTTGACATTAAATAGTGTACTTGGAAACCCTAAAGATAAAGTCGATTGTTTAAAAAAATTCTGTATTTATGAAATTGGATGCAATGACTGTGATATGAAATATGTTGGGCAAACCAGAAGATCCATTTTAACTAGATTTAACGAACATATTACCCATTTTAGACTTAACAGAATTAAAAAAACTGGAGTTGCCCAGCATATTTCTGATTACGGTCATGCTATCAATAAAAGTAACCTTAAGGCTGATTCGTTCGGTCATTGATTTCAAATTCCTTGACGTCCTTGAAAGTTTGGAAATTTATAAAAATAAGGATAAAATCATGAATAAAGACAAGGGCCCTATTCCGTACAGCGCCCTCTTTTCTCTAATTGAATGAAAAGAGGATTAGTTTTATTATGTTTTACTGTTTACTTGTGATTGATTGCGTCATGTGATGTAGTTTGTTTTTAACTGAATTTGTTTATTATCAATTTTGTCTTCAGTCAATATATGGTTTTGAGAATGACAGCTTGGCTGTGGAAACGTGTTCACCATTTTAAAACATTAATTGGTGAATTGGGCATATTGATTGTATATATATATATTTTAATATTTTATCACCAAGAAGATCACTTGTGTATTAAATATTATTCTACCAGTTATAAGCTTATTATATGGGTGCGAAACATGGAAAGGAGATTACAAGTATTTGAGAATAAAGTACTTAGGAAAATTTTTGGACCAGAGATGAACATACAGGTGAATGGAGAAGACTACATAACAATGAACTAGGTACATGGTCTTTATAGGAAGCCAGATATAATAAGAGCAGTGTTAAGTCTCGTAGACTGAGATGGGCAAGACATGTTGCGCGTATGGGGAATGAAAGACTTGCATGGAAGCTCCTTGTAGGAAAGCCAGAGGGAAAACGCCCAGTTGGTAGACCAAGAATGAGGTGGGAGAATACCATTAACTATGATTTGAGCGAAGTAGATTATACAGGGAATAATTGGAAAGCATTAGCTCAGGATAGGGATGTACGGAGAGCTTATGTCCGTGCGGCCATGAACCTACGGGTTCGATAGTGCCAGTGAATAAGTAAGTAAGTAATTACCGTTCATCCTGTATTATATTTTTATATTGTGACTAACACATCAAAATAATTTTATCATAAACTTGATTAGTAGGGCCTATTGAAGCAGAGAGTGACATAAATGCAATAGCCTACTGCAACTTCCAAAGTTCATAGAAGAGAGTAAAACGAATATTTTTTAAAGTAACAATGGCTCTGGATGTAATTATTTGTCACAGTAATATAATGTACGGTTAAAAACTATAAAATAGTTACCTTGTAGGTCCGTCTCCTCAACTTACGTTATTTTAAAACTCCGTAGGCCTTTCGGCACTAGTCCCATCTTCAGCGGAATGCATTAGGTCCGTTCTAGTTGACCCTTGTTGAAGCACCGACTTGGTTGCGAGAATTTTGTACAAATTAAATAATTTAATAAACAACAACATTGAATAAATAGATGAATTCGACAATAAAGGCACCTACAAATTAACATGTAGGCCTACAGACTGTAATAAATTCTACATTGGGAAAACTAACAGAAGCTTCAACATTAGATTCAAGGAACATTTCAGAGATTTCATTTATAATGGAGGAAAATCAAGGTATGCACAACACGTAATTCAGGCTGGACACCATATCCATAGCCTAACATCGACAACACCCTCAAAATAGTACATAGAGAAATCATTCCAACGAGAATAAATATAGGCCTACTGGAGGAAATCGCAATCCTAAGAGAAATCAACAAGAACCTAATTCTCAATGAATACACACCCAGTCTACACAATCCTCTGTACAAAATTCTCACAACCAAGTCAGTGCTTCAACAAGGGTCAACAAGAACGGACCTAATGCATTCCGCTGATGATAGGACTAGTCCCGAAAGGCCTACAGAGTTTTAAAATAACTTAAGTTGTGGAGACGGACCTACAAGAAAACTATTTTATAGTTTTTAACCGTACATTATATTACTGTGAACTAATACCTCAACGGAAAATTATCATGAATTTTATTAGTATCAATTACTTGTCGGCTGGCAAAATCATTAACCGTGCAGCAAGAAAATAATAAAGGCAGTAATTTTATAAATTAATTAAGGTACTCATTCTTTAGAGCCGTCAATATTACATACTTTGTTAAACACGTCATGACACCAGAGAGCGGTGTCTCTACTGTTACAACACGCAGTACGTTAGCGTTTATTTAGAGCATGACATGTAACAGTAGGTACACATGAGACGATTTAACAGATAAAATTATAAATGTTCTACCTATGACAATATAAAAATGGTTTAATCTCTTCTAACTTCATTTAATAGGTTTGAAATGTATGCAACATCTTTCTGTGCACAATATTAAGTTTTGGTTCGCTTCCTCCATTCATCTCTATCCTTCCAATCACCATCCTGCAGTACCCTGTATTTCGTCAAATTCATAATTCCCTCCATCCATGTCTTCTTGGTCCACCGCTGTGGTCTCGAGGTAGCGTGCTGCCTTGTCACGCAGCGGGCCCGGGTTCGATCCCCGGTCGGGGCAGTTTTTCTGGGTAAGGGTTTTATCGGGGTTTTTCCTCACCTGTAAGAAAAATGTCAGGAAAACTTTAAGGCCCAAACGGTCCCCGAAATCATATGACCATCACCATCACCATCCTTATCATCCTCATCATCATCATCATCCTTCACCGGTGTGGAAAGCAACGGGAAGCTACCACACCTACAATTCCCTAGTAAAGCTGCAAGCATAGCATGCAAATGCTATGATTGCAGTGAAGGACCTGCCTTCGGTCAGAATTACTATGGATGGATGGATGGATGTCTTCTTGGTCTCCCTCTTATTTTACTCCGAATTGCAACCTACTTCAAACTCCTAACTGGCAATATAGGCCTATATTCATTTACCCTCTTCACATGTCCAAACCATTGCAATTGATTTATTTCCGACAAATTATTCTATCGCCCATAGAAATTAAAATTGTCCTCAATTAATGAGCTTACTATGATATTTCTCTAAATAAACAGTCAATTAAAAGAAAAGAAGCAGCAGAAATGAAATATTTACGATTTGTGGTAGGATATACTTTAATGGATAAAAAAGCGAGTGAAGATATCCGTAAAGAACTAGAAATATTCAGTTTGACAGCTAAAATAGAAGAATACAGGAGAAAATGGTATGAACATGTATGTAGAATGGATACCAACAGTTTGCCTGGGAAAAGTCTCAACTATCTACCAAGAGGAGGAAAAAGAGTTCGGGGACTCCCACGAATGAAATGGACACAGCATCTATAATACTTGGAGCCGGAATGAATCAAAAAGGTCTAATCCTTGCAAGAAGAAGACTACGGTATTTCCATTAAGGTTAATTTATTTTTTTTAAAGTGGGAGAAACAAGTTTTCCTATAGGCCTATATATATATATATATATATATATCCTGAGTTAATTGGAGAACAAATAACAAATACGCATCTTATGATTAGTGTCTTATGTGCTGGATATAACACTGAAATCTTTAGCAGTCTTGCTCTCCAGTAGTTTCAAGTTTTGGAAGTTTCCAGTTTGATTGGCGTTATTTAATATTTTTCAATATTGTTATTTTAACACAGTTCCAATAATGGATCATATTAAAATATTATAATGATATTGTGAAAAGAAAAATTAATGTCTCAACCAAGATTCGAACCGTGGACATCTCGTATTCCGTACGAGTGTTCAAGACCACTACTCTATTCGAGACATGGTACAAACATTAACAATTCTTTCTCATGTACAAATCTATAATTCTCGTTTCGTCCGCTGCCAGGTAGATGTCACCACCAACGTCAACGGCCGGCTTCATTTAGAAGTAGGCCTATCTATATTTGAGAATTTTACACCACCACTCTTATAAGCAGTAAATGATGTTATTTAACATTTTTCAATATTGTTATTTTAACACAGTTCCAATAATGGATCATATTATAATAGCCTATTATAATGATATTGTGAAACGACGCTGGCGGCGGACGAAACGAGAATTTCAGATTTGTATATATGGAAAGAATTGTTAATGTCTGTACTATATCTAGAATAGTGTAGTGGCCTTGCACGCTCGTACGGAATACGAGAAGTCCACGGTTCGATTCCAGGTTCAGACATTAATTTTCCTTTTCACAATATCATTAAAATATTGATTGGTATCATAATACCGTAGATATTGTAATTTTGTCACAGTTTTAGTTAACAGCAGAATTAATAGCTCAAAAACGTATCTAAGTTATCTATGTATAAGAGGTAAAACTAAATTCCATGACGTGACAGGCCTAGAAGACTCTTGGCTTACCAGCCGGTACCTGGCCTCACATCTAGCTACGTGTGTTAATCACAGTGATAAACGATTATCCTGCCAGTGTAGGGGTGACATGTGGTCAGAATGTCGGATCCCACAGACGTTATAGCAACCTGGGAATAAAAGGTAAAGTGATCCGAATAAAGCGCTTTAGGAATTGTAGGCCTATTACACCTGTCGAGTCGGAGGAAGATCTTCTTCCACGAATTCCGGTGATAGCAAAAATTATTGACCGCACGCCAGATCTTGTGGGGCATATGTATGAAAAAATGCGTCGCAGGTACACTTTGTTCAACGAACAACAGGATCGCCACGTGGAATCACACTTATAGTACAACCCCTAGAAGTCTGTAATACTTACTCTGAAACACAAGACACATAATAGGCCTATCAGCCCATTGCATTTCGTTCTTCAGACCTATTTTACATCGAAATAGTACGTTTTTGGATCTGAATTCCTTATCAAAACTTTATCTACTTACTCCCCTCTACAACCCCTAGAAGTCTTATTCAGAAACATCATAGGCCTATATATAAGCCTACTTATACTTACAAGTAGGCCCTATCATCATCATCTTCATTCATGGATTAGGTCTGTTGACCCGTTCCGACTTCAGCCCATCTCTTTCTAGGTCTGCCCACATCTCGGGTGCCTTTAGGTTTGTATTTTGTTATTTGTTTTGGATATCTATCTTCATTCATTCTGTCTATGTGTTGCTTCCATTTTTGTCTATATGTATCCATTTTATCAGTTATTGCAAATATTTCAAGTTCCTGTCTTATTTCTGTGTTCTTGATTCTGTCTTCCTTAGTGCACCCTTTAACAGATCTCAAAAATTTCATTTCTGCCGCCGTTATCCTACTTAGGTCTTGTTTTTTATGTATCCAGGCTTCTGAACCGTAGAGCAGTACCGGTACTGCCAACATTTTATAAAATTTCAGTTGGGTCTCTCTTGTTGTTTTGTTATTTAGTGTTCGTTTTATCGTACCACATATTCCCTGGAATTTTGCTATTTTATTATTTATATCATTATCATAATTAAATGAAATGTCACATCCTAGATAAATGAGATGGTTCACCTGTTCTATGATTTTGTTTCCTATTACTATTTTCGATCTGATTTGATTTTTCCCTTGGAATGCCATTACCTTAGTTTTTTCTATGGATATTTTGAGATTATATTGTTCACATATATTATGTAGTTTAAAAATATTCCTCTGAAGTTCGTCTTCTGTATTTAAGTAGGCCCTATATAGCTATATATATATATATATATATATATATATAGAGAGAGAGAGAGAGAGAGAGAGAGAGAGAGAGAGAGAGAGAGAGAGAGAGAGAGAGAGAGAGAGAGAGAGAGAGAGAGAGAGAGAGAGAGAGAGACGCCCATGTGAAAAGGACGAATGACGGTAGATTATAAAAGATGATGTAGTGATGGAATGAAAGAGACACATGATGCCTATTATATATATAGGTATATATATATTTTTATTGTTGACTAAATATAGCCTATACTTTGTATTAAAGAAAATCTCTCTCTCTCTCTCTCTCTCTCTCTCTCTCTCTCTCTCTCTCTCTCTCTCCCTCTCTCTCTCCCTCTCTCTTTCTTTCTATAGGATATATATATAGGCCTATATATATATGTATATATCGTCTATATGAATGATGGTATATTATGAACGATGATGATGTAGTGGTCAACAAGTGGAAGAGGTAGCCTACAGAATGGGCCCTATATATATTACATATAGGCCTTAGAAGATAGATTAAGAATTAAATGGATCAAGTTAAAAAGTATGAAACTGAAAGACCTGAAAACAAGGGAAAGAATATTATTTTTATTTTTGTGTAGGCTTCTAAAATTTATTTATCCTGTATAATTTTTATTTATTCACATGATTATGGTTAGACGGAAACACCATGGTAAAAAGTATAGGCCTAGGCAGTGCTAGTTTTTAAAACCTTCACATTTTCTTCAAAACACAGTAGACTTGGCTAGTTGTTAGAAAAAGCTATAGGCCTTTTAAATTCCTGTAAACAGTAAAAATTTAAGAAATACAATAGGCCTAATGGATTTAATAATAAAATGTAAGTAGTCGGACTGGATTAAGTTAGAGAATCTTTATGTGGAATGGATTATACTTCTCCTATTTAATAATAAAATGTAAGTAGTCGGACTGGATTAAGTTAGAGAATCTTTATGTGGAATGGATTATACTTCTCCTATTTAATAATAAAATGTAAGTAGTCGGACTGGATTAAGTTAGAGAATCTTTATGTGGAATGGATTATACTTCTCCTATTTAATAATAAAATGTAAGTAGTCGGACTGGATTAAGTTAGACAATCTTTATGTGGAATGGATTATACTTCTCCTATTTAACATTACAGCAGGAATATTCGTAATGAAGTAAGTATGATAAGACTTGTGGAAAAATTACAAAACACATTGGTGAGGCTGGACGGAAAACCAACAGACATATTTATGAGGACACGCACTCGCACGTCACGTCACGCGACAGTTATCTCGCCGCGTAATTATGACAAAATTACCTGATTCATAAGCCTCTGTTTGTTTGTTTTTACATGGCAACACGGCAACCACAACTTACCTTCTTCACTTTTGTTTAATGAGAGTATAGTTTCATACACACAACACAATGGAATCACATCCTATTTAATATTAATTAATATCAGAGAGGTGCATGTCTGCAAGCATAATCTTTACTAATGTCAGTTCTGCCAGAAAATAGAATGAAATATATAACGCCGGCCTGCTTTTTTGATAAAGAAAGCTCCCCCTTTTTAATATTCTGAACAGGTCAGAGCATTATTTTTCTCCAACAAATAGGCCTACATTGAATAAAGCAAATAATGAACAGAGTTCGCGATTTTACTTAGCAGTTTACTAAAAAAAATAATGAATAACCTATAATGTTGATTATAATGTAACCTACTGTTTGATGCGTTTAATTAGGCCTATTTCTCCACATTCTCAGAATATTGCGATCCTTTTTGGCAATAAATAATATGATCAAGTTGCAGTGAATATACATAACCTCACATTTCTTATTTGCTTTCAAACATCGCCGTTTACATTAAATATATAGGCTAACTTACATAGGCCTACTGTATTTTAAAATACCGGTAACTCTAGCCTATTTAAATAATGCTATTTGGGTAAACAGCTTAATTTTATTCGTTAAATAGTTCTAACTCAAATACCACTCTTGATTTCCAAATCCTCTAGATAAATTCACTTGTCACTTCGTGACTCGTGAATTTATGATGATTTGGAAATCACTCGTGGCATTAGGCCTACTTATGATAATTTGTTCATGTAACTTATTGTATAGGCCTACAGAGTAGAGTGTAGGAGTTTATGTTTGTGTGTTTGTGTAGTGTAAAAATGTGTTGTGTGAGAGATGAGGATAAAGATAATGGAGAAGGTGAAACGTGATCCCGGCATGTATGTAGACTATTTCAATCGAAAAGCACCAAGGGGACCGCCAGGTTTAACGCTCCCATACGACGTACGAATCGCTACAACAGTAGGCTATCAAATGATTTCTCAACATACTGTATATTCGCTACTGCGAACAGATTTGCGATTTAATGCAAGAATCATTTAAACAATCTAGCGATAAAAAGTTTACTCCACCACACTTTCTGACCTCGAGATTGAAAATGTTCCAATTAAATTAATTAAAATGTAATTTTTCAATCCCGTCGTGTATCGAAAACGGTACGGCTAGTCAGAAAGCAAGCATGCTATCAACTGAGCCATCAAATCATCTTTTATGTTATTCTCCTACCTCGTTATTGGCCTAATTACTGGGCATTTCCCCTCTGTTTTTCCTATAAGGAGTTTCCAGTCCCTCTTTCATTCCCCATTCGTACCTCATGTTGTGCCCATCGCAGTGTATGTGACTTAATTGTTCTTATTACATCTGGTTTCCCATAAAGTTATAACCCACTCTTATACAGTCTTCTTCATTCACAGCCGAACACTGACCTGCTTCGTTTGTGTATGATTTGCACACTAATTCTGTGTCATCCCGCGTACATTCGCTTCACGTAGGCCTATGTCTGTGGCGTCGAGGAGAGCAGCTGTTAGGGCCTACCCTAAGTAAGCTGAGTAAGTACTTCAATCGCTATTTGTTCCTCGCACTATAATTATGGTTAATACCTACGGCCATTCGACGCAGCAACGACTAGAGGTAAATGTTCCGCTGTTTAGCTACGAAAACAAATTCTATACCCTGTCCGCTCTTAAAGTGATCCTCGTCAAAACAAAACCATTTGACTTGCTCGGTTTATATTGGTTATGTACCGCGACGTACGTTGTAGAAGCAATAAGTACGCGAAAAAGTAGTTCCCTTCATTAAATTAAAAATATGTCCTCTGAATATAGCTAGGGCCTACTTGTTATTCTTCGTGAATGAAAATAATAATATTCAAAACATAGGCCTACAAAATATTCTAAAACATACCTAATCAATAAATGCAACTTAAAATAGTTTATTACATATGGATGATGCATTTGAGTCATGCTTCAGTCGATTCTCATGAAACAAAACGGCTGAAAGTATCGAGCCTTCCGTTGCTGTGTCGTCATCTCCCTGTCAAAAGCGACAGTAATTGTGGCGCGAATTGATATTGCTTCTGTAATGTATGTCGGTGACCATAATCAAAGAAAAGCGAGCAGGTCACACGGTTTTGTTTTGACGAGGATCACTTTAAGAGCGGAAAGGGTATAGAAGCTTCTCGAAATGAAATTTAAATATTCTGTTAATACCGTTCTAATGAATCCGAATCTTTAAAAAAAATCATACCTGTAATATAAAATGTGTATGATAATAATAAGGAAGATTGTTATTTTTGTTTTCCGGTAAGACAAGGGATAGTAATGAGCCTATTCTGGATTGTAAAAGCATCATTTATAACGATAAACATATGAAGATTGTTTATAAGTGAGTTGTGTAACAAGTGAGAGAATAGAATAGCCCCGTGGGGAATTGATCGCTAGGAAAAACACTTTATACAAAGTTAATCGTACTAATGGAGTCGGTAAGTGTTGTGTGCCTTCATATTACAATATTATATCTCAGTGGACATAGTGTCCTTCTCAGTGTTAAACTGAACTATGTACCATGCAACAAATGATGATATATTATTAGATAGAATGATCAATTATAGGCTCTCGAATTTTTGTTTTTTCCAGAAGTGGACAATTGAATCCAACAGGCTCACTTTTCGGTTGCGTGTAAATAAAATTTTGTATTAAGTATCGTACTTGATGAATACCAAATAGGAACACATACCGTACCATGGAAAATAATAAAATTGGATAATAGTGAAAGACAAAGACACAAAGAAGTAGCAGAATTATATAGAAAAAACTTAATATCAGATGGAGTTCCAGAATATTTTGTATTTATACATTTAATTCTTATTTATTGAGACAAAAACATAATTCATAGATTATTCTTGAAATAAATATTAGATCTAAATAATAACAATGATTAGTGTATTTTTTTCAACTTCGTGCAAACTATTCAAAACTTGTCTCTCTCTCTTTAGGCGTAGGCCTATATTATTTATCACTTATTTCCTCATAGGCCTATATCTTTATCGTTATTTTTATCTGTTCTCCACTTTCAATATTCTGTGTTTTAGGCCTATTCCTCTCGTTTTCATTTCATAGGCCTATGTTGTCATTCTCTTTTTTTCTTTTTTTCCCTTTCATTTTTCGTCGGCCCAAGTAGACTAGTGGTTACTTATTCGTCTCTGGTTCGTAAGTTCGTGGCAGGATTCGTTGGACGTTTAATGACATAACAGTCCTGAGCATGAGTTTCTTCGAAAGGAGAGTAAAGCCATTGATCCCGTATCTTAAGCCTATATTTATGCCGCTTAAAAACTGAAACATGGATTGAGAGATAACTATGCAAAATTTCTCGGCCGTTTCACGACCAAATTTAATTACTTCGATAACGACCTAGGATATTATGAGCGTTATACTCTCTTGTTTCATTTGCTCTGTAGGCCTAAGAATGTTTTTCTCTTTTTCTTTTATTTATTTTTCTAGTAGAAAGAGTAAACTAGTCCTAAGCCTTTTATTTTTATTCTTAATTCCTTGTAAACAATATACAGGGTTCTTCATTTATAACCTAACGAGCCTGCAGCAAGAGCTCGGGAGAGACAAAACGCCGTGTGCCCGTTATGTTATAAATGAAGAACTCTGTAATTGCTCTCAGAGTAAATTTGTATTAATCCTGATAACGGGTGGGATGGACAGAGTTTGATTCGGGAAGAGGAGAGGTGGATTTTTTTTTTTTTTTTTTTTACTTATTTGTGTCCAGAAAGCTAAATCTCTTAAATTGAGTAGCTACCAGAAAATTTCCTCGCATAATAGGGCTTAATTTCTTCCTATACCATTCCATGAATCGTTCTTGCCTACTAGGCCTCCATAGTCAGTTAATGGGATAAGTTATATTTACCTTTATATTTTAAAGATATTTAAGAAACTGATAAAGTACATTTTCATAAAAAAAGAGATCCCTAAAAGTTGAATGTATTTTTCATGTAACTTCTGTCAAAAAATTAGTGGTCTACATAAGACTAGCCTACTATAGGCTATTTCGATATTTTTGTTTTCTATTGAGAACAGAGGGAGTTATAAAGTATCCATTAAAAAAAAGTTATGAGATTGATAGGTTAAGAATCTTCAGTGTTTCTGTATCAAGATCTAATTTTATGTAGTTTATGAATTCATGCATCACATCAGAAATCTGTTTAAAAGCACTTTCCAAATCACATACCGGTATCATATAATTGTCTAGCCCTAATAAGTTGAGGATCAAAACCGTTAAGCCTACCGATTTGTTATTGCGTTTCTCTGTTAGAACGAATTGAGGTAACTAAACTGAACTTTGAAATATTTATTGAAAAAATAAATAAGTTATTTCCAGGGGAGCGAGTAATAACACTGAAGTAAGATATGTCAGAGTGTTGGAATAGAATGGAAATGAATTTTGACAGATATTTATATTAAGAATGAAGGTATTTACTCTGTAGATGTCAGTCGGGACACTACAAGTTATATGTAATGCTAATCAAAACTATTGTGAACTTACAATACATGTTCAACACACCTGTCAGATTTACACGCCCTCTACCTAATGAAGCCAACATACAGACATATAAATTGTTATTATTATTATTATTATTATTATTATTATTATTATTATTATTATTATTATTATTATTATTATTATTATTATTATTATTATTATTATTACAAATGAGGGAAATTTTGAGGAAGTGGCTGAATTCAAATACCTAGGAACAATAATCACAAATAGGAATGAGATGCACAAAGAAATTAAACATAGGCTCAATTCTGGAAATGCGTGCTATTAGGGGCCTATGCATTGCAGAGACTTTTGATGTCCCAACTCCTTTCAAAATACGTTAAGCTGAAAATATATAAAACTATTATTCTACCAGTTATATTATATGGGTGCGAAACATGGACTGTTACTTTAAGGGAGGAAAGGAGATTACGAGTATTTGAGAATAAAGTTCTTAGGAAAATTTTTGGACCAAAGAGAGATGAACAGACAGGTGAATGGAGAAGACTACATAACAATGAACTACATGGTCATTATAGGAAGCCAGATATAATAAGAACAGTTAAGTCTCGTAGACTGCGATGGGCAGGACATGTTGCACGTATGGGGAATGAAAGACGTGCATGGAAGCTTCTTGTAGGAAAGCCAGAGGGAAAACGCCCAGTTGGTAGGCCAAGAATGAGGTGGGAGAACAACATTAACTATGATTTGAGGGAAGTAGATTATACAGGGAATGATTGGAAAACATTAGCTCAGGATAGGGATGTATGGAGAGCTTATGTCCGCGCGGCCATGAACCCTCGGGTTCGATAATGCCAGTGAGTAAGTAAGTAAGTATTATTATTATTAGGCTTATTATTATTATTAGGCTTATTATTATCTTTATTTTTTTCAATACTACAACCCGGAAGGTCGGGGTTCAATCCCTGATGGTGTCAGGAATATATAAAATGGCTTCTCGCTAACCATGGTCAATAGGTCGACTCATCTCTAACGGAAATGAGTAGACAGATGCATCATTACATTCCGGGGGGGGGTAAAGGCAGCCCATCAAGGAGGGCTGACATTCTGATAATCTAGAATGGTGCCTACTAAAGCCAGTATTGGATCACTTTTTTTGTTATTTACTTATTATTGTATTATTATTATTTTTAATGCCACTACATTGTAATTTCGACATTCTGGTATTCTCTCCTGGAATTGCGTTATTTTAACCCATTTCTGAGGTTCGGGCGCCCGAGTTATGCTGCCCCAATGGTATAGGAAAGCTGATGATGATGGTAATGATGCGCCAGGAGAGGCCTTAATCATAAACTTAATGCATATGTTAATGATGATAATGATGGCCAGAAGATATTCGGGGACCGTTTGAGCCTTAAAGTTTCTTGACATTTGTCTGACAGGTGAGGAAAAGCCCCAAAAAAAAAACATCACCCAAAAATTTGTCTTGACCGGGGATCGAATCCGGGCCCGTTGCGTGACAGGCAGCACGCTACCTCGACACCACAGCGCAGCGGTGGGTATTATTATTATTATTAATAGGCTATTAGTAGGCCCACTTCATGTACATAATATGTTTTTTCTTAATTTTAAATTACTCTTTCTACCTCCACGGTAAATGAGATTTTGTTATTTTAAGCTTTTTTATTGTAGACAAGTTCTCATTGGTTTATTTGATTTTTTCCCCCTAAGAGTTTTTTCTTGATGCCAGGTGGAAAATTCTAAGGAGAGGAAATTGTATCAAGGATAACTTATATCTGAATGACAGCTTGGCTGTAGAAACTTGTTGACCATTTTAAAACATTAATTTGGTGAAATGGGCATATTGACTGCATATATATTTTTATATCTGTGTTCTCAAATCAAAAAAAACGGATTAGAGTTAAAATAAATAGCCCCATGCAAATTATATTTTTTAAATATTTAGACTGCCTCCATTATTTTTTCCGGATTGTAAAATTATGAAATTTTTAAGTTCTCGAGGAATCTCTAGATTCTAATATTTGAGTAAAGATTTTGTTAATCTCCCAAGAAAATTTTTAAATTTCCCAAATTAAGAAATCAGAACATCCGGTTAAAAAAACTGATGGTAAGTTTGAGGGATTAGGATTCCCTGTTCTGTCAAATTCTGACTTAGGACAGTAATCATTCAAGTTTCTTCGAAACTTTCTTAGAGGTGATATTTTTTTATTTGTAAAAACGGAATTTCTTTAGATGGTTGATACACATAAACCTTAACTTGAATAATCTTTATTATTTAATATATATATATATATATATATATATATATATATGATAAGAAAAATAAATGCCTGGACGGGATATATAATATATTGAAATATATGTTTTACCAGTGAGTTGAGACTTAATTTTTTAATGCTCGTTTATTAGGCCTACATAAAAATTCAACAACTGGCATAAGACAACTTATAACAGTTTCTCATATTCAAACTGACTCAATGTTATTAGATCTATTCCAAGATGAAATAGAAATAGAAGTAGTAGGGCCTATGTAGAAAAATGTATTATACCTAACAAAGTAGTCTATTATACATTGTATAAACTCAGAGTTATTAATCACTGGTCAGGCATTTGCAATAAGGATATTAGTTTATTTCTAATAATGAAATAGATGAAGACTGATTCAATCATTATGCCATTTATAAAAGGAAATGCAAATTGTGCCTTTAACAGAAAAAAAAAAAACTTTTTGTATCAAGATATAAATTATTTCTAGTTACCTTTAAAATAATATAAGTAGCCTATGCCCCTACTTACTGAAGACACAAACGTAATAGGCTATTTATAGACTAACGCTTGTTTACTTGTAAATTTACTTGCGAAATATCCCACGGTTTTATTTATTTGTTCGTTGTAGTTGCATACGTTTTATGAATATTACATGCATGGTGTTATAATTTTCCATTTGTTCGGTCTTTTTTTATAACTGTGACGTACTAAAATGAGATATAAGTTAGTAGGCCTATGAAATAACGTTTTTGTTTATATATTTATGTTTAGTCCACCGCTGTGGTCTCGAGGTAGCGCGCTGCCTTGTCACGCAACGGGCCTGGGTTCGATTCCCGGTCGGGACAAGCTCCTGGGTGAGGTTTTTTCGGGGTTTTTCCTCACCTGTAAGGCAAATATCAGGAAGCCTAGGGCCCAACGGTCCCCGAAAATCATCCGGCCATCATCATCATTATTACATTACTTTCATCAACACCCTTCACCGGCGTGGAAAGTAACGGGAAGCTACCACACCTATAATTCCCTAGTAAAGCTGCAAAGCATAGCATGAAAATGCTATAATTGCAGTGAAAGACCTGCCCTCGGGCAGAATGACTATGGATGTTATCATCATCATCTGCATTCATGGATTAAGTCTGCTGACCCGTTCCGACTTCAGCCCATCTCTTTCTAGGTCTGCCCACATCTCGGGTGCCTTTAGGTTTGTACTATGGATGTATGGATAGATTTATGTTTAATAGCTGTCCACCTCTGTGGTCTCAGGATAGAGTCGCTGTCTCGTATGCAGCGGGCCGGCTGATGATTTCCTGATTTTTTTATAGTTTTTTCTCGTCTGTAAGTCAAATTTTAGGGAACTTAAGGCCCACACAGTTCCCGAATATCATCTAGCCATCATAATCATCATTATCACATTAGCCATGTTTAGTATAAATGTAGGCCTATGTGTGAATGGTGTGTTTTGTCTTAATGTTGTGTTGTCTCGGAGGAGGCCCTGACATTGAGCTGATACCTCATTCGGGGAGCCCCTTATATCCTTGTGAGTCAGAAAAGCATGTAGGCCTATGTGATCCATAGTTAAAATCCCTCTCCCGACTGATCGTGTCACTGTTTGACCCTGATGGCATGTGACACGTAAAAATAACTGCTTAAATTGAATTCAATATTTAATAACTTATTACAATTTGGAATGTAGGCCTAAATGTTTGTGTGTTACGAAAAGTAGGTTATGGCATACAACATTTTTATTTAATTTGGTAGAAAACTTATTTATTTTAAAGTGTTGTAATAGCTTCATTACGTTTGATTAGTGTACTTTTTCGTGCGAATGGCGATTGATTTATGTTTGTTTTGTTAGTCTTGAACCCATAGGTTTTTGTTCAAAACAAAAAACTTGCAATACTGTAACGACAAAGGGTCGGTTTCACCAATAGAGGTAACTGTATTACGCCAGTTTAAGCTATGCATTACACACGGGGAAAACTGGCGTAATACAGTTACCTCTGTTGGTGAAACCGACCCTAAGTAGTGTCATTAATTATTGCATAACTAGTTGCATAATTACATTTTTATTGTAGTAGTAAAGTCTCACATTACCTAAGGAAGGACAAAATATTTACAACGTTAAATCAATACTTAGCTCATTATTAAAAAAACTTTTATTTCAATTTTGGTTTTTAGGAATAATAAGCCTACATGTCTTCGTAGCTGAATTTGGATAAGAACCGATTTAGTTCCTTTACACATACACGCTTCATATTTAGCATTTAGACCTAGGTTTATCGTGGAGAGTTAAGTCTAAATAATAGTATTTATAGTACCTAAAATGCCCATTTTAATTTTATTTCTTGGCACATTGACTACTTCAAGCAGCAGAACACATTTTAAATGTAATTTTCAAAAGCGATACTTATTTCTTCTGTAAACAAAGCATTCTTCGTGAAAGCTTCATTAAGAGTGCAGGCTTTTCGAGAAAAACTTCCAGAGGTTGCTTTTCCTCCAGAACCTGTTCTCTCTCGTTGAGGTGCTTGATCATTATTGTTAACAGTTTGAAGATAGTAAGTTAAAGAAATTGTAGGAAACTTATAAGATGATGCATTTTATGTATCCGAAACCAAAGAAACTGTAAATGACTCTATTGTACAGAAGTAGGTCTACCCGTTGAACTCACTTTACAAGTAAAGTAAAGTAAAGTGATCCCACAACAGGCCCGGAGGCCCTTGGGGTAGTAGGAGGTTAAGGCTCCCACTTTTTCTAGACAATCGACACTTTATGTCAGCCGGGTTGTCAGCCCTGCGTGACGGCCGCCTTTACCCCAGAACAAGCGTCTGGTACTCATTTCCGTTAGAGGCTGAGTCGACCCCAGGGCCATAGTGCCGCCAGAGGATTTGGGTTAGTTTAAAAATCCTGACCCCAACGGGACTTGAACCCTCGACCCTCCAGCTTGTAGCTCAGTGCCTTAACCACTACGCTACGGCGTGCCTCTTTGCAAACTTGATAGGCCTGTATATTTTTTTATATCATTGACAAGCTTCTTATAAATAGCTTGAGGTACTGAACATAGCATAGCAGAAGCTTTCTGAAGCACCCGGAACTGATGGGAAAAAATTAAAAGTAAGTTTGAAATGGTTGTATAGAAAAACGCTGGACTGAAGACATTATTCACTGCCACTAACAGTTTAATGAGAAAGAGCAATGATGATGTAGGCCTAATTGAACTACCAGTTTGACTCAGGGCATACCGTAGTGTAGTGGGTTAAGACAGTACACTATAAGCCGGAAGATAGAGGGTTCGAGTCCCGGTGGCGGTACCATGGCCCTGGGGTCAACTCGGCCTCTAACGCAAATGAGTACCAGACGCTTGTTCTGGGAGTGCAGGCAGCCTTCGCATAGGACTGACAACTTGGCTGACATCAAAGTGCCGATTGTCTAGAAAATTGGGGAGCCTTAACCTCCTATAACCCCTAACTCTCTGTGCAAAACCTATAGAAAGCTTTTACTATCTTGCCTATTGTGAATCAAACTGTGTGTAGGCTATAATTACGATGAATAAAAATATATAAATGAAATAAAATATTAATTTTGTGTAAGGACACTTTTAGTGTGAAACATAGGTCTATGTTAGTTTCTTTTTACTTTTCATTAAATAAATGTGATGTAATCAGTATACGAGTACTAGTGTCATTCTTTAAAATTATTAGCGCCTATTTTACATTTCATAAATCTAAATATAACTGTATTAAACCTAAATTAGAGACCTAAAATTCCACTTTCTAGAACCTAAAGTATCGCTGTCTATCTATCTATAATTGCCTAACAGCGCAATGTTGGGCATTCCTTTGTTAGGAGGTACTAATATTATACTGATATTGTGAAAAGAAGAATTAATGGCTGAACCAGGAATCGAACTGTGGACCTCTCCTTCTCCGAAGGAGTGTGCAGCCCACTACACCATTCTAGACCTGGCACCAATTCTTTCCACTTAGGCCTATACAAATCTATAATTCTCATTTCGTCCGCTGCCAGGTAGGTGTCACTACCATCGCCAATGGCCGGCTTCGTTTACAAGTATCTATATTTGAGAATTTTACACCACCGCTTTTATAAGCTGTAAACGATGTTATTTAACATTTTCCAATAGGCCTACTGTTATTTTAACACAGTTTTCCAATAATGGATCATATTATAATATTATAATCGGCCGTTGGCGATGGTAGTGACACCTGCCTGGCAGCGGACGAAACGAGAATTATAGATTTATATAGGCCTATGTGGAAAGGATTGTCTAGAATGGTGTAGTGGGCTGAACACTCTTACGGAGAAGGAGAGGTCCACGGTTCGATTCCTGGTTCAGACATTAATTTTTCTTTTCACAATATTATTATAATATGTATGATCAATTATTGGAACTGTGTTAAAATAACAGTATTGGGAAATGTTAAATTACTATATCAAGTTAATTTAGTTACGTTAATTTACCTAGAGATGTGTTAATGGTATGCGGTCCACATATCGATTCAATGGAACATTTTGTAGGCAACTAAGATATTTTTGCTAGGATGAAGGAGGTCAATAAATTTTGCAAAGAGGCCTTTTTACTCAGGCTTACTGCTTGTAAGAGCCTGAAAATCTTCAGACTCGGGAGCCACGCCTTAAAGTCCCTCCCGGAGGATTTGCTCCTTGTATTTTTCCACCTTAAAATATCCATCGACACCGCCCGGATTTAAACCTTCGACCCTCGGGACCAGAGACAAGGAACATAAACACCGCGGCCGATTCTATACGTGACATAATATGAAGGTCCAGTTTCCAGTTTGAAATTAAATTGTTAGTCTATAGATGAACTTCGGATAATCGGACCTCTTATTTTGAATTTGTTGTTTTTCTTCCTTTAATTAAGGGATTTCAATTTTGTTTAATTACAGTGATTATCATTAGTGTTAAGTCCACCGCTGTGGTCTCGAGGTAGCGTGCTGCCTTGTCACGCAGCGGGCCAGGGTTCGATCCCCGGTCGGGGCAGTTTTTCTGGGTGAGATTTTTATCGGGGTTTTTCCTCACCTGTAAGACAAATGTCAGGAAAACTTTAAGGCCCAAACGGTCCCCGAAATCATATGGCCATCACTATCATCATCATCCTTTACATTATCATCATCATCATCCTTATCATTATCATCTTTCACCGGTGTGGAAAGCAACAGGAAGCTACCACACTTACAATTCCCTAGTAAAGCTGCAAGCACAGCATGAAAAATGCTATGATTGCAGTGAAGGACCTGCCTTCGGGCAGAATTACTATGGATGGATCATTAGTGTTATAATTATGAAATAACATTGTTATTTTATTCAAATATGGAAACATCTTCATAAAATATAAACTTCTTTACATTACAACAAAGTCAACAATTTTAAAATTCAAATTAAAGCACAATTGAGGTTATGTAATAAGATGATAAATATAAAATTGGTACCTGGTAAGTCAGTCGTCCTAAACATAATGGAACTATTTAATAATTTAGTTGAGGACGACTGACTTACCAGGTACCAATTTTATACTTAACATACTATTATTACAAGAAAGGTCCACTTTAACCTAATATTGCGGTAAACTGGACCCCAGAGTCCATCATAGCCTTTAGACTATTTTAAGTTTATTTACTCTATCTATTTATACAGACAGACACAAATTAATCTGAAAATGTATTCACGTAGACTTTCACGGCCGGAGTTGCTATGCTGATCTTGAAGATTTTCGAGCTGTAGGCCGTGGTCGTGAGGCTTGTAGTTCCCCGACGTTTCGCCAGAGACTGCGTCTGGCATCCTCGGCCTACAGCCCGAAAATCTTCAAGATCAGCATAATCTGAAAGTATTTATGACAGATCGTAATTAAAAAGCGTTGATATTCATTTAATGTTTTGAAAAATTATCATTGAATATAAGTTAACATTCACACGTCATTCATCTGTAGACAGCGACGGTCTTTGGGTTTAGGTAAAATTACAAGGATATTAAATAAAATTAATTAAGTATAGGCCTATGACATTTACCTACATATAGCATAGTGGGGCACGCCGTAGCGTAGTGGTTAAGGCTCTGCGCTACAAGTCGGAAGGTCGAAGGTTCGAGTCCCGGTGGGGTCAGGATTTTTAAACTGACCCAAACCTTCTGGCGACGCTATGGCCCTGGAGTCGACTCAGACTCTAACAGAAATGAGTACCAGACGTTTTTGCTAGGGGTAAAGGCGGCAGGGTTGACAACCCGGCTGACATGAAGTGCCGATTGTCCAAAAAAGTGGGAGCCTTAACCTCCCACTACCCCGAGGGCGTCCCGAGGCCTGTAGTGGGATCACTTCACTTTTACTAAAATATAGGCCCTACGTATTCGTGTAAAGTAGATCCAGGTCAATTTTAACCGCTTCGTGGAGGGTCTACATTAACCGAATTCCTTTGTTATCTTTAATTATTTTATACAGCAGCCATGTCACATAATTTCAAACCAAACCCGTCAGTAGCCTATATTAAAACAGCATCTACATAATATAATATATTTAGGAGTTTTTTTCAACATCAATAATATCCAATAGCAGAAATTAAGAATTAATTCTTAGCTTGAAACACTTTTAAATGGTAGTTTTCATAAATGTCACAAATAAATCCTTCTTCGCACAAAGAATAAAAGGAACTGGTCTCGAACACATCAAAGTTGATGAGGGGAATAAAATAAAATATTTTCTGTTCCAGGGCAGCACCAATTCATCATCATGATCATCATCAACCTAGGATTAAACCCAATGGCCTGTTCCGATCTCATTATAGGTCGAATTGGTCCTTCCATCTCTTCAATGGTCTTCCCAACATCCTTCTCCCTTTTGGTTTATAATTATACATTATTCTTGGTATGCGCTGTTCATTCATTCGTAATACGTGCTGAAGATAAGCGCATTTTGATAATATTTTATTATTTCACAGAGATTAATTATATTAAGTTCTGTTCTTATATCTTTGTTTTTCTTTTTATCGGCCCTTTTATCCTGAAATCCAATCCGGCCTTTGCTTTGAGATGAATCAGCAACAATTAAACAAGATATTAACATGGTCCACTCAAACACAAGGGTCCACATTATCCGAACTTCAACTTTTGAAACTTGGTCCGTTGCCCTAATTACGAGAAATTTTGTTTTAATATAAATGTAAATAGGCCTATGGTAATTATTGTTTGTGATAGTAAGGTGGCAATTGATGAGTAGATAGAGGGGAAACGCGATGAAACAATTGGCTAGAGATGTTATGCAAAATGACGCTTAGAACTTTTTCGAACGGAGTTCTTCATTTCAAATAAAGCTTGGTGGTGCACGACCTCTGATCACGACATGAGGGTCAAGAGACACGCAACCCCGGTAATTGTACTTAATCTCAATAATTGAAATCAATATGTTAAAACGTCTGGGGGTAAGTTTACCCAATCCAATCTCACAGTTGTTCCTCTATCGTGGCTCTCTTCCTATCAATATTCTTAAATAGCATTATTTCCTCTGAGGATACGAGTAAATTAGTTTTATTAGCACAAATTAGCATACACACCTACAACATTATTAACAAAAAGCCCGTCACGCAGGACCTGTGTAAACTAAGTTGATTCCTCGAATTTGTGGTCAGATTTTGCTGATTTAAGGAATGGCATATATCTTTCAGTCCACCGCTGTGGTCTCGAGGTAGCGTGCTGCCTTGTCACGCAGCGGGCCCGGGTTCGATCCCCGGTCGGGGCAGTTTTTCTGGGTGAGGTTTTTATCGGGGTTTTTCCTCACCTGTAAGACAAATGTCAGGAAAACTTTAAGGCCCAAACGGTCCCCGAAATCATATGGCCATCATCCTTATCATTATCATCCTTACCATTATCATTATCATCATCAACATCATCCTTCACCGGTGTGGAAAGCAACGGGAAGCTACCACACCTACACAATTCCCTAGTAAAGCTGCAAGCATAGCATGGAAATGCTATGATTGCAGTGAAGGACCTGCCTTCGGGCAGAATTACTATGGATGGATATATCTTTCTTTTGTTAATTAAATTATTTGTATTCAGTTTCCTTGCAGTCGCTAGAGCAATTCTCATACCTAGAGTTCCAGGTAAGCCTCCATTTCTAATGGTCCGATTTTGTTGATTTATGGAATATGTCTTTGTATTGACTATTTAACTCATAATAACTTACTATAATGATATTGTGAAAAGAAAAATTAATGTCTGAACCAGGAATCGAACCGTGGACCTCTAGTTCTCCAGACTAGTGTGCAGCCCACTACACCATTCTAGACCTGGCACAAACATTAACTAGAGGTCCACGGTTCGATTCCTGGTTCAGACATTAATTTTTCTTTCCACAATATCATTATAATATTATAATATGATCCATTATTGGAACTGTGTTAAAATAACAGTATTGGAAAATGTTAAATATTTAACTCACACCTCAAATGGGAGCCAATGACCAATCACATTTCAATGAATTTTGATTTACAACCGATCACAGTCTTTTTTCACCCAGATTTTATCAATTTAATTTCATCACTTTAAAATCAAGCTCCTCCTTTTTAACATTCTGAATAGGTCAGAGTATTATTTTGCAGAGACTGACTCTCTAAGAGATACGTTGAATATAACAATTTATATATTAAGATGTAAGAATTCTAGAATATATGTGGCTACCATATTGTATATATAGCGCACGAATGTAACCATATAGTGCCTGCGGGATATAATACGAGTATAAAAACATTTGTAGCAATTGATTATACCATAAAAAAGAGAAACCACTGTTTGCACTTTCTTAAACGTATTATTTCCCAGGTAATAACGTCCCAGAAAAATATAATTGACATATTTACATCATAGGACATCAGAAATTAATTAATATACAGTTTTATGTGTTTCATTTTTTCTCCACTAGGGTGCATTCTTACAATATTGCGATTATATTTGGCAATACATATGATCTGGTTGCAGTGATGAACAAGTGAAAGATAACATTTCTCATTTGTTTTCAAACATCGCCGTTTACATTAAATATATAAATATTTTAAAATAACTATAAGTTTATTTAAATGATGATTTGAGAGTAAACAGCTTAATTTTATTCGTTAAATAGACTAACAAATGCCACTCTTGATTTCCAAATTCTCTAAATAAATTCTAACGATGTGAGCAGTGAATTTATCGATAATTTGGAAAGCACTCCTGGCATTAGGCCTACTTATGATAATTTAACTGTATATACTAAGTTTCCTTGCGAGAAAAAAATAATTGCTTCAAGAACATTTTTTACTTAAACATAGGCCTGTGTAGTCATATCGTGTGTATGATAAAATTAACATTATTATTATTGTATTTTTTCTTCGTTTCACCCTGTTTGGGGTACGTTGTACCAATTTTTTCTCTGTGTGTTGTTCTTTTTTCAGTGCCCAGTATTTATTCATTCTTTCTAATCTTCTTTTCCTCTCCTCTTCCGAGATAGACCTAATATGTTTGGATTTTTGTGTAGATTTATCTTGGAACCTTATGTTTTCATCTTGAAAAACTAATTAATGTGTTCGATCGTTTAGTGAATTTTCTGTAATATTTAATTCTACTAACTATGTTTCAGTTTCTTTAAACCAGTTGGCTTTTATTTGCGGTTAAGGAAAAAAAATCGAAGATTTGTTTGGTTAATCTGTTTAGTTCATTCTGAGAAGATGACCGTTATTATTATTATTATTATTATTATTATTACTATTATTATCATCATTATTATCATCATTAGCAATATTATTATCATTGTTATTATTATTATTACTATTGTTGTTATTATTATTATTATTATTATTATTATTATTATTATTATTATTATTATTATTATTATTATTATTATTATTATTATTATTATTATTATTATTATTATTATTATTATTATTATTATTATTAGCTTGATCCTTCCGGGAAATTCTCGTATAAGACTTGAAAGCATAATAATAATCCCTTCGAATGGTTGCTGGCCAAAGGAAGGCAAGACTAGTGATCGGGCTGCCATCTTATAGCCTCTGGTCAGGCTTTTCTGGAGAAGAAAAGAAAATAAAGGAAAGAAGAAATGGAAGAAAGGAAAGACTCCCTAGCCCTCAGATGCCCTAATAGCGTCGGGGTCAAAAAAACAAGAGTTAACCAAGATAGGTTAGATAATAAAGTTAAAAGAGTGCAAAACACAAGTGGAAGAAATGTTTTGCACAGCTTGGGCACCTTGTGGTCGCCATCCACATATCCCCTAGATGAGGACCCCTTAAATCAATAATCGACTATGCTATATGTAATAAAAAAATTAGCATCTAAAGTTCTTGATATGAGTTTACAGACGACCTGAAATCGAATCAGACCATTACTTACTTGTTTGTCCAATTCGTATGCCACCGAGATGGAAAAATAAAAATAAAATTAATAATATGAAATTTGAAAATGTGGACCATACTTATAAAGTAAGTCTTTTCCGAGATCCCACTATTACCTGGCTATACAAATGCAGATTAGATCGCCGAGTTCAAGAAACACCGGTTGGCGAAAATATTGAAAAAGTATTTTGACACAAGCAGCAAATGAAAGCCTGGGTATCAAAACTAAATGGAATCGAAAAAAAGGACTACGGATATGGGATGAAAAACATCAAGAAAGTAATTGATGATACATGTGAAGCATACAAAAAATTCTTGTCTACAAAAAAAGATGAAGATAAAGTAGAGTATCATAGGAAGAGAGCCATAGCTAAAAATGAAGTTCGCAAAAAACATAGACAAAGCTGGGAACAATTTGTATCACTTTTGGAAAATGATATCACTAGGCCTCAATCAAAAATATATAAAGTTTTAAAAAATTTAAATAATGAATCAAAAGAAAATGCATATTTAAATTGTATATCTAAAGAATCTTGGCTTAACTACTTTCATCATTTATGGACACACAAGGATGATTTATTACAAATACCAATCTCTAATAACACTGCTTTAGAACAAATTTCTATAGATGAATTAACTAATGTTGTTAAATCATTAAAAAGTAACAAAGACCCCGGAGAAGACCACATTAATCAAGAATTATTTAAATTTTCAACTAAAAAAATTTTAGACAGATTTCTTATTCTCCTTAATATGATATGGGAAGGACAAGAACCATCATAAAACTGGAACAAATCCATTGTAATACCAATCTTCAAAAAAGGAAGTCACCAAATCAAAGATGACTATTGTGGAATTAGCTTGTTGAACTCTGGATATAAAATTTATGTTAATACAATTAAGAATAAATTTAAAAAAAAATTATGAAAATATAATTGGAGAAGAGCAGAATGGATTCAAAAAGGGTAGATCTTGTACAGATGGATTCTTCACTCTAAAACTACTATTAGAAAAGCACAAGGAATTCAATATAGAAACTCATATCGCCTTCGTTGACTTCATAAAGGCTTTTGACAAAGTAGACAGGAACATATTACTACAAAATTTTAGCTGATGATAACGTTCCACAACAATATGTTACTAATATCTTCAACACCTATAAAGATGTTGAAATCTCTGTTAAAGAAGATGGCAAATTATCTTCTTGGAAAAAGATCAACACTGCAGTAAGACAGGGATGTGGACTTTCACCGGTGTTTTTCATTATAGGCCCTATATATGTATGAATAAATTGATAAACGAATGGAGGAAAACACAACGAGGATATGTACCCATCAATAGGAATCTAAAACTCGATGCTATTCTTTTTGCAGACGATTTAGCTCTTCTGGCACTCTCCGAAAATTATTTGCAGCGATCTATTTATAATTTACAAAAAATAGGTGCCAAATTTAATATGGAAATATCAATTAACAAAACTAAAATTATGGCATTTCATGGGAAAGACCCCATACAAAGTAAAATCTGTCTCCAGAATAAAATTTTAGAGAGATCTAATCAATTTAAATATCTTGGATATTATCTCTCTATCTGGGATGAAAAGGATATCCCTGAAAAAATTACTAGTTATAATAAAAGTTTGGGAATTATTAATCAAGTTATGAAACAGCGGGTTACACCAGATGGGATCGGAAAAGGAACACCGATATCTTAAAATAATTGTAGACTACGCCAATTTTGGAATATATTAAACAGTACCAACTAAATTGGAAACACCATCTAGACAGAATGAGTTCAAATCGGATCCCCAAAGCTGTTTATAATTATATACCAAGAGGACGAAGATCGCTGGGCCGTCCTATGAAACGCTGGAGGAAAAATTTTCTATAGGATCGTAACAGGACTTGTCCTAATACTTGGAAGGAAGATTATTATTATTATTATTATTAGTATTAGTATTATTATTATTATTATTATTATTATTATTTGGTTGTGTTAATGGTTTCAAAAATATAGGCCTAAGTTAAAACTTTTAAAATTAATTTCTGCAAGAAATGATTTTACACACTTTCCATTTAGTCGAGAATTGTCAGGAGAAATTGAAAATGGGAATTTTTCAGAGTGTTGTCAAAACATTGAAGTTAATATTCAAAATATCTATCAAAGATTTTCTGTTTGAAAATATTAAGGGTAAACTGCTCCTTTTCAGTAACCCTTGGAATGTGGACTTCCAATCTGGAGACTCTTGAGAATGGCAGCTTCGCTGTCGAAACGCGTCAACTTTTTTTTATCTAACGGTTTTCGATTGTATTTTAATTAGGAGACTATAGTAGGCTATTAACGAAATCAGTTATAATCTCACAAAGAAGATCCTAGGTATCCATATAAAGTATGGCTTCCAAGTTAACGGATCGAATCTTATACCATAAGATAGGTATTAAAATTATTTTTAAATCTAGTCTTGATAATTGAAGCTTCGCTGTCAAAACGTGTCGAGACTTTTTTTTATCTAACGGTTGATGATTGCTATTTATTTAGTTGCCTATATCATTAACGAAATCAGTGATAGCATGAAGTTAAAAAAAACTCTCATGGGCATTTATTGATAACACTGAGCAACAAAAAAGAAACTTTTTTTGTCTCAGAAAGAAAAATGTTTGATTCTGATAGTATTTTTTCTCCTGAATTCAAATGTGATATCGGTTTTTCTCCATCACGCAAGGTTTCCAAGAGACAGGAATTTATAATTTCAAACACTTTAATATTTTCTACATTCGTAACTACACAACATTCGAACATTCGGACTCACCTAGAAAGTAAGAAATGACGATTTTCTGCTATATTTTGCCTGTAGAGCATCCCTTTTGATGGTCCAACAATAATCGGCCAGCATATTAGGATTCCATTTGCCTCGATATCTCTTTTCCATAGCTGAAAACCATTTGAGTTAGCTAATTTGGTTTTATTTTACAATGGACAAAAAAAAGTTTATTTAAAAAAGTAATTATTTAAATCAATTAATGAAATTGAAATAAAAAACTATGGGTAGGCCCTAATAGGAAATTCCGAATATATATTTGAAAACATGATAAAGAACTACATTAAGTACAACTATTTGGTACTCATGAGACAAAAATCATGTTAACCAGTGTAATACGCCTATAGGCCTAGGTAGCCTATTTCTTATAGACCTACGATTAAGTTTTTTCGTAGTCGAAATACAATTATGCAATTGAATGTTTTTTTCTAATTTAATTAAATATTGAAAAGCGATAAGTAGGCCCTATGCCTCAGTTTTCGATTTTTACTTATCATACACAAGGCTACTATATGGGACCCGCTGATATGAAACCGTTACAGAGGTAGACCAAGACGGAGATGGGCCGATTTCTATTTAACACAAGCACAAGCTGCTCAGCAATGGTCCATCATAGCAAGAAATAAATAAACATTTAACACACATAGAAAATCGACTACAGAATATATGATAACTCAATCCATGACTCAATCTTCCAATTATGGCAATATTAGTGAGTATTATAAGAAAATATAAGCTTAGGCCAACTAGTGAGTGAAAGAATACAAAAATAGGCCCTACAGACTATTTAACTCATGTTCCAAATAGGAGTCAATGACCAATTACGTTTCAATGAATCTTGTTTTACACCAATGAGAGTCATGTTTCACCTCGATATTTATCGTATCCTGTTTACCAAAATAAACAAAACTCCTCCTGTTTAATATTCTGAACAGGTCAGAGCATTATTTTGCAGTGACTGACTCTCGAACAAATACGTTGAATATAGCAAATAATGAACAGATTTCTTCGAACTACACATTTGATAACTTTGTGTTCAATAATTGTGTTTTTAAATAATCATTTTACGGAGTTGTTTCCTAAAAAAATAATTAATAACCTATAATGTTGGATATAATATACAGTTGGATGTGTTTCATTTTTTTTCCCCTCTAGGGTGCATTCTTATAATATTGCGATCCTATTTGGCTATAAATAATATCTAGTTACAGTGGATGAACAAATGAAACATAACCAAACATGTCTCATTTGTTTTCAAAGATCGCCGTTTACATTAACTATATAAATATTTAAAAAAAAACAATATTTAAATAATGATTTGTGAGTAAACAGATTAATTTTGTTCGTTAAATAGGCCTAGTCTTAACAAATGCTACTCTTGATTTCCAAATCCTCTAGATAATTTGGATATCTCTCGTGGCGTTACTTATGATATTTACCGAAAATACAAACATGTTGATAACTTTAAGGACACATGGGGCTATCTTTATCTTTAACATACAAGGATAAGTTAATGAACGGATATGCAAAGTATGTAAAGAGAATCACGCTCGAAGTTTTTCTCTTCACTTTAGGTTAGCCTATGCGTATACAAAAATAACTACGTTAAATAAACTAATGCTAATCCAACTTTACCTTTAGGCAAGTTCAAGTAATCGTTTTATAATAAATACACTGAGAGGGACCCTAGTACATCTGATGAATCTCATTAGAAGCAAATCAGCTGTCTGTTATTCAACAGACTATCTCTTTAATATCCCTACATAGACCTATAGGCCTACAAATTAGCTATCATCTAATTATCCTTCATCTTTAAAACAAAGGCATGTTAGGTATATTACATGAGCTTTTATTTTTTTGTCTTTAGCTTTGTAGGCCTATAGACTTAATTTACTTATTTTCGTTAGTGAAATCCTCAGGTATTACTATAACATAGCCTGAGTAATCATAAAAACTGTATACACTGTAATTCAACCCAGGAAGTTACTGCAGACCTTACGGGCTACACCAGTGTCCCCCTACCTACAGAGGGTAGATGTTGCCAAACTCATAATAACGGTATTTGTTTGTTAAGGAGGGGTGGAGCGGCAAGGTTAGCAGTACTTTTTCCAAATCTATGTACTATACATTTAAAAAACATAGTTTTTCTTTTAAGGCATACAAACTAGTTTTAGGCCTATATTAAATATGAGAGTCGACACTTTCACACAGGATAGTAGCCTACAGATCCGCAAGAGCTCAGTGACAAGTGGTAACTGTTTTTTAAGGGGGGGGGCTTGGACGGCTACAACTTACAACTATGTACCTACTGTGTTGCAATCTTCAGTTTTATATAAGGATTTCTCTCAAGAAAATACTGTTAAAATGGCAACCCAGTTTCCTATTCCAAACAAACAGTAACTTCCTGGGTTGAATCTGAGTGTAACATAATATTGTAGATTTAGACCTATAGAGTTATTAGAAAGCTGGTATGTTTTTTTTTTCGGTCGTGGTGGACTAGTGATTATGATCCTTGTCTCTGGTCTAGAAGGTCACGGGTTCAGACCTGGGCGGAGTCGATGGATTTTTTAAGGGTGGAAAATGTAAGGATCAAGTCCTTCGGGAGGGACTTTAAGCCGTGGGTCCCGAGTCTGAAGATTTTCTGGCCTATGTATTACATTGGGATGTATTATTGTAACCCATTTTTCTATAGCTATTTCTTATCAATGGATTTTTAAATGAAATAATTTTATTCATTAAATTTTAAAAGCTACGTAAAACAATGAAGATGATCAATTTAAACAAAATATGTTCTATTAATAATTTTATTTATTACTTAGTTTCCCCATAACTTCTTTTTCATATCCTGTCATATTCTTGAATATTAAATTTCAACATCTCTAAAGGTCTCCCCTAACTGTTCTTTTAGTTCAGATAAGATCATAATTAGTCCTATTTAAATAGCTCATATTATTAGAAACTCACATTAATAATATTTTGTTTTGAACTTTACTACAAATTTTACGTAGGTAAGATGTTAAAATAAAAAATATATTGTCATCCAAAATTTTAATTAATTTAGTTGTAGGGTACAGCGGGGCTCTTTGAATAATTTCAACATTGTTGACAATTTATCGGAAAAAAATATGTGCAATCCTCAGAACTGAAATATAGCCTACAGTAACATTGCCCGATATATCGTCTTTCTCGCTGTGTAAGTTGGGTGCAATAACTTTTAAATTATTCAAGTTATGCAGTTATTCGATTTACCCTCCATATGATAAGTATCTAACAAATCAGCGGGGCTATTTGAATAATGGATGGGGCTATTTGGATAACTGAAAAAACGCAAGATTATGTGCAATTTTTGTGAAATTATTATTAGAAAATAAGATAAATATAAAAAAGAAAAGCAATACATACCGGTAAGTACTAAAACAAAAACCTGCGACCTTTCGTACCCACGTGATATTCGTGATACCATGCCTTACACTTTTGGCACTGTATCTAATCTTTCTATTCTCCCTCAGATTCTATGAGGGAACATTTTCCCTGACATAATCCAAATTTCCACCCATCATCTTCATGTTCAGAGTCAGTGAGAATGAGTGGAATATGTCCGCAAGACTTACAGAGTGTTTTAAAAACAATCATACTTAGTTGAGAACGACCGAGATCTTATGTAAGCCTACGTGTTTTATTGTTTTAACATTTTTATAAATTAGGTCTTCATTAAATCCTATTAAAAATAACCCATCTCTCTTTTTATTTTTTCTCTTCCGCTTATTTCTTCCTCTCTCTCTCGCTATATCTCTCTCTTTCTCTCTATCTCTCTCTCTCTTTCTCCCTCTATCTCTCTCTCTTTCTTCTCTCTCTCTCTCTTTCTCTCTTTCTCTCTCTCTCTCTCTCTTCTCTTTCTTTCTTTCTCTCTCTCCTCTCTTTCTCTTTCCTCTTTTCTCTTCTCTCTCTCTCTTCCTCTTTCTCTCTCTCTCTTTCCTCTCTCTCTCTCTCTCCTCGCTTTCTCTCTCTCTTTCCTCTCTTTCTTTCGCTCTTCTTCTTTCTCTCTCTTTTCTTTTCTCTCTTTCTCTCTCATCTCTCTCTTCTCTTTCTCTTTCTCTCTCTCTCTTTCCTCTCTCTCTTTCTCTCTCTCTCTTTCTCTCTCCCTTTCTCTCTCTCTCTCTATCTATCTCTCTCTCTATCTCTCTCTTTCTCTCTCTCTAGACCTACTTCCCTCGCTGTAGCCTCTCCTCTTACCTACCGTTTTACTACCCCCATAAGATATGTGAACTAAACATAATTTCTTTTCTGCCTCGTTAAATCATTTCCTTCTCTGCATTCCTATCTCTTTCTTTTCTTTGCCCCCCCCCCCTACTCACAATTTTGAGCCTTCTTGGGAGACATGTTATTTGCACTTGCAGTCCAGAGTTGTCAACTGAACATGAACATTGTAGCACGGAGTGGTGAAAGAAATATTATTAAATAATAATTAAAGTCAGTCAGCAAGTTTAGCAACATCCCTACTCGGAAAGTTATCGTTGCTGCTGTTTGATGTCATGGGAGGGAAGCGTATGAAATGGAGTCAGTGCAGGTGTTAACTTTTCTAAGAACGACTGCAGCGCTAAAGGGGCACAGATCCGTTGGTCCGATAATATGTGAGTATTTACATAGAGCCTACGGCATTTTTTAATAAAATAAATATAAAAACAAAATTCATTAATTTGTTATCATGTCTGAAGAAGGTACGATGTACCGAAACAGCTGTAACTAATTTATATTTTAATAAATATGAAAATTATATGAAACTTTAAGTTTTATTTTTATTTAATTAAATAGATAAATAAATATTTTTTAAATAGCCTCTTCTTATTCAGAAAATTCTGTGAGAGTAGCCGGTATCCCATCATTATTCCAACAAATGGTCATTCATTTCAATAACAAATATATTGGTGGTAGCATTCATTTTTAGATTCATTCAAATCAACTAGACCTATTTGTTCAAGAAGAGAACCAACTTGAGTTTAAACAACTTAAATTTTAATGTAAATTTCTAACATTTAACATAGGTCTATGAGCCTGTTATGTTATAACTAACTAACTCACTTGCACTATCGAACCAGTTGGTTCATGGCCGCGCGGACATAAGCTCTCCATACATCCGTAACCTCAGCCAATGTTTTCCCCTCATTACCTGTAAAATCTATTTCCCTCAAATCACAGTTAATGTTATTCTCTTACCTCATTCTTGGTCTACCAACTGGGCTTTTTCCCTCTGGTTTCCTTACAAAAAGCTTCCATGCACGTCTTTCATTCCCCATTCGTGCCACATGTCCTGCCCATCGCAGTCTACAAGATTTAACTGTTCTTATTATATCTGGCTTCCTATAAAGACCACGTAGTTCATTGTTATGTAGTCTACACCATTCACCTGTCTGTTCATCTCTCTTTGGTCCAAAAACTTCTCCTAAGAACTTTATTCTCAAATACTCATAATCTCCTTTCCTCCCTTAAAGTAAGAGTCCAGGTTTCGCAACCATGTAATATAACTGGTAGAATAATAGTTCTATAGGCCTATAGGTCTATTTTCATTTTAAAAGGAGTTGTGATGTCAAGATTATTTTGTTATAGTAAAGTAGCCTACTTTTATTCACCTAAAAGATATGAATTTGATTTTACTGAATCTCCGTCAAATAAATGTTCTTTTTGAAGAGTCGTGTGGAAAGTAAAGTCTGATTTATGTCTAGGGTGTATTGTATTTTCTTTTTTATATTTTGTTGTCTAATATCTAGCACAGAAGATGGTCTACAGAAATCACTCTTTCAATTAAATAACATTAGACAGAATTATAATTTGAAAATATCAATAGGCTAAGTAAAACTAAAATCTTAGCTTTTAAGGTATCAAATACCGTGAGAGCTAAAATGATTCTGGAGGTGAAACCCATTGAACAAATGAACCATTTTAAATACCTGGGTTATGAAATCTCCTATTTTGAAAATGAAGATCTGTTTAACAAACTTAATAAATTTAATTATATATGTGGCACAATTAAAAGAATATTTAAAAACACAAGAATGGAAACAAAACTAAAATTGTACAAAGCAGTGGCAGTCCCCTTACTATTGTATGGTAGTGAATGTTGGGTTTTAACTAAAAGAGAACAGAAGATCATAGAAGCAGCTGAAATTAGATTTCTGAGAAATGTGGCTGGCTGCAAACTTCTAGATAAAAGAAGAGGTGAAGATATTAGAAATGAGCTAAATATTTTTAAACTTTTAGATAAAATAAAAGAATCTAGAAAAAACTGGAAAGAACATGTTCAAAGAATGAAAGATGATCGGATTCCAAAAAAATATTTAATTACAAACCAAAAGGAGACAGGAATATTGGTAGACCGAAAAAGAGATGGATTCAACTTTTTGATTGAGAATGTATGAGACCGGAACAAGCCACATGGGCTTAATCCGTGATTGTTGTTGATGATGATGATATTTTATTGTCCCTTTTTTATTGTATTCTCTGAGCATGTAGGTTAACCCATTGAAAGCATTTAACGATCGACTTAAAATGTAACTCCCCACACCAGAGGCAAATACCTTTGGACACATAATCATAATATTAACGCAGGGACAAGTCTTGTATCTCCCCGTCAAAATATTAATGAATTACCATCAGGACTATAGGTAGGTGATGAACAGGACTGTTGTATGCCCAAGACAAATTCCTCTTTTTTTATTTTAGGTTATTAATATTATTATTTTTCAAGGGTAAGATGGGACTGGTATAAAGGTAGAGGCAGGTGTCGGCATTTTGAAGGTGTTGGAAAAGAGGAGGGCGGATCCATCCTAATTGAGGAGCGCTGTTTGTATAATGGCTCGGCAAATCGGCCGCTTGACCCCTTAAGGGATGAACGCCGCTTCTGAATTAATGCATGAGATTCTTTGGAGAAAGAGACAGATGAAAGTGTTATTAATGTGGATATCCACAGTGCTGCCACCTGCAATCTACTCGCTTGAAAACCAGCCATTTTGTAAAGAGAAAATATTAGCATAACATTATATACTGTCACAATTTAAATATTTAAAGTGTCTGGAAATTAGTAGAAAATGATGTGGAGTTTAAGCGAGGATAATGGGTTGAGCTTGTATTTTTAGTCTCATATGTGTTGGGTAATTAATTAAATGACTTCCCATCTTTATTTCTTGTTATTTCCAGTTATCGTGATTGAGGGGTGCCTCAACAACATATCCTGATTCCAGAATAAGGTAATTTACTCAGCTTTTATAAAAATACCTTACATGGTAAATGCTTTAGTTATAAGTTATTTAAATAACAAAATATAATTATAAGTTTGCTTGTTTGTGTGTTAAGATAGCTAATTCCAAAAAAAAAAAATCAGTTAATTTTATTTTAAAATAATTTAGAGAAATATTTTTAGGCCTAATTTTCAACAAACAAAATATAACCAACGGAAAACTTACTAGAGTAAATCACCTTATTTACTTTATTCATAGATCTATGTTTCATCGTTTATTAATCGATCATAAGCCTGCGGTAGATTGAATTTTTTAAGTGTATTAGATCTATTGAATTACGGCATGGTATTTATTTGTTTATTTTATTTTTTAGTTAAAAAAGTAGTTTCTATTAATTAGTGTCTTTCGTTTGCTTCAGGAAGTAGACCATTACATAATTGAATCTATCATAATTGTATTTTTAACTGCCGAGGCCCATATTATAATTTCCTTGTTATAACTGTAGGCCTGTATCATTTAAGGAGGTTCATGATATAAGTTAGAGGATAATACTCGTATCGGAATTAAATATTCTTGAGGTTTGTTCAAAATAAATTTATACATAAATTCAGCCAAAATAAATAAAATATTTATTATTATTATTATTATTATTATTATTATTATTATTATTATTATTATTATTATTATTATTATTATCACTTAGTTGTAGGGGAAGGGAAGAGAGGTCGATCTAGATTTAAATGGACGGATGATGTAAGAAGACGTATGAGGGAGCTAGGTCTGGAAGAATTTGAACGGGAAGATAGAGAAGAATATAGAAAGAAGATACAAATTTAAAAAGCTTTGGACACAGGAAGATGTTTTATTACATTGTAAATCTGTTTATAAACTAGTAGTAGTAGTAGTAGTATTCGTAGTTGTTGTTGTCGTTGTTGTTGTTGTAGAAATAGTTTGGATACATAAAGAGGATGTCAGATGACAGGATACCTAAGATTATAGGCCTATACTATTAAATTTTGAAGCCGGGGGCAACAGAAGAAAGGGGATACCGCAAGAACAGAGGGTTCAATGAGTGCATAGTGTGGAGAGGATTAACAGAGAGTAATGCAGAGAATAGGGATTTATGGAGGAGTAAAATATAAATAGGTTATAAGAAACTACTGTGTTGTAGAGAAATTTCTAATAAAGAGAATATTATTAGGCCTAATATTAGTAGTAGTACTATAGCAGTACAATCCTTTCTATACCGACTGAATATAAACTTATATCCCAGGTTTATTTAGTCTTAAGCCCGTATGGACCTCTATTAAAAAATATCTACCCTATAATATAAATAATCAAGAAGTAACGGGCCCTTTTTTACTTTTTAATGTGTTAGCTTTACATTCTGAAACGCAATATTGTTCGAGTTAATCATTTTCGTTCAAATGCTTATATCATTATCTTAATTCAAAGTTGTCATAAATAATTCATTATGCCACATTAGGCAACACGGTTGTTCATTTCGATAAAAATGAGGATAAAATGTCAGAAGATCAATGCAGAAATTACATGCCTAGCTATTAAGAGTTAACAAACCCAATAATTATTTTAATGAATAAGTATATACAAGAGATTCAGAATAGATATACAAGGCTATTCAGAAAGAAGGAACAGACTTCAAACATTTATTTTTTTCCAAACTACAAAAAATAGAAACACAATTCCAACGTTCCTGAAAAGATGAAAGTTTGAAGTTTCGATCGCGGCGCATTGGCGCTGTCGCTTGTCATGTTGATTGTTTGTATCATAATGGCGACACAATAGGACGTTGGATTGGAAGAGGAGGAGCAGAAAATCAACTTCATGGCCGGTGGCCTCCTAGGTCACCAGACCTAACCCCGTGTGATTTTTATCTATGGTAATACGTAGGCCTAAAATACAGAGTTTTTTTACCCCCCTATGCCTGACACTCTTGAAAATCTGCGACATCGTATATTGTTGAAGCTGTGAATTCGATAACTAGAGACCAGCTGATTCGTGTATGGCAAGAAATGAGCCACTGTTTTTTTTATATTTGTCGTGTAACACATGTGCTCATATTGAATGCTTAAAATAGTAAACTTTGAACTTTTCTCTTTCCAGGAACGTTGGAATTGTGTTTCTATTTTTTGTAGTTTGGAAGAAATAAATGTTTGAAGTCTGTTCCATCTTTCTGAAAATCCCTGTATTATTGTCAATGTCAAATTTAGATTAGAGAGATTAGATCTACTAATCTTTTACTAAACTTCCCAAAAAATGTTAGGCTAAATTTCTTTCAGTTATACTTGTATGTAGATGCGAAACGTGGTCTCTTAATTTAAGGGAGAAAGCGTATTAAAGTATTTCAGAATAAAGTGCTTAGGAAAATGTTTATTATACCAAAGAATGATAGACAGGTGAATGGAAAAAACTATGAAGACTAAAAAAAAAATACTAGATCATTATGTGAAACTAAATGCAGTAAAGTGTCTCCTTCTACCGTTGGTACAAGCAAATGACTGGGCAAAATATAGTGGTAGACCTACTTGAAATAAGAACTTCGAAGTTTGTAGCCTATGCCTACGGGTTTCTGGATAATGTGACATACAGAGAAATTAAATCAGCTCTGATTTCCAACTACTGTCTGGCAGACTTAAATGTGTATAATTATACTGTGTCTAACTTTCGTACTGGATATTGTCAATAACAACTGACTGTACACGACTACAGGATAATAAACACTGTCACTGCAACCTTAGACAATGGTCTACTACCTCCAACTCTTACTCACCCTTACCACATTCTTTCAATTCATAGTTTTTCCGCATTGAAAGTTAACGTTGTCGAGTAGTAAGGAGATATGCGCCCATGAATCTCAGAGTTCGATGTTCCAATTACTGAGATAGTTTCTATGGCACCGATTTCTGATTTTGAGTCCGGGAGCAAAACTAAAACCATTAGGTGGAGCTGCACATCCGAACGGTTTAAGGCGTGGTGCCTTGGTGAAGAACTACGGAACTTGGAGTTCGAGTTCCCATAGGGGAAGAAATTTTCTCATGGAATTTGGGCCAGTATGGGACCGGTACCCACTCAGCATCGTGAAGAATTTGGATATCCACGGGTAGCGTAATGGTTAAGGTGCTACGCTACAAGCCGGGCGGTCGAGGATTCGAATCCCGGTGGGTCAGGATTTTCAAACTGAATCAAACCTTCTGGCGGCTCTATTGCCCTGGAGTCGACTCAGCCTCTAATGAAATGAGTACCAGACTCTTGCTCTGGAGGTAAAGGCGGCCGTCAGGCAGAGCTGATAACACCCAGCTGATACTTAGTGACGATTATCTAGAAAAGTGGGAGCCTTAACCTCCTACTACCCCAAGGGCCTCCTAAAGTCTATACTTACTGGAATCACTTCACTTTACAATAGGCCTAAGTAAAGGCTACAGGTTGATACAACTGTCTATATCGGCTGGAGACCCAACCTGGTGATCATATGTCACCCCTATAGGCCTACTGGCGGGTTGCTATTCAACCTCTGTGTTTAACACATTTTTTTTCATCTGAATTTATAGCCTATAACTCCCTCCTCCTTCACTCATATACACATAGGTCTATGGTTGTATTATTAGCTTTAGGCTAAGATAAAAATACGTATAAGCCTATTAATTAAGTTAAAGTGAATTTAGGCCTACACTATAGATTTAGACGCATGTTGATTTGCATATCAATCCGGCTTTCAACTATTTGGAGCTTGTGAGTAATATTTGTTTCACGTGGAAGGGGTACCAACCCTCCGCACAACCTTTAACCAGGAGGGGGTTTTGTTTTCAGGGTGTCCTTCCCCTAGATTGATTGTCTTCACCACGACTCAAGGAGTTCTACCTACCCCTATATTTTAGTTGCCTCTTCCGCCAGTTACACCGTACCGACGGACTCCTTCTCCGCTGTATCTGCCGCTGAGGTCTTCGCCGTAACCCTGGCAACGAGCCCTCACAAGGTACTATCAGCTGGACAAGCTGAACCAAGTTTATTTTTTAAACGAGGTGTTACTCCTCCCTCTCACCCTATAAAACCCGGCTTGGGACAGGATATGGCGACTATAATATTGAGCCGGAACAGATCAGAAATGGTCTAAATCGTGACGGTAGATGATGATGATGATGATGATGATTTGCATTGAGGTAGTTGCTTTGTTCTATAAATGTTGGCCGCGGTGGTCTAGTGGTTGTTCCTTGCCTATAGTCCCGAGGTTACGGGTTAAAACCCGGCCTGAGTCGATGGATTTTTTTATGGTGGAAACATCCAAGGAACAAATCCACCGGGAAGATTTTCAGGTTCGTAAAAGAACCGCAAGCCTGAATAAGAAGGCAAAATTTAATCGGCCTTCATCCATCCAAGTAATGTCTTAGTTCCCTACTAGATGTCTCATTGAGGCGATATGCTAACCACATGCCACTCGTTGATATCTGCAGATAGATAGGCGTAAATAAATTAACTCCCGTTGAGAAACTCCCGCTTGGGAGCCCCATGTCCCTGTAGGACGTATGGGGTATAAACATAGGTTAGCTACACTATTATTCTATTAGGATAATTTTAATTTTTTTTTCTAACACAGTTCTCATGAGTCCTAGGCCTATATGATTTTTGTGACCTGTGTTTTGTACGCCTACTTTCAATAAATGGGGCGTAGTTGGTTAAAATAACAGGGTATAAGACTGAATTCGATTGCCGATAAAGTCACGATTTTTAAACCGGATTAAACTTTCTGACAACACTATACAGATAGCACATTTTAACTATCTTGGTTCAGATATAACACATAGCTATGATTGGGATATAGGCCTACATAATAAATTAAAACCGATAGGCCTATCAAATGACTTGTGGCACCATAAGAAGAACCCTCCAAAAGACTCGTAGAGAAACTCAGCTCAGGTTTTATAAAATTATGGCTGTTCCTGTTATTTTATTCTGAATCTTGGGTACTTACAAAAAAAGATATCTCACACATTCAAGCCATTAAAATGAAATTATTAAGATCTGTAAAAGGATGTAGGCAGTCCCGCGCCGTAGCCGAGCGGTTAAGGTAGGAAGCCTTGGCGCAGAGCTACGGGACTTGCGCTGGTTCGAGTCTCCATGGGGGAAGAAATTTTCTCATGGTATTTCGGCCAGTATGGGACCGGTGCCCACCCAGCATCGTGAGGCAATTGGGTAGCTACAATAAGTAGCGGCTCCAGGTTGAGGAACCAGCTATAACGGCTGGGGGACTCGAAATGCTAACCACATGTCACCCCTACACTGGCTGTTGCTCATCTACCTCTGTGATTGACACATGTGGATGTGAAGGGCCAGCAGCCGGCTGGTAAAAGGGCAACCGCTGAAAAGTGGAAAGACCCTCAATCGGAAAAGGATGTACGCGCATGGATAGATTACACAATGAATCAATAAGAAATGAACTGGAGATATTTTCAATAGTTGATAAACTAGAAGAGCACAAATACCAATGGAAAGAACAATATAAGATTACCCAAAAAAGATCAACACCTACAAACCACATGGGAAAAGATTGACCTAATCCTGGAAATGAAGAAGAAGAAGAAGAAGGCAACACTATAGCTTTGGGGTCGACTCAGTCTCTACACGGAAATGAGTAACATACCAGGAGTATGTTCTGATAGTAAAAGCGGCCGTCATGCAGGGCTAATACCGCTGCTTACCACGCTTGAAGTAGGCCTAACGGTACACCAACACCTGAATTCTGTACTTTATTGAGCATGGATTGTCATCTTAAATTCGAGTTACTTTTCAAGTTTTGTGCAAGAAATAGCCTAGTATCTTCTTCTTCACTTCCTTGTTTAGGCATTAGTTGCCTGTTCCGTCTCTTCCGAGGACGTCCGACATCTCTTCTTCCTCTCGGAAAATAATGTAATACTTTATTTGGTAATCTACTTTCTTCCATTCTTTCTCCGTACATGTTCTTTCCACTGAATCTTGTTGTTAAATAGGGTAGGCCTATCTTTTCTTTTATGGAGTTGATCTGCAGTTCTTCAAGAAATAGTCTTCTCATATAATAAAAATTCTAGTAGGCCTATTATGACTTCGAATTGTGAAACAATATATATATATATATATATAGGCTATATGCGTACGTATACACCACCGGGAAATTAAAATTATTCCAAGATAGGCCTTTCACCTTCTCCCTTCTCTTCATTACCGTATCTCATACAACACACTTTACACTACAGAAATGCATAAACATACTCTCATCCTACATCCTTTTCTGTAAACAATTCAGGAATGCAAAATGTATGTAATGTGGTCTGCCGAAGTGGTGCGTGAATTGAAAATAGATATCATTAACAGTATCTATCCGTCCAGCGCGGAACCTGAAGCACATAATGTACTAGGTGGCATTAGAACACACACATAGAATATTAGGGTTAAAGGAGGATTAGCTACCTAGTTTAGCCCTAGAATTGTAAAAAAAAAGACTTGCTTCAATCCATTCAAAAAACTTTTAATTGAAGATCGAGAAAAATCATCCCCCCCTCGAATATGGATTTCACACTAAAATGTATGCTCGTTCTACCTTTTTCATCCAGTCTCTATGCATGAATATTTCCCGTTCATTACCAGTAAAAGATGTAGCCTATACTGTGATATAGCCTACCCTGTTTTTATTTAAGCCTGTAGCTACACTCTAATTCAACCCAGGAAGTTGCTACAGACCTTATGGGCTATGCCAGTGTCACCCTACCTACAGAACGTAGATGTTGTTGCCAAACTCATAATAACAGTATTTGTTTGTTAAGGAGGGGTGAAGCAGCAAGGTTTACAGTACGTTTTCCAAATCTATGTAGGCCTATTTACTATACATTTAAAAAAACATAGTTTTTCTTTTACGGCATGCAAACTAGTTTTATAGTAAATATGAGAGTCTACACTTTCACACAGGATAGTACAGGTCCGCACGAGCTCCGTGACAAGTGTTAACTGTTTTTTTCTTTAAGTGGGGGTTGCTTGGACGGCTACAACTTACAACTATGTACCTGCTGTGTTGCAAACTTCAGTTTTATATAAGGATTTCTCTCAAGAAAATACTGTTAAAATGGCAACCCAGTTCCCTATTCCAAACACACAGTAACTTCCTGGGTTGAATCTGAGTGTAAGGATTAAATATTATTAAAAATTAAACTTGGAAGTGAATACGTTGAGATAAAATTAAGTTATTATTTGGGATAAACATGTCCGTTAGGCTACAATGATCATCATGAAGGTAATGTTGAAAATGATAGAAGAAAATTAATTTCAACTCGACGAATTAGCACTTGAAACATGTTGTTTATAAAGAGAGTAAAGAAAAAGTAAATGCATATAAGGTTATTTAATGTACGTTCAAGAACATTCATTTGCGTCTTTCTTGAACACATTTATAAAGGTCGCATTAGCATTATCGTCTTACTCTGTATAATTATGATCATTAACAAAATTATCTCTCACGTTACTAGAAGTTACTTCTTATGCATCTAAAAAAAAACTTATTAAGTTACTATAATCAGAAAAAAAGTTATGATCCAGAGTAAACTGGAACTTACTCATCTGAAAAGTTAAATAATTTGTTGTTGTAGTTTCGCCGGGAAGAAGGCGTTCCCTTCGAAATGAGCCAAGTAATCGGCTATACCAGAGCCGTGAAGGTTTTTACAGAGCTGAACCAAGGACAGATAGACAGACAGACGGCACAAATTACTTTCGCCCCCCCCCCACTTCTTCACAATGTTAAGGCTCTTAACTCGTCTTCTTAAAGTCACGCCCCTTCCTTTCATCTTTGCAGGCACCGGCAGCTACATCTATCAATCCTATTTCATTCTGGCTTACATTCTATCAATACACTGGCTGCTCTCATGCATTGTGTAATTATCCGTAACATTGCCCATACTCATGCCTCACTTTCACATTATTACTTTTAACGCCTGCTCTATTCAACGAGACCATACAGTAATGTTTTAAAAAATAGTTTTAACACAACACGTCCATTAAGATATCGGTGGCGTTACTAACAAACCTAATAAGGTACTGAATAATAATAATAATAATAATAATAATAATAATAATAATAATAATAATAATAATAATAATAATAATAATAATTTTATTTATTTATATACAAAATTTTAATGTTTACACATTTTTCTGTGCCTAAAGTTTTATTGATCTTCTCCACTCGTCTCTCTCCATCCAATCCATGTCCTCCAGTCCTCTTGCTCTCATTCCAGTTCTTATTTCCTGCATCCACGAGTTTCGAGGTCTTCCTCTCCTCCTCCTTCCAGGTGGACACCATTCCAATGTTTTCCTGGGTAATCTTTCTTCTTGCATTCGTCGTACGTGCCCATACCAATTTAATTGCTTGTACCGTATATAATCTACTATTGAATAACCATTATTCATTTTTTTCTCTTATGATAATATTTCTTATTTTGTCTTATTTTGAACATCTTGCTGCTCTCCTGAAGAATAATAATAATAATAATAATAATAATAATAATAATAATAATGTGGCAAACAGAATACATTCCAGAGGATTGGAAGACTGCATTAATCCACCCGTTAAATAAAAAGGGAGACAGAACAGATGTGAACAATTATAGAGGGATTTCATTATTATCAGTCCCATACAAAATTTTATCTCAATGTCTGCTCGACAGAGCGCAACTAGAACCGAATATAGGAGAATATCAAGCAGGATTCAGACCAGGCAGATCATGTCCAGAACAAATCCTGAACCTTAAGCTAATCCTTAGACACCAGAGAATTTGTAGCAATGATTTAGTGTGTATAATCGTTGACTTTAAAAAAGCTTACGATTCGGTTGACTGAGAATCACTATTTGAAATATTGAAAGAAAAGAACAAGTTTTAGACCGTAAAACTCTTGCACTTATTAGACAGACACTAACAGATAAAAGGGCTAAAGTTAAATTCATGGGAGAAATTTCTGATCCTTTGAATCCTTTGAAATTAAGACAGGAGTAAGACACGGAGATGAACGTTTCTCCACTACTCTTCAATTGTGTTCTTGATAAAGTAATACAAGAATGGCGTAAACAGAAAACAATTTTTAAATGTAGTCAACCAATCATATTAGGAAGAGGAAAATTGAAGATTGATTGCCTAGCATATGCTGATGAACTAGTGATCTTAACCCGTGACGTAGTAACAGCACAAAAACAGATTGAATTATTAAATGACATTGCAGAGAAAGTTGGTCTGCAGATTTCTTTTGAAAAAAACGGAATATATTTCATTCAATAAACAAGCACCAAAATACCTGGAAACCAAATACGGAAAAATTAAACGAGTTTTCAGAATTTAAATATCTTGGTGAAACAATTTAGAAGAAAATGGAATTGAAACTAAAGCCAATAAAAGTAGATGCCAAAAAATGGAAACAGCATTTCGGCTTACTCACAACACTTATAATAAAAATGCATATCTTTATATACAAAATTACGACACTATAACACTGTAAATAAACCAGAGTGCCTCTATGGAGTAGAAACATTAATTTTGAACAGAAAAAAAAAAGATAGCCCCTATCGAAAATATAGTGAAAAAAGAATGCAAAATAATAAGAAAAGTTTTAGGTCCACAAGCCATAGGTGAAGCATTTAGACTTAGAAGTAAAAAGGAAATAAAAATATATACAGACATTCAGAGTGATATTAGAAAACGAAGGTTAACATTTTATGGCCATATTAAACGAATGAACTCAAATAGGTTTACAAAACAGATAACGGAATTCTACGAAAACAGAAGTAAAGCTCCAGTGGATACTATGAAGTGGATTGATGAAGTCAAAAAGGACTTAAAATTGGCAGGAATTACTAAAGAAGATATCCCAAACAGAGATATATTTAGAATTAAGGTGAATAAGTGGCAAGTTGACCAAGAGAACAAACCGAAGAAAAAAACTGGAACAACTTGGACAGATGATAGAAAACAAGCTCATAGCTAAAGAATGAAAGAAATTTGGGCTCAAAGGAAACGCCTCTAAGTACTTTGCGTAGTCCTACATGGGCTCATCCGCAATAAAAAAATAATAATAATAGGTTTCAATTTATCATATGTTAAAATTGAAGATATTAATGACAAAATAAAGAAATTTAATCTAATGTGTGGCACTATTAAAATAACCCTTAAAAACTCAAGAAAAGAAACAAAAATTAAATTTTATAAAGTAATGGCTGTTCCTGTGTTGATGTATGGATCAGAATGTTGGACGATCACTAACAGACAAGAACAAAGATTGGAAGCAGCTGAAATGCAACTTTTAAGAAATATAGCAGGATATACTCTGCTGGATAAGAAAAGAAATGAAGATATAAGAAAGGAACTAAATATTTTGAAACTTACAGACCGAATAATTAAATATAGAAACGACTGGAAAGACCATATTGATAGAATGCAAGAAGGAAGATTTCCAAAATAATTGCTAAATTATAAACTGCGCGGAAGGAGAAATGTTGGTCGCCCGCACAGAAGATGGTCTGAACAATTTTAACAATTCTAGCTTTCATGAAACCGGAACGAGCCAACAGGCTTAATCTCTGAAAGATGAATAATAATAATAATAATAATAATAATAACAATAATAGTAATGAAATTCCACGAAAGCTCCAATGAATACTATAACATGGATGGTGAAATGAAAGAAAGGACTTAAAATTGGCAGAAATTACTCAAGAAGATACCATAAACAGAGATATATTTAGAATTAAGGTGCACAAGTGTCAGGTTGACCAAGAGGACAAGAAAGAAAAACTGGAACTACATGGACATAAGAGAGAAAGAAAGCCCACAGACAAAAAATGAGGGAAATTTTGAGGAAATGGCTGAACTCAAATACCTAGCAACAATAATCACAAATAATAGGAACGATATGCACAAAGAAATTAAACATAAGCTCAATTCTGGAAACGCGTGCTATTATGCATTACAGTGTATCTTGTTCCAACTCCTTTAAAAAAACGTTAAACTGAAAATAGGCTATTTAAAATTATTATTCTAGCAGTTATATTATATAGATGCGAAATGTGGACTCTTAGTTTAAGGGAGGAAATGAGATAAAGATATATTTGAGAATAAAGTTCTCAGGAATTTTTTTTGGACCAAAGAGAGATGAACAGACAGGTGAATGGTGAAGACTACATAAGTCTTTATAGGAAACCAGATATAATAAGAAAGTTAAGTCTTGTAGACTGCGATGGGCAGGACATGTGGCACGAAAGGAGAATAAAAGACGTGCATAATAATGATATTTCATAGTTACAACACTAATGATAGGCCTAATTACTGCAATTAAACACAATTTAACTCCCTTCATTAAAAGAAGAAAAACAACAAATTCAAAATACCGGTCCACATTACCCGAAGTTCCTCTATAAGTTATGCTTCTATGGAGAATAACATTACCAAAATTTAAGGGTTGTAAATTATACAGGGAATGATTGGAAAATATTAACTCAGAAAGAAATTTATGGAGAGGTTACGTCCGCTTGGATTGGATAGTGCCAGTGAGTTAGTTATGTAGCAAAATGAAATTTTGCGGACAAATACTGCACCAATAAATTTTTCATAGAGAATAAATTAAATTGTTATAACTAAATCATTAGCACTATCGAACCCATAGGTTCATGGCCGCGCGGAAATAAGCTCTCCATACATCCCTATCCTGAGCTAATATTTTCCAATCATTACCTGTATAATCTACTTCCTTCAAATCATAGCTAATGTTATTCTCCCACCTCATTCTTGTTCTACCAACTGGGCGATTTCCCTCTGGTTTTCCTACAAGAAGCTTCCATGTAGATTTTCCTTCCCCATTCGTTCCACATGTCCTGTCCATCGCAGTCTATGAGACTTAACTGTTCTCATTATATCTGGCTTCGTATAAAGACCATGTAGTTCACTGTTATGAAGTCTTCTCCATTTACCTTATTGTCCATCTCTCTTTGGCTCAAAAATTTTCCTAAGAACTTTATTCTCAAATACTTGTAATCTCCTTTCCTCCCATAGGGCCTAAAGTAATAGTCCATGTTTCGCATACGTATAATAGGCCTATAACTGTTAGAATAACAGGTTTATTTATTTTCAGTTTAACATTTTTGGAAAGGAGTTGGGACGTCAAGAGTCTCTGTAGAGCATAATAGCACGCATTTCCAGAATTGTGCCTATGTTTAATTTATTTTTGCATCTCATTCATATTCGTGATTATTGTTACTAGGTAGCCTATTTGAATTCAGCCACTTCCTCAGAATTTCCCTCATTTGTCATTAGCTGTCCATTTCCATTATATAGGGCCTAATTCATTTACACATGTGACCATATATATAGTTTTATTGATATTTACTTCCAGTCCCAATTTATTAGTGTTACTCAATAGTGTGTGCGTGTTGGCCTTTAGTATCTCCATATACCTAGAAACAATAATTACAAACAGGAATGAGATGCACAAATAAATTAAATTAAATGCCAATTATGGATGTGCATGCTATTAAGTTATGCATTATAAGACCTGTTGTCATTCCGATTTTTTCTCAAAAAAATATTATACTAAAAATATACTGTATAAAACTGTTATTCTCCCAGTTAGATTAGACCTATAGGCCCCATAGATGCGAAACATGGATTCTTACTTCAAGGGAGGAGAAAATGTTACAGGTATTTGAGATTTTTTTTGCCAAATGAGAGACGAACAGACAGGTGAACGGAGAATTCAACGTAACAGTGAGTTACATGATCTTTATAGGAAACCAGACATATTAATAATAGTTGAGTAGGCCTATCGTAGAAGGAGATGGGCGTAGCATGTGGTATGAATGGGTAATGAAAGAGGGATATTGAAAAATCATTGCAGGAAAACCAGAGTGAAAGCACGTAGTAGGTATATCACAAGTGAAGTGGGATAATAACATTAACTATGGTTTGAGGAAGGTATATTATAAGCCTACAGGATATTATTGGAAACTGTTAGCTTAGGATAGGGATGTGGGAGAGATTATATCCGCGGGATCATGAACCTCCACGTTTGGGTGCTAGTTTGTAAGTTAGTTATTCTGCCACCCCATTCTTTTTCTACCCACAGGGCCCTTTCTTTTGGTTTTCATATAAGAATTGTTCTGGGGGATTTGGAAATAAGAGGATGGAGGAGAAAGATGTAAGATAGAAGAGAATGGGATTTAATAGTATAAGAGCTTGTGACCCTGCATGGACCGTAACGCCATAGAGATATATAGATTGATAAGGACTGTCCCACCTCATTCTTTTCCTACCCACTGGGAGCTTTCCTTTTTGTTTTTCTACAAGTTTCCTTGCCCGTCTTTCATTTCACATAAAACAAGATAAACTATGCATTAGGCCTACTGAAGGAATACTGATAATGAGGCGTTTGTTGGTTAAGCCTAATTATAAAATACTCGCACTTCTTCAATGTGTTTTGAGTAATATTATAGTTTGATAGGCCTATAAGGTAGGAGTTAATTCCATGTTCTGACAAGTTAATTCTGTGCAGGCGTAATTATTGTTAATTAGCCTATAATTCAAGCGGCTCCAAGGCGCAAGCAGTTAGACGCTCGCCTCTCACCGCTTGATCCCGAAATCGAATCTCGGTTACTCCATATGGGTTTCGTGGTAGACGAAACGGAGCATGGGCAGGTTTTTCTCGGAGTTTTCTCCCGTTTTCCCCTGCCACAATTTCATTCCACCATTTCTCCATAAGTTACTCATCTAATCCATTTCGTTCATCTGCCCCTGTGATGGTGCGTCAGGCGTGGTCGGCCGGCACCCTTGTCATTTACAGACCTCTATATAAGGGGCTCCATCTCATCTCACCTCTCGACCCGATCCTGAGTTGAACAGAAGTTGAGTATATTTATTCATTTTATTTATAGCCTATAATTCAAAGTATGATTTTCATAGAAACGGAAATAAACTATTAATTAGTGCTACTGAAGGAATAGGCCTACTGTTAATGAGGTGTTTGTTTGTTTGTTTGTTTGTTTGTTGTTAAATACGTCTTCAATGGATTTTTTAGGAATATTAGGCCTATTTGATAGGCTCATAAGGAGGAAGTTAATTTCTTGTTCTGTCAAGTGTAGGCTTAAACAATGTTAATTATAATTCAAAATACGATTTTCATGTAAGGTGACTTGAAAGAAATATAGCCATAATGATGACCTTTTACATTCAAATTGATCGTGAAACTGCAAGATTTGAAGAGTCGTGGGAGAAACAAATCTTCCACATCCTTCTTCCGTGATGCTGCATGAAAATAGAATACTGTATTTTCCAACTACGAGTAGCCTTTTTTTTTACAAATTGGTCTTAGTCTATTTAGAGTTGTAGGCTACTTCAGGCTGTTGGCCGTTCAAGTACTAGGTTCTCATTCTGATTTTGAACCATTTTTAATCGATAGGTCCTAAGTAAGTAAATTCTTTTCACACGCCATGTTCTAAATTAGCTATATTAATCTCCAAAAGTGTGTAGATTTGGGTACAGATAAACTTCTGATGTAATCTTCATACGTGTTCTGTATTTTTTTTCTTTGCAGTAATTAGATATTAAAAGATCCCGAGCTATGTTGCTGTGGTCTATAACTGGTGTTTCTTCCAGAGGTTTCTCCCTCAACTGCGGAGGGCATCTTCGGTGGCGAGTGCTTGTAGGCCTGTGAATGACAGACTCATTCACCGGAGTTTGCGAGAAGGGAACGCCACCTACAAGCACTCGCCACTGAAGATGCCCTCCGTAGTTGAGGAAGAAACGTCTGGGATAAACACGGCCACATAGCCCGAAATCTTTTAATATCATGATTACCGCCGTGAAAGCCTGCATTCTACAATTTTGCAGTAATAGTTTCGGATTCGTACTCTTTAAAGCCCAGGTGGATAAATAGTCCTAAATATACGTTAAAGTATTTGAGCCACATAACGCCAACTTAAACTCAATAATTTATCAAATTTACATTAAGATCGAAAGAACTGTGAAACTTGTATCATAATTCAGTCTAATATTTTTATTTTTCGATATCACATGAAAGACGTGTAAATTACTTGACTCGATTGTTTCCATTTCTTTATATCGGGAGTAAAATTGAAATTATTTTATATAATAATTACAAAAAAATAAACGTTATCTCAATCAAAACATAAATTTATTGTGTCGACGTTTTAATCTCCTTATGTGAGATAATTTTCATGACATGGGAATCTCCTGAACATTTTGCAAAAAGCCCCATAACAATCAGATCAACGGTATGGTCACACATAAATTACAAACAAACAAACGAACATAAATACATACATTTTTATATATTAGAAGAAGGCTATATAAATAGGTAGGCCTATATTAAGTTCTATCTTCTTTTGAATGATCTGATTTAAAAATAAAGCATTGGACGTCCGGAGGCACTTGCATTCCATTTACAATGGATGTTTTTTTTTTAGCGAATTCCGAAGGTATGAAGCCACTGAGGTTTTTCTAATGAAAATATTTTTGAAACATTTTCACCAATCCTATGTAGTATATATCGAAAATAACCATGACCAAAATGTATTCATATATATATGTATGTGTGTGTGTGTGTGTTTGTGTGTGTGTGTGTGTGTGTTTGTGTGTTTGTGTGTTTGTTTGTTTGTGTGTTTGTGTGTGTTTGTGTGTGTGTTTGTGTGTGTGTGTGTGTGTTTGTGTGTGTTTGTGTGTGTGTGTGTTTGTGTGTGTGTTTGGTGTGTGTGTTTTGTGTGTGTGTGTGTGTGTTTGTGTGTGTGTGTTTGTGTGTGTGTGTTTGTGTGTGTGTGTGTGTTTGTGTGTGTGTGTTTGTGTGTGTGTGTTTGTGTGTGTGTGTGTTTGTGTGTGTGTGTTTGTGTGTGTGTGTTTTGTGTGTGTGTGTTTGTGTGTGTGTGTTTGTGTGTGTGTGTTTGTGTGTGTGTGTTTGTGTGTGTGTGTGTGTGTGTGTCCGCGTGTCCGCGTGTCCGTTTACGCTCTAGTATTTTTTTTTCATCAAAACCAATATTGTCATATAGCAATTGATTTAAAAAACTGATGTCGAGAAGCAAAATCAGACCGTGTATGTGTTCACCGGAAACGAAAATTTAATAATTGATCTAGGGGTCGCAATTTTCACAACGAAACTCAGCTTGTAATAGGCTATTAAATAAACCGAGGAATGTATTCCCCAAAAATTAGCAAAATCCGACCATTAGAAATGAGGGTTTATGTGAAACCCGAAATTAAAAATTGAATAGCAACCGCCATGTTTGTTTCGTCACAATGTATATAATACAATTTAATTTACTCTTAAATTGGGAATGTATCCTATTAGATACATTAGTCTAATTTATTTAACATTTTTAATAATGTAATGAAAGGCCTATTTGATAGATATTATTTGAATTGATGTAAAAGTATACAACTATATGGAATACGTAATAAATCACGGTTATGCATTATTTGTTTTTTCTGCAGTCCGACACTTTTAAATAATCTGACATCAGAAATCAAGTTTCTCTAATTTAACAAAATAAATAAATATTCCATAAACCAGCAAAATGGGACCATAAAATCGAATTGCTGGGGAATTCACTTAGTTTTCGCAGTTCCTGCGTGACGGACAATTATTTAATGTTATGACTTGAGCAAAAATTTTACGCAGTTTGGGACTGTCTTGTTCCAATTAAAAAGAAAATGGAAATATTCTTTTCAGTAATATTATAAATCTTCTAACAGAAATGTAAGACTTACGGATAAACACATTTAGTGAGAAGCCAACAAGACTCTAATTGTTGTTCAAAGATTAGGAGGATTTCCTATCAATTGAATCAATGGATATTGAATGTGGATATCCAACATAAAATTATGCATTACAATGGTAAAATAGCAATAATAATAGTAATAAAAATTATATTAATAATAAAATAAAATACGGCATAAGCTCTTCTTCTTCTTCTTCTTCTTCACTTTTTGGTTTAGGCATTAGTTGACTTTTCCGTCTTCACTAATAAATCTAAAATAGTCTCTTTCGAGAACGTCCGACATCTCTTCTCCCTCTCGGAAAATAATGTAAGATTTTATTTGGTAATCTACTTTCTTCCATTCGTTCCACATGTTCTTTCCACTGAATCTTGTTGTTAAATATCTTCCCTTTTATGGAGTAAATCTGCAGTTCTTCACGGATATCCTCGTTTCTTATATGATCATTCTAGTGCATCCTTTTACTCTTCTTAAAAATTTCATCTCGGGCTGCTTGGATTTTACTTCCTTGTTTGGTAGTGATAATCCTAGAGATTCACTCCCATACAAAAGGACAGAGACTGCCATTGTTTTATAAAAATTAAATTTTGTTTGTGTATGGCATAACCTCTTAGGTAAAATATCTAAAAATATATATTTTACACTCACTATAAAAAACCCAAGAATTAAAAGTTGGGTATATGCTTGATCTTACTCTCTCCTTAACATTCATCTGTAAATTTAATTATTCGTGTTTGTTATAATTTCAATCTTATATTTTCTAAACAATCAGATATATTCACGTATGTTATAATAAAATATAACTAAACAATGTGTAATACTGTAAAAAAAACTATATTATCCTCTGAACCAAAGAGAGCGTAGCTTGCTATATTACTTTTCCTCCAAAAGATAGCAGCACAAGTTAGAAGAATGCACATTTCCGCAGTGGACAACAGATAGCGCTCCAAGCCAGATAACCAGCACAAAACTTGAAATGTATTCATCATTATTATAGCCCAAACGGTCCCCGAACACCATCTGGCCATCATTATCATCATTATATTCGCTTCGTTAGATTAAATTCAGCTTAAGGCCTCTCCTAGCGCATAATTATCATCATAACCTTTCATATAATCGAAGTAGCGTAACCCAACTTCTAGGCGCCCCAACCTCAGAAGTGGGTTACAAATACCCAGATATGTTGTAATGACAACCTGGTGACATTGACGTACAATAGTATTATTGTTAATATTATTTATTTATTTATTTTTTCCTGTACTACCAGTTATCTTTACAACATTAATGGTTTTCCCTCTTGGCATTAGCGGAATTGTTATCCACTTCTGAGGTTGGGGCACCTGAAAGGCGGAGTTCGGTAACCTTGAAGATATGATGGGTGATAATATGATGATGATTGATCAGTGATAATGAAACATCTAAATACCAGACCTTAGGTTAACCACACTTCAAACAAATTCCTGTGATCTGACCGGAAATCGCACTCGGACCCCATGAACTTTAGTCAGAAGCCCTGACCACGTGACGATGAATCTAGTATTTTATTATTATTATTATTATTATTATTATTATTATTATTATTATTATTATTATTATTATTGTAATTATTGTTGTTATTATTATTATTGTAATTATTGTTATTATTATTATTATTATTATTATTATTATTATTATTATTATTATTATTATTACTTTATTGTAGATTGGTACAATTATCGATTCTTTCCATTAATTTGGAAGAGTCCCTTTTTCCCAATCTTGTTAAGCTACTGGTGTATCTTGATGGACAAGATACGGCGTTGTTTGCATAATTTTGTAAAAAGAGACTCTTCCAAAATAATAGAGAGAATCGATAATCGTATCATCCATAAGGAAGGAGATAAAACTGATTGTAACAACTAATATATAGTGGCATTCCATTTCTTTCAACCTCGTATAAAACTGTAACAAATATATTAGCATCCAGATTTTCTCGCTATATTGACGATGTAAGAGGTGATCATAAACGTGGATTTAAAGGAAATAGGTCTACAATAGATCCGATTTTTAACGTAAGACATATTTTAAAAATTGAATGAAATATAACTGCACTGTACATCAACCATAGGTTTTGTAGTCTTCAAAAAGGCATATGATTTATTTAAGAGGAAGAAGTTGTTTTGTATTCTGCTGGAATTACGAATTCTTAAAAAGTTAGATTTATTCGAATGTGCTTAAGCGGCACAAAGAGAAGGGTACACATAGTCAAACAGTTTTCAGATTTTTTTTTTTTAGATTCATAATGGGTTAAAGAAAGGAGATGCGCTGTCTCCTCTACTATTCAGCTTTGTATCAAAGCACACGCCATCAAATTTTCAGAGGATAAAGAAAACATATAACTCAATTATATTAATCAGTTGTCGGTATATGCCGACGATATAGTATTATTAGGAGACAACATGCTCATTCTGTTGAGTAACTCTAAGAAATTGGGACTGGAAGTAAATTACAATTAAACTAAACATATAGTCACAGGAATAAATACATTATAATGGAAATGGATTGTTAATTACATTTTAGAGAAATTTTGAAGAATTGGGTGAATTCGAATATTTAGGAACAATAATTACAAACGGAATGAGGTGTAGAGAGAAATTAAATAGCCATCCATAGTAATTCTGCCCGAAGGCAGGTCCTTCACTGCAATCATAGCATTTTCATGCTATGCTTGCAGCTTTACTAGGGAATTGTAGGTGTGGTACCTTCCCGTTGCTTTCCACACCGGTGAAGGATGATGATGTTGATGATAATGATAAGGATGATGATGATGGCCATGTGATTTCGGGGACCGTTTGGGCCTTAAAGTTTTCCTGACTTTTGTCTTACAGGTAAGGAAAAACCCCGATAAAAACCTCACCCAGAAAAACTGCCCCGACCGGGGATCGAACCCCGGCCCGCTGCGTGACAAGGCAACACGCTACCTCGAGACCACAGTGGAAATTAAACATAGACTCAATTTTGGAAACCCATGCCATTATGAATTCCAGGGACTCTGGCCATCCGAACTCATTTGAAAATAAATAAATAACCTGAAAATATGTAACATGATTATTCTTCCAGTTATATGAATACTAAACATGCACTCTTACTTTAACGGGAGAGAAAAGGTTATGGGCATTTAAGAATAAAGTCCTTAAAAAAAAATTAGACCAAATAGAGACGAACAGACAGGTGAATGGAAAAGACTAAATAACAGTGAAATGCATGAATTTTATGGGAAACCAGAGGCAATAAGAACAGTTAAGACTCGTAATTATGAATTTCAGGTACTCTGGTCATCCGAACTTATTTAAAAATAAATAAATAAATAAATTGGAGGAAGATCAGTGGATGAACAGAGAGGAATGGCGTTTGGTTTCCGGAAGACGGCAGCAGCTGCCATGATTTCGGATGATGATGAGGAAATAAATCAACTGAAAATATGTAAAATTATTATTCTTCGAGTTATATTATATGAATGCTAAACATTG